>JASWHU010000130.1:0-380603 GCA_030819815.1 Strix occidentalis | reverse complement strand
CCCAGGTACCGAACAATAGCACAACACTCTTTGTATTACACGGCTCAGGCACCAAAGAACAGCACTGCACTGCCTGCACCACACGGGTCAGTGCTCAGGAGAAGAGCACAGCACTGGCTGTGCCACACAGTTCTGCATTCAGGAGCCTTTGCACCACATTCCACTCCAAGGATCGGCAACTGTGTTCCAAATAGGCCGTTGTCGGGTCCCTCACTGTCCATGTCCCGGACAACAATGTTGAGACAATGCTGATCATCTGACCGACTCTTACACATGGCCACCACTGACCCGCTGCCCATTGTGACATGGACCCAACTGTGACAGGGCCACCACTGACCTGCTGCCCACTGTGACACGGCCCCCACAGTGACATGACCACCAGTGACCTGCTGCCCATTGTGACATGGCCCCCAAAGAGACATGGCTACCACTAACCTGCTGATCACTGTGACATGGCCCCCACAGTGACATGGCCACCACTGACCCGCTGCCCATTGTGACATGGACCCAACTGTGACAGGGCCACCACTGACCTGCTGCCCACTGTGACATGGCCCCCTCAGTCACATGACCACCACTGTCCCGCTGCCCACTGTGACATGGCCCCCACAGTGACATGGCCACCACTGACCCGCTGTCCACTGTGACATGGCCCCACAGTGACATGGCTACCACTAACCTGCTGCCCAGTGTGACATGGCCCCCACAGTGACATGGCCACCACTGACCCGCTGCCCATTGTGACATGGACCCAACTGTGACAGGGCCACCACTGACCTGCTGCCCACTGTGACATGGCCCCCTCAGTCACATGACCACCACTGTCCCGCTGCCCACTGTGACATGGCCCCCACAGTGACATGGCCACCACTGACCCGCTGCCCACTGTGACATGGCCCCCACAGTGACATGGCCACCACTGACTTGCTGCCCACTGTGACATGGCCCCCACAGTCACATGGCCACCACTGACTTGCTGACCACTGTGACATGGCGCCCATAGTGACATGGCCACCACTGACTTGCTACCCACTGTGACATGACCCCACAGTGACATGGCCACCACTGACCTTCTGCCCAGTGTAACATGTCCCGAAAAGTGACATGGCCACAACTGACCTATCGACCACTGTGACATGGCCCCCACAGTGACGGGGCAACCACTGACCTGCTGCCCACTGTGACATGGCCCCAAAAGGGACATGGCCATCCCTGTCCTGCTGTCCACTCTGACGTAGCACCCACAGTGACATGGCCACCACAGTGACATGACCACCACTGTCCCGCTGCCCACTGTGACATGGCCCCCACAGTGACATGACCACCACTGACCTGCTGTCCACTGTGACATGGCCCCACAGTGACATGGCTACCACTGACCCGCTGCCCACTGTGACATGGCCGCCACAGTGACATGGCCACCACTGACCCGCTGCCCATTGTGACATGGACCCAACTGTGACAGGGCCACCACTGACCTGCTGCCCACTGTGACATGGCCCCCTCAGTCACATGACCACCACTGTCCCGCTGCCCACTGTGACATGGCCCCACAGTGACATGGCCAGCACTGACTTGCTGCCCACTGTGACATGGCCCCCACAGTGACATGGCTACCACTAACCTGCTGCCCACTAAGACATGGCCCCCACAGTGACATGGCCACCACTGACCTGCTGCCCATTGTGACATGGACCCAACTGTGACAGGGCCACCACTGTCCCGCTGCCCACTGTGACATGGCCCCCTCAGTCACATGACCACCACTGTCCCGCTGCCCACTGTGACATGGCCCCCACAGTGACATGGCCACCACTGACCCGCTGTCCACTGTGACATGGCCCCACAGTGACATGGCCAGCACTGACTTGCTGCCCGCTGTGACATGGCCCCCACAGTGACATGGCTACCACTAACCTGCCACCCACTGTAACATGGCCCCCACAGTGACATGGCCACCACTGACCCGCTGCCCATTGTTACATGGACCCAACTGTGACAGGGCTACCACTGACCTGCTGCCCACTGTGACATGGCCCCCTCAGTCACATGACAACCACTGCCCCGCTGCCCACTGTGACATGGCACCCACAGTCACATGGCCACCACTGACTTGCTGACCACTGTGACATGGCGCCCATAGTGACATGGCCACCACTGACCTGCTGCCCACTGTGACGTGACCCCACAGTGACATGGCCACCACTGACCTGCTGCCCACTGTAACATGTCCCCAAAAGTGACATGGCCACCACTGACCTGCCGACCACTGTGACATGGCCCCCATAGTGACGGGGCAACCACTGACTCGCTGTCCACTGTGACATGGCCCCCACAGTGACATGTCTGTCACGGTCCACTCGTTGGACTCGTGATGGTTCGTTTGCTACGATCTCGAAAGTGCAAAATTAAGGTGACCAACATGAAAGGGGATAGCAGTAATCAAACAGTGAAACTTTATTGTGTTGCCTGTGAAGCGGCACGCGATAGTTAGAGATGGGTGAAAGAAAGGAGAAAAGTAAAGTTAAGTTTAGAGAGAGGGAAGAGAGAGGTTATAGCTACCAGCGCTGATCTCACGACGTCCTCACGGTCCCGGGTGAAGCTGAGGCTGCGTCGTCGATCGTCGTGGTCCTTGGTGGGGAAGCTTCCCATTTTCATTGTCCAGAAGTCATCTTTTATGCTCAGTAACACACCTTGCTCCACCTCTGCCTCAGGGGTCTCCGCCCTTCTCGAGCGAGGCTACCGCGCATGCACGGGGAGGAGTGTCTGAGGCGTGGTCAGTCTTGGAGGCGGGTAACCTTCAACCAGGCGTTGTGTTTTGGTATTATAATGAAACAAAGTTCGTCTAAGGTTCATGATTGCTCCATCGATGTTATGGCAACAGTCACGATCCATCTTTTTTGACAATGGCTATGCAACTATCTCTAACAGCTCCGGCTAGGCCCAGGTACCGAACAATAGCACAACACTCTTTGTATTACACGGCTCAGGCACCAAAGAACAGCACTGCACTGCCTGCACCACACGGGTCAGTGCTCAGGAGAAGAGCACAGCACTGGCTGTGCCACACAGTTCTGCATTCAGGAGCCTTTGCACCACATTCCACTCCAAGGATCGGCAACTGTGTTCCAAATAGGCCGTTGTCGGGTCCCTCACTGTCCATGTCCCGGACAACAATGTTGAGACAATGCTGATCATCTGACCGACTCTTACACATGGCCACCACTGACCCGCTGCCCATTGTGACATGGACCCAACTGTGACAGGGCCACCACTGACCTGCTGCCCACTGTGACACGGCCCCCACAGTGACATGACCACCAGTGACCTGCTGCCCATTGTGACATGGCCCCCAAAGAGACATGGCTACCACTAACCTGCTGATCACTGTGACATGGCCCCCACAGTGACATGGCCACCACTGACCCGCTACCCATTGTGACATGGACCCAACTGTGACAGGGCCACCACTGACCTGCTGCCCACTGTGACATGGCCCCCTCAGTGACGGGGCAACCACTGACCTGCTGCCCACTGTGACATGGCCCCAAAAGGGACATGGCCATCCCTGTCCCGCTGTCCACTCTGACGTAGCACCCACAGTGACATGGCCACCACAGTGACATGACCACCACTGTCCCGCTGCCCACTGTGACATGGCCCCCACAGTGACATGACCACCACTGACCTGCTGTCCACTGTGACATGGCCCCACAGTGACATGGCTACCACTGACCCGCTGCCCACTGTGACATGGCCGCCACAGTGACATGGCCACCACTGACCCGCTGCCCATTGTGACATGGACCCAACTGTGACAGGGCCACCACTGACCTGCTGCCCACTGTGACATGGCCCCCTCAGTCACATGACCACCACTGTCCCGCTGCCCACTGTGACATGGCCCCACAGTGACATGGCCAGCACTGACTTGCTGCCCACTGTGACATGGCCCCCACAGTGACATGGCTACCACTAACCTGCTGCCCACTAAGACATGGCCCCCACAGTGACATGGCCACCACTGACCTGCTGCCCATTGTGACATGGACCCAACTGTGACAGGGCCACCACTGTCCCGCTGCCCACTGTGACATGGCCCCCTCAGTCACATGACCACCACTGTCCCGCTGCCCACTGTGACATGGCCCCCACAGTGACATGGCCACCACTGACCCGCTGTCCACTGTGACATGGCCCCACAGTGACATGGCCAGCACTGACTTGCTGCCCGCTGTGACATGGCCCCCACAGTGACATGGCTACCACTAACCTGCCACCCACTGTAACATGGCCCCCACAGTGACATGGCCACCACTGACCCGCTGCCCATTGTGACATGGACCCAACTGTGACAGGGCTACCACTGACCTGCTGCCCACTGTGACATGGCCCCCTCAGTCACATGACAACCACTGTCCCGCTGCCCACTGTGACATGGCCCCCACAGTGACATGGCCACCACTGACCCGCTGTCCACTGTGACATGGCCCCACAGTGACATGGCTACCACTAACCTGCTGCCCACTGTGACATGGCCCCCACAGTGACATGGCCACCACTGACCCGCTGCCCATTGTGACATGGACCCAACTGTGACAGGGCCACCACTGACCTGCTGCCCACTGTGACATGGCCCCCTCAGTCACATGACCACCACTGTCCCGCTGCCCACTGTGACATGACCCCCACAGTGACATGGCCACCACTGACTTGCTGCCCACTGTGACATGGCCCCCACAGTCACATGGCCACCACTGACTTGCTGACCACTGTGACATGGCGTCCATAGTGACATGGCCACCACTGACTTGCTGCCCACTGTGACATGACCCCACAGTGACATGGCCACCACTGACCTGCTGCCCAGTGTAACTTGTCCCGAAAAGTGACATGGCCACAACTGACCTACCGACCACTGTGACATGGCCCCCACAGTGACGGGGCAACCGCTGACCTGCTGCCCACTGTGACATGGCCCCAAAAGGGACATGGCCATCCCTGTCCTGCTGTCCCCTCTGACGTAGCACCCACAGTGACATGGCCAGCACAGTGACATGACCACCACTGTCCTGCTGCCCACTGTGATATGGCCCCCACAGTGACATGGCCACCACTGACCTGCTGTCCACTGTGACATGGCCCCACAGTGACATGGCTACCACTAACCTGCTGCCCAATGTGACATGGCCGCCACAGTGACATGGCCACCACTGACCCGCTGCCCATTGTGACATGGACCCAACTGTGACAGGGCCACCACTGTCCCGCTGCCCACTGTGACATGGCCCCCTCAGTCACATGACCACCACTGTCCCGCTGCCCACTGTGACATGGCCCCCACAGTGACATGGCCAGCACTGACTTGCTGCCCGCTGTGAAATGGCCCCCACAGTGACATGGCTACCACTAACCTGCCACCCACTGTAACATGGCCCCCACAGTGACATGGCCACCACTGACCCGCTGCCCATTGTGACATGGACCCAACTGTGACAGGGCTACCACTGACCTGCTGCCCACTGTGACATGGCCCCCTCAGTCACATGACAACCACTGTCCCGCTGCCCACTGTGACATGGCCCCCAGAGTGACATGGCCACCACTGACCCGCTGTCCACTGTGACATGGCACCCACAGTCACATGGCCACCACTGACTTGCTGACCACTGTGACATGGCGCCCATAGTGACATGGCCACCACTGACCTGCTGCCCACTGTGACGTGACCCCACAGTGACATGGCCACCACTGACCTGCTGCCCACTGTAACATGTCCCCAAAAGTGACATGGCCACCACTGACCTGCCGACCACTGTGACATGGCCCCCATAGTGACGGGGCAACCACTGACTCGCTGTCCACTGTGACATGGCCCCCACAGTGACATGTCTGTCACGGTCCACTCGTTGGACTCGTGATGGTTCGTTTGCTACGATCTCGAAAGTGCAAAATTAAGGTGACCAACATGAAAGGGGATAGCAGTAATCAAACAGTGAAACTTTATTGTGTTGCCTGTGAAGCGGCACGCGATAGTTAGAGATGGGTGAAAGAAAGGAGAAAAGTAAAGTTAAGTTTAGAGAGAGGGAAGAGAGAGGTTATAGCTACCAGCGCTGATCTCACGACGTCCTCACGGTCCCGGGTGAAGCTGAGGCTGCGTCGTCGATCGTCGTGGTCCTTGGTGGGGAAGCTTCCCATTTTCATTGTCCAGAAGTCATCTTTTATGCTCAGTAACACACCTTGCTCCACCTCTGCCTCAGGGGTCTCCGCCCTTCTCGAGCGAGGCTACCGCGCATGCACGGGGAGGAGTGTCTGAGGCGTGGTCAGTCTTGGAGGCGGGTAACCTTCAACCAGGCGTTGTGTTTTGGTATTATAATGAAACAAAGTTCATCTAAGGTTCATGATTGCTCCATCGATGTTATGGCAACATTCACGATCCATCTTTTTTGACAATGGCTATGCAATTATCTCTAACAGCTCCGGCTAGGCCCAGGTACCGAACAATAGCACAACACTCTTTGTATTACACGGCTCAGGCACCAAAGAACAGCACTGCACTGCCTGCACCACACGGGTCAGTGCTCAGGAGAACAGCACAGCACTGGCTGTGCCACACAGTTCTGCATTCAGGAGCCTTTGCACCACATTCCACTCCAAGGATCGGCAACTGTGTTCCAAATAGGCCGTTGTCGGGTCCCTCACTGTCCATGTCCCGGACAACAATGTTGAGACAATGCTGATCATCTGACCGACTCTTACACATGGCCACCACTGACCCGCTGCCCATTGTGACATGGACCCAACTGTGACAGGGCAACCACTGACCTGCTGCCCACTGTGACATGGCCCCCACAGTGACATGACCACCACTGACCTGCTGCCCATTGTGACATGGCCCCCACAGTGACATGGCTACCACTAACCTGCTGCCCACTGTGACATGGCCCCCACAGTGACATGGCCACCACTGACCCGCTGCCCATTGTGACATGGACCCAACTGTGACAGGGCCGCCACTGACCTGCTGCCCACTGTGACATGGCCCCCTCAGTCACATGGCCACCACTGACCCGCTGTCCACTGTGACATGGCCCCACAGTGACATGGCTACCACTAACCTGCTGCCCACTGTGACATGGCCCCCACAGTGACATGGCCACCACTGACCCGCTGCCCATTGTGACATGGACCCAACTGTGACAGGGCCACCACTGACCTGCTGCCCACTGTGACATGGCCCCCTCAGTCACATGACCACCACTGTCCCGCTGCCCACTGTGACATGGCCCCCACAGTGACATGGCCACCACTGACCCGCTGCCCACTGTGACATGGCCCCCACAGTGACATGGCCACCACTTACTTGCTGCCCACTGTGACATGGCCCCCACAGTCACATGGCCACCACTGACTTGCTGACCACTGTGACATGGCGCCCATAGTGACATGGCCACCACTGACCCGCTGTCCATTGTGACATGACCCCACAGTGACATGGCCACCACTGACCTGCTGCCCAGTGTAACATGTCCCGAAAAGTGACATGGCCACAACTGACCTACCGACCACTGTGACATGGCCCCCACAGTGATGGGGCAACCACTGACCTGCTGCCCACTGTGACATGGCCCCAAAAGGGACATGGCCATCCCTGTCCTGCTGTTCACTCTGACGTAGCACCCACAGTGACATGGCCACCACAGTGACATGACCACCACTGTCCCGCTGCCCACTGTGACACGGCCCCCACAGTGACATGACCACCAGTGACCTGCTGCCCATTGTGACATGGCCCCCAAAGAGACATGGCTACCACTAACCTGCTGATCACTGTGACATGGCCCCCACAGTGACATGGCCACCACTGACCCGCTACCCATTGTGACATGGACCCAACTGTGACAGGGCCACCACTGACCTGCTGCCCACTGTGACATGGCCCCCTCAGTGACGGGGCAACCACTGACCTGCTGCCCACTGTGACATGGCCCCAAAAGGGACATGGCCATCCCTGTCCCGCTGTCCACTCTGACGTAGCACCCACAGTGACATGGCCACCACAGTGACATGACCACCACTGTCCCGCTGCCCACTGTGACATGGCCCCCACAGTGACATGACCACCACTGACCTGCTGTCCACTGTGACATGGCCCCACAGTGACATGGCTACCACTGACCCGCTGCCCACTGTGACATGGCCGCCACAGTGACATGGCCACCACTGACCCGCTGCCCATTGTGACATGGACCCAACTGTGACAGGGCCACCACTGACCTGCTGCCCACTGTGACATGGCCCCCTCAGTCACATGACCACCACTGTCCCGCTGCCCACTGTGACATGGCCCCACAGTGACATGGCCAGCACTGACTTGCTGCCCACTGTGACATGGCCCCCACAGTGACATGGCTACCACTAACCTGCTGCCCACTAAGACATGGCCCCCACAGTGACATGGCCACCACTGACCTGCTGCCCATTGTGACATGGACCCAACTGTGACAGGGCCACCACTGTCCCGCTGCCCACTGTGACATGGCCCCCTCAGTCACATGACCACCACTGTCCCGCTGCCCACTGTGACATGGCCCCCACAGTGACATGGCCACCACTGACCCGCTGTCCACTGTGACATGGCCCCACAGTGACATGGCCAGCACTGACTTGCTGCCCGCTGTGACATGGCCCCCACAGTGACATGGCTACCACTAACCTGCCACCCACTGTAACATGGCCCCCACAGTGACATGGCCACCACTGACCCGCTGCCCATTGTGACATGGACCCAACTGTGACAGGGCTACCACTGACCTGCTGCCCACTGTGACATGGCCCCCTCAGTCACATGACAACCACTGTCCCGCTGCCCACTGTGACATGGCCCCCACAGTGACATGGCCACCACTGACCCGCTGTCCACTGTGACATGGCCCCACAGTGACATGGCTACCACTAACCTGCTGCCCACTGTGACATGGCCCCCACAGTGACATGGCCACCACTGACCCGCTGCCCATTGTGACATGGACCCAACTGTGACAGGGCCACCACTGACCTGCTGCCCACTGTGACATGGCCCCCTCAGTCACATGACCACCACTGTCCCGCTGCCCACTGTGACATGACCCCCACAGTGACATGGCCACCACTGACTTGCTGCCCACTGTGACATGGCCCCCACAGTCACATGGCCACCACTGACTTGCTGACCACTGTGACATGGCGTCCATAGTGACATGGCCACCACTGACTTGCTGCCCACTGTGACATGACCCCACAGTGACATGGCCACCACTGACCTGCTGCCCAGTGTAACTTGTCCCGAAAAGTGACATGGCCACAACTGACCTACCGACCACTGTGACATGGCCCCCACAGTGACGGGGCAACCGCTGACCTGCTGCCCACTGTGACATGGCCCCAAAAGGGACATGGCCATCCCTGTCCTGCTGTCCCCTCTGACGTAGCACCCACAGTGACATGGCCAGCACAGTGACATGACCACCACTGTCCTGCTGCCCACTGTGATATGGCCCCCACAGTGACATGGCCACCACTGACCTGCTGTCCACTGTGACATGGCCCCACAGTGACATGGCTACCACTAACCTGCTGCCCAATGTGACATGGCCGCCACAGTGACATGGCCACCACTGACCCGCTGCCCATTGTGACATGGACCCAACTGTGACAGGGCCACCACTGTCCCGCTGCCCACTGTGACATGGCCCCCTCAGTCACATGACCACCACTGTCCCGCTGCCCACTGTGACATGGCCCCCACAGTGACATGGCCAGCACTGACTTGCTGCCCGCTGTGACATGGCCCCCACAGTGACATGGCTACCACTAACCTGCCACCCACTGTAACATGGCCCCCACAGTGACATGGCCACCACTGACCCGCTGCCCATTGTGACATGGACCCAACTGTGACAGGGCTACCACTGACCTGCTGCCCACTGTGACATGGCCCCCTCAGTCACATGACAACCACTGTCCCGCTGCCCACTGTGACATGGCCCCCAGAGTGACATGGCCACCACTGACCCGCTGTCCACTGTGACATGGCACCCACAGTCACATGGCCACCACTGACTTGCTGACCACTGTGACATGGCGCCCATAGTGACATGGCCACCACTGACCTGCTGCCCACTGTGACGTGACCCCACAGTGACATGGCCACCACTGACCTGCTGCCCACTGTAACATGTCCCCAAAAGTGACATGGCCACCACTGACCTGCCGACCACTGTGACATGGCCCCCATAGTGACGGGGCAACCACTGACTCGCTGTCCACTGTGACATGGCCCCCACAGTGACATGTCTGTCACGGTCCACTCGTTGGACTCGTGATGGTTCGTTTGCTACGATCTCGAAAGTGCAAAATTAAGGTGACCAACATGAAAGGGGATAGCAGTAATCAAACAGTGAAACTTTATTGTGTTGCCTGTGAAGCGGCACGCGATAGTTAGAGATGGGTGAAAGAAAGGAGAAAAGTAAAGTTAAGTTTAGAGAGAGGGAAGAGAGAGGTTATAGCTACCAGCGCTGATCTCACGACGTCCTCACGGTCCCGGGTGAAGCTGAGGCTGCGTCGTCGATCGTCGTGGTCCTTGGTGGGGAAGCTTCCCATTTTCATTGTCCAGAAGTCATCTTTTATGCTCAGTAACACACCTTGCTCCACCTCTGCCTCAGGGGTCTCCGCCCTTCTCGAGCGAGGCTACCGCGCATGCACGGGGAGGAGTGTCTGAGGCGTGGTCAGTCTTGGAGGCGGGTAACCTTCAACCAGGCGTTGTGTTTTGGTATTATAATGAAACAAAGTTCATCTAAGGTTCATGATTGCTCCATCGATGTTATGGCAACATTCACGATCCATCTTTTTTGACAATGGCTATGCAATTATCTCTAACAGCTCCGGCTAGGCCCAGGTACCGAACAATAGCACAACACTCTTTGTATTACACGGCTCAGGCACCAAAGAACAGCACTGCACTGCCTGCACCACACGGGTCAGTGCTCAGGAGAAGAGCACAGCACTGGCTGTGCCACACAGTTCTGCATTCAGGAGCCTTTGCACCACATTCCACTCCAAGGATCGGCAACTGTGTTCCAAATAGGCCGTTGTCGGGTCCCTCACTGTCCATGTCCCGGACAACAATGTTGAGACAATGCTGATCATCTGACCGACTCTTACACATGGCCACCACTGACCCGCTGCCCATTGTGACATGGACCCAACTGTGACAGGGCAACCACTGACCTGCTGCCCACTGTGACATGGCCCCCACAGTGACATGACCACCACTGACCTGCTGCCCATTGTGACATGGCCCCCACAGTGACATGGCTACCACTAACCTGCTGCCCACTGTGACATGGCCCCCACAGTGACATGGCCACCACTGACCCGCTGCCCATTGTGACATGGACCCAACTGTGACAGGGCCGCCACTGACCTGCTGCCCACTGTGACATGGCCCCCTCAGTCACATGGCCACCACTGACCCGCTGTCCACTGTGACATGGCCCCACAGTGACATGGCTACCACTAACCTGCTGCCCACTGTGACATGGCCCCCACAGTGACATGGCCACCACTGACCCGCTGCCCATTGTGACATGGACCCAACTGTGACAGGGCCACCACTGACCTGCTGCCCACTGTGACATGGCCCCCTCAGTCACATGACCACCACTGTCCCGCTGCCCACTGTGACATGGCCCCCACAGTGACATGGCCACCACTGACCCGCTGCCCACTGTGACATGGCCCCCACAGTGACATGGCCACCACTTACTTGCTGCCCACTGTGACATGGCCCCCACAGTCACATGGCCACCACTGACTTGCTGACCACTGTGACATGGCGCCCATAGTGACATGGCCACCACTGACCCGCTGTCCATTGTGACATGACCCCACAGTGACATGGCCACCACTGACCTGCTGCCCAGTGTAACATGTCCCGAAAAGTGACATGGCCACAACTGACCTACCGACCACTGTGACATGGCCCCCACAGTGATGGGGCAACCACTGACCTGCTGCCCACTGTGACATGGCCCCAAAAGGGACATGGCCATCCCTGTCCTGCTGTTCACTCTGACGTAGCACCCACAGTGACATGGCCACCACAGTGACATGACCACCACTGTCCCGCTGCCCACTGTGACATGGCCCCCACAGTGAAATGGCCACCACTGACCTGCTGTCCACTGTGACATGGCCCCACAGTGACATGGCTACCACTGACCCGCTGCCCATTGTGACATGGACCCAACTGTGACAGGGCCACCACTGTCCCGCTGCCCACTGTTGCATGGCCCCCTCAGTCACATGACCACCACTGTCCCGCTGTCCACTGTGACATGGCACCCACAGTCACATGGCCACCACTGACCCGCTGTCCACTGTGACATGGCCCCCACAGTGACATGGCTACCACTAACCTGCCACCCACTGTAACATGGCCCCCACAGTGACATGGCCACCACTGACCCGCTGCCCATTGTGACATGGACCCAACTGTGACAGGGCTACCACTGACCTGCTGCCCACTGTGACATGGCCCCCTCAGTCACATGACAACCACTGTCCCGCTGCCCACTGTGACATGGCCCCCAGAGTGACATGGCCACCACTGACCCGCTGTCCACTGTGACATGGCACCCACAGTCACATGGCCACCACTGACTTGCTGACCACTGTGACATGGCGCCCATAGTGACATGGCCACCACTGACCTGCTGCCCACTGTGACGTGACCCCACAGTGACATGGCCACCACTGACCTGCTGCCCACTGTAACATGTCCCCAAAAGTGACATGGCCACCACTGACCTGCCGACCACTGTGACATGGCCCCCATAGTGACGGGGCAAGCACTGACTCGCTGTCCACTGTGACATGGCCCCCACAGTGACATGGCCACCACTGACCCGCTGTCCACTGTGACATGGCCCCACAGTGACATGGCCAGCACTGACTTGCTGCCCGCTGTGACATGGCCCCCACAGTGACATGGCTACCACTAACCTGCCACCCACTGTAACATGGCCCCCACAGTGACATGGCCACCACTGACCCGCTGCCCATTGTGACATGGACCCAACTGTGACAGGGCTACCACTGACCTGCTGCCCACTGTGACATGGCCCCCTCAGTCACATGACAACCACTGTCCCGCTGCCCACTGTGACATGGCCCCCACAGTGACATGGCCACCACTGACCCGCTGTCCACTGTGACATGGCCCCACAGTGACATGGCTACCACTAACCTGCTGCCCACTGTGACATGGCCCCCACAGTGACATGGCCACCACTGACCCGCTGCCCATTGTGACATGGACCCAACTGTGACAGGGCCACCACTGACCTGCTGCCCACTGTGACATGGCCCCCTCAGTCACATGACCACCACTGTCCCGCTGCCCACTGTGACATGACCCCCACAGTGACATGGCCACCACTGACTTGCTGCCCACTGTGACATGGCCCCCACAGTCACATGGCCACCACTGACTTGCTGACCACTGTGACATGGCGTCCATAGTGACATGGCCACCACTGACTTGCTGCCCACTGTGACATGACCCCACAGTGACATGGCCACCACTGACCTGCTGCCCAGTGTAACTTGTCCCGAAAAGTGACATGGCCACAACTGACCTACCGACCACTGTGACATGGCCCCCACAGTGACGGGGCAACCGCTGACCTGCTGCCCACTGTGACATGGCCCCAAAAGGGACATGGCCATCCCTGTCCTGCTGTCCCCTCTGACGTAGCACCCACAGTGACATGGCCAGCACAGTGACATGACCACCACTGTCCTGCTGCCCACTGTGATATGGCCCCCACAGTGACATGGCCACCACTGACCTGCTGTCCACTGTGACATGGCCCCACAGTGACATGGCTACCACTAACCTGCTGCCCAATGTGACATGGCCGCCACAGTGACATGGCCACCACTGACCCGCTGCCCATTGTGACATGGACCCAACTGTGACAGGGCCACCACTGTCCCGCTGCCCACTGTGACATGGCCCCCTCAGTCACATGACCACCACTGTCCCGCTGCCCACTGTGACATGGCCCCCACAGTGACATGGCCAGCACTGACTTGCTGCCCGCTGTGACATGGCCCCCACAGTGACATGGCTACCACTAACCTGCCACCCACTGTAACATGGCCCCCACAGTGACATGGCCACCACTGACCCGCTGCCCATTGTGACATGGACCCAACTGTGACAGGGCTACCACTGACCTGCTGCCCACTGTGACATGGCCCCCTCAGTCACATGACAACCACTGTCCCGCTGCCCACTGTGACATGGCCCCCAGAGTGACATGGCCACCACTGACCCGCTGTCCACTGTGACATGGCACCCACAGTCACATGGCCACCACTGACTTGCTGACCACTGTGATATGGCGCCCATAGTGACATGGCCACCACTGACCTGCTGCCCACTGTGACGTGACCCCACAGTGACATGGCCACCACTGACCTGCTGCCCACTGTAACATGTCCCCAAAAGTGACATGGCCACCACTGACCTGCCGACCACTGTGACATGGCCCCCATAGTGACGGGGCAACCACTGACTCGCTGTCCACTGTGACATGGCCCCCACAGTGACATGTCTGTCACGGTCCACTCGTTGGACTCGTGATGGTTCGTTTGCTACGATCTCGAAAGTGCAAAATTAAGGTGACCAACATGAAAGGGGATAGCAGTAATCAAACAGTGAAACTTTATTGTGTTGCCTGTGAAGCGGCACGCGATAGTTAGAGATGGGTGAAAGAAAGGAGAAAAGTAAAGTTAAGTTTAGAGAGAGGGAAGAGAGAGGTTATAGCTACCAGCGCTGATCTCACGACGTCCTCACGGTCCCGGGTGAAGCTGAGGCTGCGTCGTCGATCGTCGTGGTCCTTGGTGGGGAAGCTTCCCATTTTCATTGTCCAGAAGTCATCTTTTATGCTCAGTAACACACCTTGCTCCACCTCTGCCTCAGGGGTCTCCGCCCTTCTCGAGCGAGGCTACCGCGCATGCACGGGGAGGAGTGTCTGAGGCGTGGTCAGTCTTGGAGGCGGGTAACCTTCAACCAGGCGTTGTGTTTTGGTATTATAATGAAACAAAGTTCATCTAAGGTTCATGATTGCTCCATCGATGTTATGGCAACATTCACGATCCATCTTTTTTGACAATGGCTATGCAATTATCTCTAACAGCTCCGGCTAGGCCCAGGTACCGAACAATAGCACAACACTCTTTGTATTACACGGCTCAGGCACCAAAGAACAGCACTGCACTGCCTGCACCACACGGGTCAGTGCTCAGGAGAACAGCACAGCACTGGCTGTGCCACACAGTTCTGCATTCAGGAGCCTTTGCACCACATTCCACTCCAAGGATCGGCAACTGTGTTCCAAATAGGCCGTTGTCGGGTCCCTCACTGTCCATGTCCCGGACAACAATGTTGAGACAATGCTGATCATCTGACCGACTCTTACACATGGCCACCACTGACCCGCTGCCCATTGTGACATGGACCCAACTGTGACAGGGCAACCACTGACCTGCTGCCCACTGTGACATGGCCCCCACAGTGACATGACCACCACTGACCTGCTGCCCATTGTGACATGGCCCCCACAGTGACATGGCTACCACTAACCTGCTGCCCACTGTGACATGGCCCCCACAGTGACATGGCCACCACTGACCCGCTGCCCATTGTGACATGGACCCAACTGTGACAGGGCCGCCACTGACCTGCTGCCCACTGTGACATGGCCCCCTCAGTCACATGGCCACCACTGACCCGCTGTCCACTGTGACATGGCCCCACAGTGACATGGCTACCACTAACCTGCTGCCCACTGTGACATGGCCCCCACAGTGACATGGCCACCACTGACCCGCTGCCCATTGTGACATGGACCCAACTGTGACAGGGCCACCACTGACCTGCTGCCCACTGTGACATGGCCCCCTCAGTCACATGACCACCACTGTCCCGCTGCCCACTGTGACATGGCCCCCACAGTGACATGGCCACCACTGACCCGCTGCCCACTGTGACATGGCCCCCACAGTGACATGGCCACCACTTACTTGCTGCCCACTGTGACATGGCCCCCACAGTCACATGGCCACCACTGACTTGCTGACCACTGTGACATGGCGCCCATAGTGACATGGCCACCACTGACCCGCTGTCCATTGTGACATGACCCCACAGTGACATGGCCACCACTGACCTGCTGCCCAGTGTAACATGTCCCGAAAAGTGACATGGCCACAACTGACCTACCGACCACTGTGACATGGCCCCCACAGTGATGGGGCAACCACTGACCTGCTGCCCACTGTGACATGGCCCCAAAAGGGACATGGCCATCCCTGTCCTGCTGTTCACTCTGACGTAGCACCCACAGTGACATGGCCACCACAGTGACATGACCACCACTGTCCCGCTGCCCACTGTGACATGGCCCCCACAGTGAAATGGCCACCACTGACCTGCTGTCCACTGTGACATGGCCCCACAGTGACATGGCTACCACTGACCCGCTGCCCATTGTGACATGGACCCAACTGTGACAGGGCCACCACTGTCCCGCTGCCCACTGTTGCATGGCCCCCTCAGTCACATGACCACCACTGTCCCGCTGTCCACTGTGACATGGCACCCACAGTCACATGGCCACCACTGACCCGCTGTCCACTGTGACATGGCCCCCACAGTGACATGGCTACCACTAACCTGCCACCCACTGTAACATGGCCCCCACAGTGACATGGCCACCACTGACCCGCTGCCCATTGTGACATGGACCCAACTGTGACAGGGCTACCACTGACCTGCTGCCCACTGTGACATGGCCCCCTCAGTCACATGACAACCACTGTCCCGCTGCCCACTGTGACATGGCCCCCAGAGTGACATGGCCACCACTGACCCGCTGTCCACTGTGACATGGCACCCACAGTCACATGGCCACCACTGACTTGCTGACCACTGTGACATGGCGCCCATAGTGACATGGCCACCACTGACCTGCTGCCCACTGTGACGTGACCCCACAGTGACATGGCCACCACTGACCTGCTGCCCACTGTAACATGTCCCCAAAAGTGACATGGCCACCACTGACCTGCCGACCACTGTGACATGGCCCCCATAGTGACGGGGCAAGCACTGACTCGCTGTCCACTGTGACATGGCCCCCACAGTGACATGTCTGTCACGGTCCACTCGTTGGACTCGTGATGGTTCGTTTGCTACGATCTCGAAAGTGCAAAATTAAGGTGACCAACATGAAAGGGGATAGCAGTAATCAAACAGTGAAACTTTATTGTGTTGCCTGTGAAGCGGCACGCGATAGTTAGAGATGGGTGAAAGAAAGGAGAAAAGTAAAGTTAAGTTTAGAGAGAGGGAAGAGAGAGGTTATAGCTACCAGCGCTGATCTCACGACGTCCTCACGGTCCCGGGTGAAGCTGAGGCTGCGTCGTCGATCGTCGTGGTCCTTGGTGGGGAAGCTTCCCATTTTCATTGTCCAGAAGTCATCTTTTATGCTCAGTAACACACCTTGCTCCACCTCTGCCTCAGGGGTCTCCGCCCTTCTCGAGCGAGGCTACCGCGCATGCACGGGGAGGAGTGTCTGAGGCGTGGTCAGTCTTGGAGGCGGGTAACCTTCAACCAGGCGTTGTGTTTTGGTATTATAATGAAACAAAGTTCGTCTAAGGTTCATGATTGCTCCATCGATGTTATGGCAACAGTCACGATCCATCTTTTTTGACAATGGCTATGCAATTATCTCTAACAGCTCCGGCTAGGCCCAGGTACCGAACAATAGCACAACACTCTTTGTATTACACGGCTCAGGCACCAAAGAACAGCACTGCACTGCCTGCACCACACGGGTCAGTGCTCAGGAGAACAGCACAGCACTGGCTGTGCCACACAGTTCTGCATTCAGGAGCCTTTGCACCACATTCCACTCCAAGGATCGGCAACTGTGTTCCAAATAGGCCGTTGTCGGGTCCCTCACTGTCCATGTCCCGGACAACAATGTTGAGACAATGCTGATCATCTGACCGACTCTTACACATGGCCACCACTGACCCGCTGCCCATTGTGACATGGACCCAACTGTGACAGGGCAACCACTGACCTGCTGCCCACTGTGACATGGCCCCCACAGTGACATGACCACCACTGACCTGCTGCCCATTGTGACACGGCCCCCACAGTGACATGGCTACCACTAACCTGCTGCCCACTGTGACATGGCCCCACAGTGACATGGCTACCACTAACCTGCTGCCCACTGTGACATGGCCCCCACAGTGACATGGCCACCACTGACCCGCTGCCCATTGTGACATGGACCCAACTGTGACAGGGCCACCACTGACCTGCTGCCCACTGTGACATAGCCCCCTCAGTCACATGACCACCACTGTCCCGCTGCCCACTGTGACATGGCCCCCACAGTGACATGGCCACCACTGACCCGCTGCCCACTGTGACATGGCCCCCACAGTGACATGGCCACCACTTACTTGCTGCCCACTGTGACATGGCCCCCACAGTCACATGGCCACCACTGACTTGCTGACCACTGTGACATGGCGCCCATAGTGACATGGCCACCACTGACCCGCTGTCCATTGTGACATGACCCCACAGTGACATGGCCACCACTGACCTGCTGCCCAGTGTAACATGTCCCGAAAAGTGACATGGCCACAACTGACCTACCGACCACTGTGACATGGCCCCCACAGTGACGGGGCAACCACTGACCTGCTGCCCACTGTGACATGGCCCCAAAAGGGACATGGCCATCCCTGTCCTGCTGTTCACTCTGACGTAGCACCCACAGTGACATGGCCACCACTGACCTGCTGTCCACTGTGACATGGCCCCACAGTGACATGGCTACCACTGACCCGCTGCCCATTGTGACATGGACCCAACTGTGACAGGGCCACCACTGTCCCGCTGCCCACTGTGACATGGCCCCCTCAGTCACATGACCACCACTGTCCCGCTGCCCACTGTGACATGGCACCCACAGTCACATGGCCACCACTGACCCGCTGTCCACTGTGACATGGCACCCACAGTCACATGGCCACCACTGACCCGCTGTCCACTGTGACATGGCCCCCACAGTGACATGGCTACCACTAACCTGCCACCCACTGTAACATGGCCCCCACAGTGACATGGCCACCACTGACCCGCTGCCCATTGTGACATGGACCCAACTGTGACAGGGCTACCACTGACCTGCTGCCCACTGTGACATGGCCCCCTCAGTCACATGACAACCACTGTCCCGCTGCCCACTGTGACATGGCCCCCAGAGTGACATGGCCACCACTGACCCGCTGTCCACTGTGACATGGCACCCACAGTCACATGGCCACCACTGACTTGCTGACCACTGTGACATGGCGCCCATAGTGACATGGCCACCACTGACCTGCTGCCCACTGTGACGTGACCCCACAGTGACATGGCCACCACTGACCTGCTGCCCACTGTAACATGTCCCCAAAAGTGACATGGCCACCACTGACCTGCCGACCACTGTGACATGGCCCCCATAGTGACGGGGCAACCACTGACTCGCTGTCCACTGTGACATGGCCCCCACAGTGACATGTCTGTCACGGTCCACTCGTTGGACTCGTGATGGTTCGTTTGCTACGATCTCGAAAGTGCAAAATTAAGGTGACCAACATGAAAGGGGATAGCAGTAATCAAACAGTGAAACTTTATTGTGTTGCCTGTGAAGCGGCACGCGATAGTTAGAGATGGGTGAAAGAAAGGAGAAAAGTAAAGTTAAGTTTAGAGAGAGGGAAGAGAGAGGTTATAGCTACCAGCGCTGATCTCACGACGTCCTCACGGTCCCGGGTGAAGCTGAGGCTGCGTCGTCGATCGTCGTGGTCCTTGGTGGGGAAGCTTCCCATTTTCATTGTCCAGAAGTCATCTTTTATGCTCAGTAACACACCTTGCTCCACCTCTGCCTCAGGGGTCTCCGCCCTTCTCGAGCGAGGCTACCGCGCATGCACGGGGAGGAGTGTCTGAGGCGTGGTCAGTCTTGGAGGCGGGTAACCTTCAACCAGGCGTTGTGTTTTGGTATTATAATGAAACAAAGTTCGTCTAAGGTTCATGATTGCTCCATCGATGTTATGGCAACAGTCACGATCCATCTTTTTTGACAATGGCTATGCAATTATCTCTAACAGCTCCGGCTAGGCCCAGGTACCGAACAATAGCACAACACTCTTTGTATTACACGGCTCAGGCACCAAAGAACAGCACTGCACTGCCTGCACCACACGGGTCAGTGCTCAGGAGAACAGCACAGCACTGGCTGTGCCACACAGTTCTGCATTCAGGAGCCTTTGCACCACATTCCACTCCAAGGATCGGCAACTGTGTTCCAAATAGGCCGTTGTCGGGTCCCTCACTGTCCATGTCCCGGACAACAATGTTGAGACAATGCTGATCATCTGACCGACTCTTACACATGGCCACCACTGACCCGCTGCCCATTGTGACATGGACCCAACTGTGACAGGGCCACCACTGACCTGCTGCCCACTGTGACATGGCCCCCTCAGTCACATGACCACCACTGTCCCGCTGCCCACTGTGACATGGCCCCCACAGTGACATGGCCACCACTGACCCGCTGTCCACTGTGACATGGCCCCACAGTGACATGGCTACCACTAACCTGCTGCCCACTGTGACATGGCCCCCACAGTGACATGGCCACCACTGACCCGCGGCCAATTGCGACATGGACCCAACTGTGACAGGGCCACCACTGACCTGCTGCCCACTGTGACATGGCCCCCTCAGTCACATGACCACCACTGTCCCGCTGCCCACTGTGACATGGCCCCCACAGTGACATGGCCACCTCTGACTTGCTGACCACTGTGACATGGCCCCCACAGTCACATGGCAACCACTGACTTGCTGACCACTGTGACATGGCGCCCATAGTGACATGGCCACCACTGACCTGCTGCCCAGTGTAACATGTCCCGAAAAGTGACATGGCCACAACTGACCTACCGACCACTGTGACATGGCCCCCACAGTGACGGGGCAACCACTGACCTGCTGCCCACTGTGACATGGCCCCAAAAGGGACATGGCCATCCCTGTCCTGCTGTCCACTCTGACGTAGCACCCACAGTGACATGGCCACCACAGTGACATGACCACCACTGTCCCGCTGCCCACTGTGACATGGCCCCCACAGTGACATGGCCACCACTGACCTGCTGTCCACTGTGACATGGCCCCACAGTGACGTGGCTACCACTAACCTGCTGCCCACTGTGACATGGCCGCCACAGTGACATGGCCACCACTGACCCGCTGCCCATTGTGACATGGACCCAACTGTGACAGGGCCACCACTGTCCCGCTGCCCACTGTGACATGGCCCCCTCAGTCACCTGACCACCACTGTCCCGCTGCCCATGGTGACATGGCCCCCACAGTGACATGGCCACCACTGACCCGCTGTCCACTGTGACATGGCCCCACAGTGATATGGCCAGCACTGACTTGCTGCCCGCTGTGACATGGCCCCCACAGTGACATGGCTACCACTAACCTGCCACCCACTGTAACATGGCCCCCACAGTGACATGGCCACCACTGACCCACTGCCCATTGTGACATGGACCCAACTGTGACAGGGCTACCACTGACCTGCTGCCCACTGTGACATGGCCCCCTCAGTCACATGACAACCACTGTCCCGCTGCCCACTGTGACATGGCCCCCAGAGTGACATGGCCACCACTGACCCGCTGTCCACTGTGACATGGCACCCACAGTCACATGGCCACCACTGACTTGCTGACCACTGTGACATGGCGCCCATAGTGACATGGCCACCACTGACCTGCTGCCCACTGTGACGTGACCCCACAGTGACATGGCCACCACTGACCTGCTGCCCACTGTAACATGTCCCCAAAAGTGACATGGCCACCACTGACCTGCCGACCACTGTGACATGGCCCCCATAGTGACGGGGCAACCACTGACTCGCTGTCCACTGTGACATGGCCCCCACAGTGACATGTCTGTCACGGTCCACTCGTTGGACTCGTGATGGTTCGTTTGCTACGATCTCGAAAGTGCAAAATTAAGGTGACCAACATGAAAGGGGATAGCAGTAATCAAACAGTGAAACTTTATTGTGTTGCCTGTGAAGCGGCACGCGATAGTTAGAGATGGGTGAAAGAAAGGAGAAAAGTAAAGTTAAGTTTAGAGAGAGGGAAGAGAGAGGTTATAGCTACCAGCGCTGATCTCACGACGTCCTCACGGTCCCGGGTGAAGCTGAGGCTGCGTCGTCGATCGTCGTGGTCCTTGGTGGGGAAGCTTCCCATTTTCATTGTCCAGAAGTCATCTTTTATGCTCAGTAACACACCTTGCTCCACCTCTGCCTCAGGGGTCTCCGCCCTTCTCGAGCGAGGCTACCGCGCATGCACGGGGAGGAGTGTCTGAGGCGTGGTCAGTCTTGGAGGCGGGTAACCTTCAACCAGGCGTTGTGTTTTGGTATTATAATGAAACAAAGTTCGTCTAAGGTTCATGATTGCTCCATCGATGTTATGGCAACAGTCACGATCCATCTTTTTTGACAATGGCTATGCAATTATCTCTAACAGCTCCGGCTAGGCCCAGGTACCGAACAATAGCACAACACTCTTTGTATTACACGGCTCAGGCACCAAAGAACAGCACTGCACTGCCTGCACCACACAGGTCAGTGCTCAGGAGAACAGCACAGCACTGGCTGTGCCACACAGTTCTGCATTCAGGAGCCTTTGCACCACATTCCACTCCAAGGATCGGCAACTGTGTTCCAAATAGGCCGTTGTCGGGTCCCTCACTGTCCATGTCCCGGACAACAATGTTGAGACAATGCTGATCATCTGACCGACTCTTACACATGGCCACCACTGACCCGCTGCCCATTGTGACATGGACCCAACTGTGACAGGGCAACCACTGACCTGCTGCCCGCTGTGACATGGCCCCCACAGTGACATGAACACCACTGACCTGCTGCCCATTGTGACATGGCCCCCACAGTGACATGGCTACCACTAACCTGCTGCCCACTGTGACATGGCCCCCACAGTGACATGGCCACCACTGACCCGCTGCCCATTGTGACATGGACCCAACTGTGACAGGGCCGCCACTGACCTGCTGCCCACTGTGACATGGCCCCCTCAGTCACATGGCCACCACTGACCCGCTGTCCACTGTGACATGGCCCCACAGTGACATGGCTACCACTAACCTGCTGCCCACTGTGACATGGCCCCCACAGTGACATGGCCACCACTGACCCGCTGCCCATTGTGACATGGACCCAACTGTGACAGGGCCACCACTGACCTGCTGCCCACTGTGACATAGCCCCCTCAGTCACATGACCACCACTGTCCCGCTGCCCACTGTGACATGGCCCCCACAGTCACATGGCCACCACTGACCCGCTGCCCACTGTGACATGGCCCCCACAGTGACATGGCCACCACTTACTTGCTGCCCACTGTGACATGGCCCCCACAGTCACATGGCCACCACTGACTTGCTGACCACTGTGACATGGCGCCCATAGTGACATGACCACCACTGACCCGCTGTCCACTGTGACATGACCCCACAGTGACATGGCCACCACTGACCTGCTGCCCAGTGTAACATGTCCCGAAAAGTGACATGGCCACAACTGACCTACCGACCACTGTGACATGGCCCAAACAGTGACGGGGCAACCACTGACCTGCTGCCCACTGTGACATGGCCCCCTCAGTAACATGACCACCACTGTCCCGCTGCCCACTGTGACATGGCCGCCACAGTGACATGGCCACCACTGACCCGCTGTCCACTGTGACATGGCCCCACAGTGACATGGCTACCACTAACCTGCTGCCCACTGTGACATGGCCCCCACAGTGACATGGCCACCACTGACCCGCTGCCCATTGTGACATGGACCCAACTGTGACATGGCCACCACTGACCTGCTGCCCACTGTGACATGGCCCCCTCAGTCACATGACCACCACTGTCCCGCTGCCCACTGTGACATGGCCCCCACAGTGACATGGCCACCACTGACTTGCTGCCCACTGTGACATGGCCCCCACAGTCACATGGCCACCACTGACTTGCTGACCACTGTGACATGGCGCCCATAGTGACATGGCCACCACTGACCCGCTGTCCACTGTGACATGACCCCACAGTGACATGGCCACCACTGACCTGCTGCCCAGTGTAACATGTCCCGAAAAGTGACATGGCCACAACTGACCTACCGACCACTGTGACATGGCCCCCACAGTGACGGGGCAACCACTGACCTGCTGCCCACTGTGACATGGCCCCAAAAGGGACATGGCCATCCCTGTCCTGCTGTCCACTCTGACGTAGCACCCACAGTGACATGGCCACCAAAGTGACATGACCACCACTGTCCCGCTGCCCACTGTGACATGGCCCCCACAGTGACATGGCCACCACTGACCTGCTGTCCACTGTGACATGGCCCCACAGTGACATGGCTACCACTAACCTGCTGCCCACTGTGACATGGCCGCCACAGTGACATGGCCACCACTGATCCGCTGCCCATTGTGACATGGACCCAACTGTGACAGGGCCACCACTGTCCCGCTGCCCACTGTGACATGGCCCCCTCAGTCACATGACCACCACTGTCCCGCTGCCCACTGTGACATGGCACCCACAGTCACATGGCCACCACTGACCCGCTGTCCACTGTGACATGGCCCCACAGTGACATGGCCAGCACTGACTTGCTGCCCGCTGTGACATGGCCCCCACAGTGACATGGCTACCACTAACCTGCCACCCACTGTAACATGGCCCCCACAGTGACATGGCCACCACTGACCCGCTGCCCATTGTGACATGGACCCAACTGTGACAGGGCTACCACTGACCTGCTGCCCACTGTGACATGGCCCCCTCAGTCACATGACAACCACTGTCCCGCTGCCCACTGTGACATGGCCCCCAGAGTGACATGGCCACCACTGACCCGCTGTCCACTGTGACATGGCACCCACAGTCACATGGCCACCACTGACTTGCTGACCACTGTGACATGGCGCCCATAGTGACATGGCCACCACTGACCTGCTGCCCACTGTGACGTGACCCCACAGTGACATGGCCACCACTGACCTGCTGCCCACTGTAACATGTCCCCAAAAGTTACATGGCCACCACTGACCTGCCGACCACTGTGACATGGCCCCCATAGTGACGGGGCAACCACTGACTCGCTGTCCACTGTGACATGGCCCCCACAGTGACATGTCTGTCACGGTCCACTCGTTGGACTCGTGATGGTTCGTTTGCTACGATCTCGAAAGTGCAAAATTAAGGTGACCAACATGAAAGGGGATAGCAGTAATCAAACAGTGAAACTTTATTGTGTTGCCTGTGAAGCGGCACGCGATAGTTAGAGATGGGTGAAAGAAAGGAGAAAAGTAAAGTTAAGTTTAGAGAGAGGGAAGAGAGAGGTTATAGCTACCAGCGCTGATCTCACGACGTCCTCACGGTCCCGGGTGAAGCTGAGGCTGCGTCGTCGATCGTCGTGGTCCTTGGTGGGGAAGCTTCCCATTTTCATTGTCCAGAAGTCATCTTTTATGCTCAGTAACACACCTTGCTCCACCTCTGCCTCAGGGGTCTCCGCCCTTCTCGAGCGAGGCTACCGCGCATGCACGGGGAGGAGTGTCTGAGGCGTGGTCAGTCTTGGAGGCGGGTAACCTTCAACCAGGCGTTGTGTTTTGGTATTATAATGAAACAAAGTTCGTCTAAGGTTCATGATTGCTCCATCGATGTTATGGCAACAGTCACGATCCATCTTTTTTGACAATGGCTATGCAATTATCTCTAACAGCTCCGGCTAGGCCCAGGTACCGAACAATAGCACAACACTCTTTGTATTACACGGCTCAGGCACCAAAGAACAGCACTGCACTGCCTGCACCACACGGGTCAGTGCTCAGGAGAACAGCACAGCACTGGCTGTGCCACACAGTTCTGCATTCAGGAGCCTTTGCACCACATTCCACTCCAAGGATCGGCAACTGTGTTCCAAATAGGCCGTTGTCGGGTCCCTCACTGTCCATGTCCCGGACAACAATGTTGAGACAATGCTGATCATCTGACCGACTCTTACACATGGCCACCACTGACCCGCTGCCCACTGTGACATGGCCCCCACAGTGACATGGCCACCACTGACCCGCTGTCCACTGTGACATGGCCCCACAGTGACATGGCTACCACTAACCTGCTGCCCACTGTGACATGGCCCCCACAGTGACATGGCCACCACTGACCCGCGGCCAATTGCGACATGGACCCAACTGTGACAGGGCCACCACTGACCTGCTGCCCACTGTGACATGGCCCCCTCAGTCACATGACCACCACTGTCCCGCTGCCCACTGTGACATGGCCCCCACAGTGACATGGCCACCTCTGACTTGCTGACCACTGTGACATGGCCCCCACAGTCACATGGCCACCACTGACTTGCTGACCACTGTGACATGGCGCCCATAGTGACATGGCCACCACTGACCTGCTGCCCAGTGTAACATGTCCCGAAAAGTGACATGGCCACAACTGACCTACCGACCACTGTGACATGGCCCCCACAGTGACGGGGCAACCACTGACCTGCTGCCCACTGTGACATGGCCCCAAAAGGGACATGGCCATCCCTGTCCTGCTGTCCACTCTGACGTAGCACCCACAGTGACATGGCCACCACAGTGACATGACCACCACTGTCCCGCTGCCCACTGTGACATGGCCCCGACAGTGACATGGCCACCACTGACCTGCTGTCCACTGTGACATGGCCCACAGTGACGTGGCTACCACTAACCTGCTGCCCACTGTGACATGGCCGCCACAGTGACATGGCCACCACTGACCCGCTGCCCATTGTGACATGGACCCAACTGTGACAGGGCCACCACTGTCCCGCTGCCCACTGTGACATGGCCCCCTCAGTCACATGACCACCACTGTCCCGCTGCCCACTGTGACATGGCCCCCACAGTGACATGGCCACCACTGACCCGCTGTCCACTGTGACATGGCCCCACAGTGATATGGCCAGCACTGACTTGCTGCCCGCTGTGACATGGCCCCCACAGTGACATGGCTACCACTAACCTGCCACCCACTGTAACATGGCCCCCACAGTGACATGGCCACCACTGACCCGCTGCCCATTGTGACATGGACCCAACTGTGACAGGGCTACCACTGACCTGCTGCCCACTGTGACATGGCCCCCTCAGTCACATGACAACCACTGTCCCGCTGCCCACTGTGACATGGCCCCCAGAGTGACATGGCCACCACTGACCCGCTGTCCACTGTGACATGGCACCCACAGTCACATGGCCACCACTGACTTGCTGACCACTGTGACATGGCGCCCATAGTGACATGGCCACCACTGACCTGCTGCCCACTGTGACGTGACCCCACAGTGACATGGCCACCACTGACCTGCTGCCCACTGTAACATGTCCCCAAAAGTGACATGGCCACCACTGACCTGCCGACCACTGTGACATGGCCCCCATAGTGACGGGGCAACCACTGACTCGCTGTCCACTGTGACATGGCCCCCACAGTGACATGTCTGTCACGGTCCACTCGTTGGACTCGTGATGGTTCGTTTGCTACGATCTCGAAAGTGCAAAATTAAGGTGACCAACATGAAAGGGGATAGCAGTAATCAAACAGTGAAACTTTATTGTGTTGCCTGTGAAGCGGCACGCGATAGTTAGAGATGGGTGAAAGAAAGGAGAAAAGTAAAGTTAAGTTTAGAGAGAGGGAAGAGAGAGGTTATAGCTACCAGCGCTGATCTCACGACGTCCTCACGGTCCCGGGTGAAGCTGAGGCTGCGTCGTCGATCGTCGTGGTCCTTGGTGGGGAAGCTTCCCATTTTCATTGTCCAGAAGTCATCTTTTATGCTCAGTAACACACCTTGCTCCACCTCTGCCTCAGGGGTCTCCGCCCTTCTCGAGCGAGGCTACCGCGCATGCACGGGGAGGAGTGTCTGAGGCGTGGTCAGTCTTGGAGGCGGGTAACCTTCAACCAGGCGTTGTGTTTTGGTATTATAATGAAACAAAGTTCGTCTAAGGTTCATGATTGCTCCATCGATGTTATGGCAACAGTCACGATCCATCTTTTTTGACAATGGCTATGCAATTATCTCTAACAGCTCCGGCTAGGCCCAGGTACCGAACAATAGCACAACACTCTTTGTATTACACGGCTCAGGCACCAAAGAACAGCACTGCACTGCCTGCACCACACAGGTCAGTGCTCAGGAGAACAGCACAGCACTGGCTGTGCCACACAGTTCTGCATTCAGGAGCCTTTGCACCACATTCCACTCCAAGGATCGGCAACTGTGTTCCAAATAGGCCGTTGTCGGGTCCCTCACTGTCCATGTCCCGGACAACAATGTTGAGACAATGCTGATCATCTGACCGACTCTTACACATGGCCACCACTGACCCGCTGCCCATTGTGACATGGACCCAACTGTGACAGGGCAACCACTGACCTGCTGCCCGCTGTGACATGGCCCCCACAGTGACATGAACACCACTGACCTGCTGCCCATTGTGACATGGCCCCCACAGTGACATGGCTACCACTAACCTGCTGCCCACTGTGACATGGCCCCCACAGTGACATGGCCACCACTGACCCGCTGTCCACTGTGACATGGCCCCACAGTGACATGGCTACCACTAACCTGCTGCCCACTGTGACATGGCCCCCACAGTGACATGGCCACCACTGACCCGCGGCCAATTGCGACATGGACCCAACTGTGACAGGGCCACCACTGACCTGCTGCCCACTGTGACATGGCCCCCTCAGTCACATGACCACCACTGTCCCGCTGCCCACTGTGACATGGCCCCCACAGTGACATGGCCACCTCTGACTTGCTGACCACTGTGACATGGCCCCCACAGTCACATGGCCACCACTGACTTGCTGACCACTGTGACATGGCGCCCATAGTGACATGGCCACCACTGACCTGCTGCCCAGTGTAACATGTCCCGAAAAGTGACATGGCCACAACTGACCTACCGACCACTGTGACATGGCCCCCACAGTGACGGGGCAACCACTGACCTGCTGCCCACTGTGACATGGCCCCAAAAGGGACATGGCCATCCCTGTCCTGCTGTCCACTCTGACGTAGCACCCACAGTGACATGGCCACCACAGTGACATGACCACCACTGTCCCGCTGCCCACTGTGACATGGCCCCCACAGTGACATGGCCACCACTGACCTGCTGTCCACTGTGACATGGCCCACAGTGACGTGGCTACCACTAACCTGCTGCCCACTGTGACATGGCCGCCACAGTGACATGGCCACCACTGACCCGCTGCCCATTGTGACATGGACCCAACTGTGACAGGGCCACCACTGTCCCGCTGCCCACTGTGACATGGCCCCCTCAGTCACATGACCACCACTGTCCCGCTGCCCACTGTGACATGGCCCCCACAGTGACATGGCCACCACTGACCCGCTGTCCACTGTGACATGGCCCCACAGTGATATGGCCAGCACTGACTTGCTGCCCGCTGTGACATGGCCCCCACAGTGACATGGCTACCACTAACCTGCCACCCACTGTAACATGGCCCCCACAGTGACATGGCCACCACTGACCCGCTGCCCATTGTGACATGGACCCAACTGTGACAGGGCTACCACTGACCTGCTGCCCACTGTGACATGGCCCCCTCAGTCACATGACAACCACTGTCCCGCTGCCCACTGTGACATGGCCCCCAGAGTGACATGGCCACCACTGACCCGCTGTCCACTGTGACATGGCACCCACAGTCACATGGCCACCACTGACTTGCTGACCACTGTGACATGGCGCCCATAGTGACATGGCCACCACTGACCTGCTGCCCACTGTGACGTGACCCCACAGTGACATGGCCACCACTGACCTGCTGCCCACTGTAACATGTCCCCAAAAGTGACATGGCCACCACTGACCTGCCGACCACTGTGACATGGCCCCCATAGTGACGGGGCAACCACTGACTCGCTGTCCACTGTGACATGGCCCCCACAGTGACATGTCTGTCACGGTCCACTCGTTGGACTCGTGATGGTTCGTTTGCTACGATCTCGAAAGTGCAAAATTAAGGTGACCAACATGAAAGGGGATAGCAGTAATCAAACAGTGAAACTTTATTGTGTTGCCTGTGAAGCGGCACGCGATAGTTAGAGATGGGTGAAAGAAAGGAGAAAAGTAAAGTTAAGTTTAGAGAGAGGGAAGAGAGAGGTTATAGCTACCAGCGCTGATCTCACGACGTCCTCACGGTCCCGGGTGAAGCTGAGGCTGCGTCGTCGATCGTCGTGGTCCTTGGTGGGGAAGCTTCCCATTTTCATTGTCCAGAAGTCATCTTTTATGCTCAGTAACACACCTTGCTCCACCTCTGCCTCAGGGGTCTCCGCCCTTCTCGAGCGAGGCTACCGCGCATGCACGGGGAGGAGTGTCTGAGGCGTGGTCAGTCTTGGAGGCGGGTAACCTTCAACCAGGCGTTGTGTTTTGGTATTATAATGAAACAAAGTTCGTCTAAGGTTCATGATTGCTCCATCGATGTTATGGCAACAGTCACGATCCATCTTTTTTGACAATGGCTATGCAATTATCTCTAACAGCTCCGGCTAGGCCCAGGTACCGAACAATAGCACAACACTCTTTGTATTACACGGCTCAGGCACCAAAGAACAGCACTGCACTGCCTGCACCACACAGGTCAGTGCTCAGGAGAACAGCACAGCACTGGCTGTGCCACACAGTTCTGCATTCAGGAGCCTTTGCACCACATTCCACTCCAAGGATCGGCAACTGTGTTCCAAATAGGCCGTTGTCGGGTCCCTCACTGTCCATGTCCCGGACAACAATGTTGAGACAATGCTGATCATCTGACCGACTCTTACACATGGCCACCACTGACCCGCTGCCCATTGTGACATGGACCCAACTGTGACAGGGCAACCACTGACCTGCTGCCCGCTGTGACATGGCCCCCACAGTGACATGAACACCACTGACCTGCTGCCCATTGTGACATGGCCCCCACAGTGACATGGCTACCACTAACCTGCTGCCCACTGTGACATGGCCCCCACAGTGACATGGCCACCACTGACCCGCTGCCCATTGTGACATGGACCCAACTGTGACAGGGCCGCCACTGACCTGCTGCCCACTGTGACATGGCCCCCTCAGTCACATGGCCACCACTGACCCGCTGTCCACTGTGACATGGCCCCACAGTGACATGGCTACCACTAACCTGCTGCCCACTGTGACATGGCCCCCACAGTGACATGGCTACCACTGACCCGCTGCCCATTGTGACATGGACCCAACTGTGACAGGGCCACCACTGACCTGCTGCCCACTGTGACATGGCCCCCTCAGTCACATGACCACCACTGTCCCGCTGCCCACTGTGACATGGCCCCCACAGTCACATGGCCACCACTGACCCGCTGCCCACTGTGACATGGCCCCCACAGTGACATGGCCACCACTTACTTGCTGCCCACTGTGACATGGCCCCCACAGTCACATGGCCACCACTGACTTGCTGACCACTGTGACATGGCGCCCATAGTGACATGACCACCACTGACCCGCTGTCCACTGTGACATGACCCCACAGTGACATGGCCACCACTGACCTGCTGCCCAGTGTAACATGTCCCGAAAAGTGACATGGCCACAACTGACCTACCGACCACTGTGACATGGCCCCCACAGTGACGGGGCAACCACTGACCTGCTGCCCACTGTGACATGGCCCCCTCAGTAACATGACCACCACTGTCCCGCTGCCCACTGTGACATGGCCGCCACAGTGACATGGCCACCACTGACCCGCTGTCCACTGTGACATGGCCCCACAGTGACATGGCTACCACTAACCTGCTGCCCACTGTGACATGGCCCCCACAGTGACATGGCCACCACTGACCCGCTGCCCATTGTGACATGGACCCAACTGTGACATGGCCACCACTGACCTGCTGCCCACTGTGACATGGCCCCCTCAGTCACATGACCACCACTGTCCCGCTGCCCACTGTGACATGGCCCCCACAGTGACATGACCACCACTGACTTGCTGCCCACTGTGACATGGCCCCCACAGTCACATGGCCACCACTGACTTGCTGACCACTGTGACATGGCGCCCATAGTGACATGGCCACCACTGACCCGCTGTCCACTGTGACATGACCCCACAGTGACATGGCCACCACTGACCTGCTGCCCAGTGTAACATGTCCCGAAAAGTGACATGGCCACAACTGACCTACCGACCACTGTGACATGGCCCCCACAGTGACGGGTCAACCACTGACCTGCTGCCCACTGTGACATGGCCCCAAAAGGGACATGGCCATCCCTGTCCTGCTGTCCACTCTGACGTAGCGCCCACAGTGACATGGCCACCAAAGTGACATGAGCACCACTGTCCCGCTGCCCACTGTGACATGGCCCCCACAGTGACATGGCCACCACTGACCTGCTGTCCACTGTGACATGGCCCCACAGTGACATGGCTACCACTAACCTGCTGCCCACTGTGACATGGCCGCCACAGTGACATGGCCACCACTGATCCGCTGACCATTGTGACATGGACCCAACTGTGACAGGGCCACCACTGTCCCGCTGCCCACTGTGACATGGCCCCCTCAGTCACATGACCACCACTGTCCCGCTGCCCACTGTGACATGGCACCCACAGTCACATGGCCACCACTGACCCGCTGTCCACTGTGACATGGCCCCACAGTGACATGGCCAGCACTGACTTGCTGCCCGCTGTGACATGGCCCCCACAGTGACATGGCTACCACTAACCTGCCACCCACTGTAACATGGCCCCCACAGTGACATGGCCACCACTGACCCGCTGCCCATTGTGACATGGACCCAACTGTGACAGGGCTACCACTGACCTGCTGCCCACTGTGACATGGCCCCCTCAGTCACATGACAACCACTGTCCCGCTGCCCACTGTGACATGGCCCCCAGAGTGACATGGCCACCACTGACCCGCTGTCCACTGTGACATGGCACCCACAGTCACATGGCCACCACTGACTTGCTGACCACTGTGACATGGCGCCCATAGTGACATGGCCACCACTGACCTGCTGCCCACTGTGACGTGACCCCACAGTGACATGGCCACCACTGACCTGCTGCCCACTGTAACATGTCCCCAAAAGTGACATGGCCACCACTGACCTGCCGACCACTGTGACATGGCCCCCATAGTGACGGGGCAAGCACTGACTCGCTGTCCACTGTGACATGGCCCCCACAGTGACATGTCTGTCACGGTCCACTCGTTGGACTCGTGATGGTTCGTTTGCTACGATCTCGAAAGTGCAAAATTAAGGTGACCAACATGAAAGGGGATAGCAGTAATCAAACAGTGAAACTTTATTGTGTTGCCTGTGAAGCGGCACGCGATAGTTAGAGATGGGTGAAAGAAAGGAGAAAAGTAAAGTTAAGTTTAGAGAGAGGGAAGAGAGAGGTTATAGCTACCAGCGCTGATCTCACGACGTCCTCACGGTCCCGGGTGAAGCTGAGGCTGCGTCGTCGATCGTCGTGGTCCTTGGTGGGGAAGCTTCCCATTTTCATTGTCCAGAAGTCATCTTTTATGCTCAGTAACACACCTTGCTCCACCTCTGCCTCAGGGGTCTCCGCCCTTCTCGAGCGAGGCTACCGCGCATGCACGGGGAGGAGTGTCTGAGGCGTGGTCAGTCTTGGAGGCGGGTAACCTTCAACCAGGCGTTGTGTTTTGGTATTATAATGAAACAAAGTTCGTCTAAGGTTCATGATTGCTCCATCGATGTTATGGCAACAGTCACGATCCATCTTTTTTGACAATGGCTATGCAATTATCTCTAACAGCTCCGGCTAGGCCCAGGTACCGAACAATAGCACAACACTCTTTGTATTACACGGCTCAGGCACCAAAGAACAGCACTGCACTGCCTGCACCACACGGGTCAGTGCTCAGGAGAACAGCACAGCACTGGCTGTGCCACACAGTTCTGCATTCAGGAGCCTTTGCACCACATTCCACTCCAAGGATCGGCAACTGTGTTCCAAATAGGCCGTTGTCGGGTCCCTCACTGTCCATGTCCCGGACAACAATGTTGAGACAATGCTGATCATCTGACCGACTCTTACACATGGCCACCACTGACCCGCTGCCCATTGTGACATGGACCCAACTGTGACAGGGCCACCACTGACCTGCTGCCCACTGTGACATGGCCCCCTCAGTCACATGACCACCACTGTCCCGCTGCCCACTGTGACATGGCCCCCACAGTGACATGGCCACCACTGACTTGCTGCCCACTGTGACATGGCCCCCACAGTCACATGGCCACCACTGACTTGCTGACCACTGTGACATGGCGCCCATAGTGACATGGCCACCACTGACCCGCTGTCCACTGTGACATGACCCCACAGTGACATGGCCACCACTGACCTGCTGCCCAGTGTAACATGTCCCGAAAAGTGACATGGCCACAACTGACCTACCGACCACTGTGACATGGCCCCCACAGTGACGGGGCAACCACTGACCTGCTGCCCACTGTGACATGGCCCCAAAAGGGACATGGCCATCCCTGTCCTGCTGTCCACTCTGACGTAGCACCCACAGTGACATGGCCACCACAGTGACATGACCACCACTGTCCCGCTGCCCACTGTGACATGGCCCCGACAGTGACATGGCCACCACTGACCCGCTGTCCACTGTGACATGGCCCCACAGTGACATGGCTACCACTAACCTGCTGCCCACTGTGACATGGCCGCCACAGTGACATGGCCACCACTGACCCGCTGCCCATTGTGACATGGACCCAACTGTGACAGGGCCACCACTGTCCCGCTGCCCACTGTGACATGGCCCCCTCAGTCACCTGACCACCACTGTTCCGCTGCCCACTGTGACATGGCACCCACAGTCACATGGCCACCACTGACCCGCTGTCCACTGTGACATGGCCCCACCGTGACATGGCCAGCACTGACCTGCTGCCCACTGTGACATGGCCCCCTCAGTCACATGACCACCACTGTCCCGCTGCCCACTGTGACATGGCCCCCACAGTCACATGGCCACCACTGACCCGCTGCCCACTGTGACATGGCCCCCACAGTGACATGGCCACCACTTACTTGCTGCCCACTGTGACGTGGCCCCCACAGTCACATGGCCACCACTGACCCGCTGTCCACTGTGACATGGCCCCACAGTGACATGGCTACCACTAAACTGCTGCCCACTGTGACATGGCCCCCACAGTGACATGGCCACCACTGACCTGCTGCCCAGTGTAACATGGCCCCACAGTGACATGGCTACCACTAACCTGCTGCCCACTGTGACATGGCCGCCACAGTGACATGGCCACCACTGATCCGCTGCCCATTGTGACATGGACCCAACTGTGACAGGGCCACCACTGTCCCGCTGCCCACTGTGACATGGCACCCACAGTCACATGGCCACCACTGACCCGCTGTCACTGTGACATGGCCCCACAGTGACATGGCCAGCACTGACTTGCTGCCCGCTGTGACATGGCCCCCACAGTGACATGGCTACCACTAACCTGCCACCCACTGTAACATGGCCCCCACAGTGACATGGCCACCACTGACCCGCTGCGCATTGTGACATGGACCCAACTGTGACAGGGCTACCACTGACCTGCTGCCCACTGTGACATGGCCCCCTCAGTCACATGACAACCACTGTCCCGCTGCCCACTGTGACATGGCCCCCAGAGTGACATGGCCACCACTGACCCGCTGTCCACTGTGACATGGCACCCACAGTCACATGGCCACCACTGACTTGCTGACCACTGTGACATGGCGCCCATAGTGACATGGCCACCACTGACCTGCTGCCCACTGTGACGTGACCCCACAGTGACATGGCCACCACTGACCTGCTGCCCACTGTAACATGTCCCCAAAAGTTACATGGCCACCACTGACCTGCCGACCACTGTGACATGGCCCCCATAGTGACGGGGCAACCACTGACTCGCTGTCCACTGTGACATGGCCCCCACAGTGACATGTCTGTCACGGTCCACTCGTTGGACTCGTGATGGTTCGTTTGCTACGATCTCGAAAGTGCAAAATTAAGGTGACCAACATGAAAGGGGATAGCAGTAATCAAACAGTGAAACTTTATTGTGTTGCCTGTGAAGCGGCACGCGATAGTTAGAGATGGGTGAAAGAAAGGAGAAAAGTAAAGTTAAGTTTAGAGAGAGGGAAGAGAGAGGTTATAGCTACCAGCGCTGATCTCACGACGTCCTCACGGTCCCGGGTGAAGCTGAGGCTGCGTCGTCGATCGTCGTGGTCCTTGGTGGGGAAGCTTCCCATTTTCATTGTCCAGAAGTCATCTTTTATGCTCAGTAACACACCTTGCTCCACCTCTGCCTCAGGGGTCTCCGCCCTTCTCGAGCGAGGCTACCGCGCATGCACGGGGAGGAGTGTCTGAGGCGTGGTCAGTCTTGGAGGCGGGTAACCTTCAACCAGGCGTTGTGTTTTGGTATTATAATGAAACAAAGTTCGTCTAAGGTTCATGATTGCTCCATCGATGTTATGGCAACAGTCACGATCCATCTTTTTTGACAATGGCTATGCAATTATCTCTAACAGCTCCGGCTAGGCCCAGGTACCGAACAATAGCACAACACTCTTTGTATTACACGGCTCAGGCACCAAAGAACAGCACTGCACTGCCTGCACCACACGGGTCAGTGCTCAGGAGAACAGCACAGCACTGGCTGTGCCACACAGTTCTGCATTCAGGAGCCTTTGCACCACATTCCACTCCAAGGATCGGCAACTGTGTTCCAAATAGGCCGTTGTCGGGTCCCTCACTGTCCATGTCCCGGACAACAATGTTGAGACAATGCTGATCATCTGACCGACTCTTACACATGGCCACCACTGACCCGCTGCCCATTGTGACATGGACCCAACTGTGACAGGGCCACCACTGACCTGCTGCCCACTGTGACATGGCCCCCTCAGTCACATGACCACCACTGTCCCGCTGCCCACTGTGACATGGCCCCCACAGTGACATGGCCACCACTGACTTGCTGCCCACTGTGACATGGCCCCCACAGTCACATGGCCACCACTGACTTGCTGACCACTGTGACATGGCGCCCATAGTGACATGGCCACCACTGATTCGCTGTCCACTGTGACATGACCCCACAGTGACATGGCCACCACTGACCTGCTGCCCAGTGTAACATGTCCCGAAAAGTGACATGGCCACAACTGACCTACCGACCACTGTGACATGGCCCCCACAGTGACGGGGCAACCACTGACCTGCTGCCCACTGTGACATGGCCCCAAAAGGGACATGGCCATCCCTGTCCTGCTGTCCACTCTGACGTAGCACCCACAGTGACATGGCCACCACAGTGACATGACCACCACTGTCCCGCTGCCCACTGTGACATGGCCCCGACAGTGACATGGCCACCACTGACCCGCTGTCCACTGTGACATGGCCCCACAGTGACATGGCTACCACTAACCTGCTGCCCACTGTGACATGGCCGCCACAGTGACATGGCCACCACTGACCCGCTGCCCATTGTGACATGGACCCAACTGTGACAGGGCCACCACTGTCCCGCTGCCCACTGTGACATGGCCCCCTCAGTCACCTGACCACCACTGTTCCGCTGCCCACTGTGACATGGCACCCACAGTCACATGGCCACCACTGACCCGCTGTCCACTGTGACATGGCCCCACCGTGACATGGCCAGCACTGACCTGCTGCCCACTGTGACATGGCCCCCTCAGTCACATGACCACCACTGTCCCGCTGCCCACTGTGACATGGCCCCCACAGTCACATGGCCACCACTGACCCGCTGCCCACTGTGACATGGCCCCCACAGTGACATGGCCACCACTTACTTGCTGCCCACTGTGACGTGGCCCCCACAGTCACATGGCCACCACTGACTTGCTGACCACTGTGACATGGCGCCCATAGTGACATGACCACCACTGACCCGCTGTCCACTGTGACATGACCCCACAGTGACATGGCCACCACTGACCTGCTGCCCAGTGTAACATTTCCCGAAAAGTGACATGGCCACAACTGACCTACCGACCACTGTGACATGGCCCCCACAGTGACGGGGCAACCACTGACCTGCTGCCCACTGTGACATGGCCCCCTCAGTAACATGACCACCACTGTCCCGCTGCCCACTGTGACATGGCCGCCACAGTGACATGGCCACCACTGACCCGCTGTCCACTGTGACATGGCCCCACAGTGACATGGCTACCACTAACCTGCTGCCCACTGTGACATGGCCCCCACAGTGACATGGCCACCACTGACCCGCTGCCCATTGTGACATGGACCCAACTGTGACAGGGCCACCACTGACCTGCTGCCCACTGTGACATGGCCCCCTCAGTCACATGACCACCACTGTCCCGCTGCCCACTGTGACATGGCCCCCACAGTGACATGGCCACCACTGACTTGCTGCCCACTGTGACATGGCCCCCACAGTCACATGGCCACCACTGACTTGCTGACCACTGTGACATGGCGCCCATAGTGACATGGCCACCACTGACCCGCTGTCCACTGTGACATGACCCCACAGTGACATGGCCACCACTGACCTGCTGCCCAGTGTAACATGTCCCGAAAAGTGACATGGCCACAACTGACCTACCGACCACTGTGACATGGCCCCCACAGTGACGGGGCAACCACTGACCTGCTGCCCACTGTGACATGGCCCCAAAAGGGACATGGCCATCCCTGTCCTGCTGTCCACTCTGACGTAGCACCCACAGTGACATGGCCACCACAGTGACATGACCACCACTGTCCCGCTGCCCACTGTGACATGGCCCCCACAGTGACATGGCCACCACTGACCTGCTGTCCACTGTGACATGGCCCCACAGTGACGTGGCTACCACTAACCTGCTGCCCACTGTGACATGGCCGCCACAGTGACATGGCCACCACTGACCCGCTGCCCATTGTGACATGGACCCAACTGTGACAGGGCCACCACTGTCCCGCTGCCCACTGTGACATGGCCCCCTCAGTCACCTGACCACCACTGTCCCGCTGCCCACTGTGACATGGCCCCCACAGTGACATGGCCACCACTGACCCGCTGTCCACTGTGACATGGCCCCACAGTGATATGGCCAGCACTGACTTGCTGCCCGCTGTGACATGGCCCCCACAGTGACATGGCTACCACTAACCTGCCACCCACTGTAACATGGCCCCCACAGTGACATGGCCACCACTGACCCGCTGCCCATTGTGACATGGACCCAACTGTGACAGGGCTACCACTGACCTGCTGCCCACTGTGACATGGCCCCCTCAGTCACATGACAACCACTGTCCCGCTGCCCACTGTGACATGGCCCCCAGAGTGACATGGCCACCACTGACCCGCTGTCCACTGTGACATGGCACCCACAGTCACATGGCCACCACTGACTTGCTGACCACTGTGACATGGCGCCCATAGTGACATGGCCACCACTGACCTGCTGCCCACTGTGACGTGACCCCACAGTGACATGGCCACCACTGACCTGCTGCCCACTGTAACATGTCCCCAAAAGTGACATGGCCACCACTGACCTGCCGACCACTGTGACATGGCCCCCATAGTGACGGGGCAACCACTGACTCGCTGTCCACTGTGACATGGCCCCCACAGTGACATGTCTGTCACGGTCCACTCGTTGGACTCGTGATGGTTCGTTTGCTACGATCTCGAAAGTGCAAAATTAAGGTGACCAACATGAAAGGGGATAGCAGTAATCAAACAGTGAAACTTTATTGTGTTGCCTGTGAAGCGGCACGCGATAGTTAGAGATGGGTGAAAGAAAGGAGAAAAGTAAAGTTAAGTTTAGAGAGAGGGAAGAGAGAGGTTATAGCTACCAGCGCTGATCTCACGACGTCCTCACGGTCCCGGGTGAAGCTGAGGCTGCGTCGTCGATCGTCGTGGTCCTTGGTGGGGAAGCTTCCCATTTTCATTGTCCAGAAGTCATCTTTTATGCTCAGTAACACACCTTGCTCCACCTCTGCCTCAGGGGTCTCCGCCCTTCTCGAGCGAGGCTACCGCGCATGCACGGGGAGGAGTGTCTGAGGCGTGGTCAGTCTTGGAGGCGGGTAACCTTCAACCAGGCGTTGTGTTTTGGTATTATAATGAAACAAAGTTCGTCTAAGGTTCATGATTGCTCCATCGATGTTATGGCAACAGTCACGATCCATCTTTTTTGACAATGGCTATGCAATTATCTCTAACAGCTCCGGCTAGGCCCAGGTACCGAACAATAGCACAACACTCTTTGTATTACACGGCTCAGGCACCAAAGAACAGCACTGCACTGCCTGCACCACACAGGTCAGTGCTCAGGAGAACAGCACAGCACTGGCTGTGCCACACAGTTCTGCATTCAGGAGCCTTTGCACCACATTCCACTCCAAGGATCGGCAACTGTGTTCCAAATAGGCCGTTGTCGGGTCCCTCACTGTCCATGTCCCGGACAACAATGTTGAGACAATGCTGATCATCTGACCGACTCTTACACATGGCCACCACTGACCCGCTGCCCATTGTGACATGGACCCAACTGTGACAGGGCAACCACTGACCTGCTGCCCACTGTGACATGGCCCCCACAGTGACATGACCACCACTGACCTGCTGCCCATTGTGACATGGCCCCCACAGTGACATGGCTACCACTAACCTGCTGCCCACTGTGACATGGCCCCCACAGTGACATGGCCACCACTGACCCGCTGCCCATTGTGACAAGGACCCAACTGTGACAGGGCCGCCACTGACCTGCTGCCCACTGTGACATGGCCCCCTCAGTCACATGGCCACCACTGACCCGCTGTCCACTGTGACATGGCCCCACAGTGACATGGCTACCACTAACCTGCTGCCCACTGTGACATGGCCCCCACAGTGACATGGCCACCACTGACCCGCTGCCCATTGTGACATGGACCCAACTGTGACAGGGCCACCACTGACCTGCTGCCCACTGTGACATGGCCCCCTCAGTCACATGACCACCACTGTCCCGCTGCCCAGTGTGACATGGCCCCCACAGTCACATGGCCACCACTGACCCGCTGCCCACTGTGACATGGCCCCCACAGTGACATGGCCACCACTGACCTGCTGCCCAGTGTAACATGTCCCGAAAAGTGACATGGCCACAACTGACCTACCGACCACTGTGACATGGCCCCCACAGTGACGGGGCAACCACTGACCTGCTGCCCACTGTGACATGGCCCCAAAAGGGACATGGCCATCCCTGTCCTGCTGTCCACTCTGACGTAGCACCCACAGTGACATGGCCACCACAGTGACATGACCACCACTGTCCCGCTGCCCACTGTGACATGGCCCCCACAGTGACATGGCCACCACTGACCTGCTGTCCACTGTGACATGGCCCCACAGTGACGTGGCTACCACTAACCTGCTGCCCACTGTGACATGGCCGCCACAGTGACATGGCCACCACTGACCCGCTGCCCATTGTGACATGGACCCAACTGTGACAGTTCCACCACTGTCCCGCTGCCCACTGTGACATGGCCCCCTCAGTCACCTGACCACCACTGTCCCGCTGCCCACTGTGACATGGCACCCACAGTCACATGGCCACCACTGACCCGCTGTCCACTGTGACATGGCCCCACAGTGATATGGCCAGCACTGACTTGCTGCCCGCTGTGACATGGCCCCCACAGTGACATGGCTACCACTAACCTGCCACCCACTGTAACATGGCCCCCACAGTGACATGGCCACCACTGACCCGCTGCCCATTGTGACATGGACCCAACTGTGACAGGGCTACCACTGACCTGCTGCCCACTGTGACATGGCCCCCTCAGTCACATGACAACCACTGTCCCGCTGCCCACTGTGACATGGCCCCCAGAGTGACATGGCCACCACTGACCCGCTGTCCACTGTGACATGGCACCCACAGTCACATGGCCACCACTGACTTGCTGACCACTGTGACATGGCGCCCATAGTGACATGGCCACCACTGACCTGCTGCCCACTGTGACGTGACCCCACAGTGACATGGCCACCACTGACCTGCTGCCCACTGTAACATGTCCCCAAAAGTGACATGGCCACCACTGACCTGCCGACCACTGTGACATGGCCCCCATAGTGACGGGGCAACCACTGACTCGCTGTCCACTGTGACATGGCCCCCACAGTGACATGTCTGTCACGGTCCACTCGTTGGACTCGTGATGGTTCGTTTGCTACGATCTCGAAAGTGCAAAATTAAGGTGACCAACATGAAAGGGGATAGCAGTAATCAAACAGTGAAACTTTATTGTGTTGCCTGTGAAGCGGCACGCGATAGTTAGAGATGGGTGAAAGAAAGGAGAAAAGTAAAGTTAAGTTTAGAGAGAGGGAAGAGAGAGGTTATAGCTACCAGCGCTGATCTCACGACGTCCTCACGGTCCCGGGTCCAGCTGAGGCTGCGTCGTCGATCGTCGTGGTCCTTGGTGGGGAAGCTTCCCATTTTCATTGTCCAGAAGTCATCTTTTATGCTCAGTAACACACCTTGCTCCACCTCTGCCTCAGGGGTCTCCGCCCTTCTCGAGCGAGGCTACCGCGCATGCACGGGGAGGAGTGTCTGAGGCGTGGTCAGTCTTGGAGGCGGGTAACCTTCAACCAGGCGTTGTGTTTTGGTATTATAATGAAACAAAGTTCGTCTAAGGTTCATGATTGCTCCATCGATGTTATGGCAACAGTCACGATCCATCTTTTTTGACAATGGCTATGCAATTATCTCTAACAGCTCCGGCTAGGCCCAGGTACCGAACAATAGCACAACACTCTTTGTATTACACGGCTCAGGCACCAAAGAACAGCACTGCACTGCCTGCACCACACAGGTCAGTGCTCAGGAGAACAGCACAGCACTGGCTGTGCCACACAGTTCTGCATTCAGGAGCCTTTGCACCACATTCCACTCCAAGGATCGGCAACTGTGTTCCAAATAGGCCGTTGTCGGGTCCCTCACTGTCCATGTCCCGGACAACAATGTTGAGACAATGCTGATCATCTGACCGACTCTTACACATGGCCACCACTGACCCGCTGCCCATTGTGACATGGACCCAACTGTGACAGGGCAACCACTGACCTGCTGCCCACTGTGACATGGCCCCCACAGTGACATGACCACCACTGACCTGCTGCCCATTGTGACATGGCCCCCACAGTGACATGGCTACCACTAACCTGCTGCCCACTGTGACATGGCCCCCACAGTGACATGGCCACCACTGACCCGCTGCCCATTGTGACAAGGAACCAACTGTGACAGGGCCGCCACTGACCTGCTGCCCACTGTGACATGGCCCCCTCAGTCACATGGCCACCACTGACCCGCTGTCCACTGTGACATGGCCCCACAGTGACATGGCTACCACTAACCTGCTGCCCACTGTGACATGGCCCCCACAGTGACATGGCCACCACTGACCCGCTGCCCATTGTGACATGGACCCAACTGTGACAGGGCCACCACTGACCTGCTGCCCACTGTGACATGGCCCCCTCAGTCACATGACCACCACTGTCCCGCTGCCCAGTGTGACATGGCCACCACAGTCACATGGCCACCACTGACCCGCTGCCCACTGTGACATGGCCCCCACAGTGACATGGCCACCACTTACTTGCTGCCCACTGTGACATGGCCCCCACAGTCACATGGCCACCACTGATTTGCTGACCACTGTGACATGGCGCCCATAGTGACATGGCCACCACTGACCCGCTGTCCACTGTGACATGGCCCCACAGTGACATGGCTACCACTAAACTGCTGCCCACTGTGACATGGCCCCCACAGTGACATGGCCACCACTGACCTGCTGCCCAGTGTAACATGTCCCGAAAAGTGACATGGCCACAACTGACCTACCGACCACTGTGACATGGCCCCCACAGTGACGGGGCAACCACTGACCTGCTGCCCACTGTGACATGGCCCCAAAAGGGACATGGCCATCCCTGTCCTAGTGTCCACTCTGACGTAGCACCCACAGTGACATGGCCACCAAAGTGACATGACCACCACTGACCCGCTGCCCACTGTGACATGGCCCCCACAGTGACATGGCCACCACTGACCTGCTGTCCACTGTGACATGGCCCCACAGTGACATGGCTACCACTAACCTGCTGCCCACTGTGACATGGCCGCCACAGTGACATGGCCACCACTGATCCGCTGCCCATTGTGACATGGACCCAACTGTGACAGGGCCACCACTGTCCCGCTGCCCACTGTGACATGGCCCCCTCAGTCACATGACCACCACTGTCCCGCTGCCCACTGTGACATGGCACCCACAGTCACATGGCCACCACTGACCCGCTGTCCACTGTGACATGGCCCCACAGTGACATGGCCAGCACTGACTTGCTGCCCGCTGTGACATGGCCCCCACAGTGACATGGCTACCACTAACCTGCCACCCACTGTAACATGGCCCCCACAGTGACATGGCCACCACTGACCCGCTGCCCATTGTGACATGGACCCAACTGTGACAGGGCTACCACTGACCTGCTGCCCACTGTGACATGGCCCCCACAGTGACATGGCTACCACTAACCTGCTGCCCACTGTGACATGGCCCCCACAGTGACATGGCCACCACTGACCCGCTGCCCATTGTGACAAGGACCCAACTGTGACAGGGCCGCCACTGACCTGCTGCCCACTGTGACATGGCCCCCTCAGTCACATGGCCACCACTGACCCGCTGTCCACTGTGACATGGCCCCACAGTGACATGGCTACCACTAACCTGCTGCCCACTGTGACATGGCCCCCACAGTGACATGGCCACCACTGACCCGCTGCCCATTGTGACATGGACCCAACTGTGACAGGGCCACCACTGACCTGCTGCCCACTGTGACATGGCCCCCTCAGTCACATGACCACCACTGTCCCGCTGCCCAGTGTGACATGGCCCCCACAGTCACATGGCCACCACTGACCCGCTGCCCACTGTGACATGGCCCCCACAGTGACATGGCCACCACTGACCTGCTGCCCAGTGTAACATGTCCCGAAAAGTGACATGGCCACAACTGACCTACCGACCACTGTGACATGGCCCCCACAGTGACGGGGCAACCACTGACCTGCTGCCCACTGTGACATGGCCCCAAAAGGGACATGGCCATCCCTGTCCTGCTGTCCACTCTGACGTAGCACCCACAGTGACATGGCCACCACAGTGACATGACCACCACTGTCCCGCTGCCCACTGTGACATGGCCCCCACAGTGACATGGCCACCACTGACCTGCTGTCCACTGTGACATGGCCCCACAGTGACGTGGCTACCACTAACCTGCTGCCCACTGTGACATGGCCGCCACAGTGACATGGCCACCACTGACCCGCTGCCCATTGTGACATGGACCCAACTGTGACAGTTCCACCACTGTCCCGCTGCCCACTGTGACATGGCCCCCTCAGTCACCTGACCACCACTGTCCCGCTGCCCACTGTGACATGGCACCCACAGTCACATGGCCACCACTGACCCGCTGTCCACTGTGACATGGCCCCACAGTGATATGGCCAGCACTGACTTGCTGCCCGCTGTGACATGGCCCCCACAGTGACATGGCTACCACTAACCTGCCACCCACTGTAACATGGCCCCCACAGTGACATGGCCACCACTGACCCGCTGCCCATTGTGACATGGACCCAACTGTGACAGGGCTACCACTGACCTGCTGCCCACTGTGACATGGCCCCCTCAGTCACATGACAACCACTGTCCCGCTGCCCACTGTGACATGGCCCCCAGAGTGACATGGCCACCACTGACCCGCTGTCCACTGTGACATGGCACCCACAGTCACATGGCCACCACTGACTTGCTGACCACTGTGACATGGCGCCCATAGTGACATGGCCACCACTGACCTGCTGCCCACTGTGACGTGACCCCACAGTGACATGGCCACCACTGACCTGCTGCCCACTGTAACATGTCCCCAAAAGTGACATGGCCACCACTGACCTGCCGACCACTGTGACATGGCCCCCATAGTGACGGGGCAACCACTGACTCGCTGTCCACTGTGACATGGCCCCCACAGTGACATGTCTGTCACGGTCCACTCGTTGGACTCGTGATGGTTCGTTTGCTACGATCTCGAAAGTGCAAAATTAAGGTGACCAACATGAAAGGGGATAGCAGTAATCAAACAGTGAAACTTTATTGTGTTGCCTGTGAAGCGGCACGCGATAGTTAGAGATGGGTGAAAGAAAGGAGAAAAGTAAAGTTAAGTTTAGAGAGAGGGAAGAGAGAGGTTATAGCTACCAGCGCTGATCTCACGACGTCCTCACGGTCCCGGGTCCAGCTGAGGCTGCGTCGTCGATCGTCGTGGTCCTTGGTGGGGAAGCTTCCCATTTTCATTGTCCAGAAGTCATCTTTTATGCTCAGTAACACACCTTGCTCCACCTCTGCCTCAGGGGTCTCCGCCCTTCTCGAGCGAGGCTACCGCGCATGCACGGGGAGGAGTGTCTGAGGCGTGGTCAGTCTTGGAGGCGGGTAACCTTCAACCAGGCGTTGTGTTTTGGTATTATAATGAAACAAAGTTCGTCTAAGGTTCATGATTGCTCCATCGATGTTATGGCAACAGTCACGATCCATCTTTTTTGACAATGGCTATGCAATTATCTCTAACAGCTCCGGCTAGGCCCAGGTACCGAACAATAGCACAACACTCTTTGTATTACACGGCTCAGGCACCAAAGAACAGCACTGCACTGCCTGCACCACACAGGTCAGTGCTCAGGAGAACAGCACAGCACTGGCTGTGCCACACAGTTCTGCATTCAGGAGCCTTTGCACCACATTCCACTCCAAGGATCGGCAACTGTGTTCCAAATAGGCCGTTGTCGGGTCCCTCACTGTCCATGTCCCGGACAACAATGTTGAGACAATGCTGATCATCTGACCGACTCTTACACATGGCCACCACTGACCCGCTGCCCATTGTGACATGGACCCAACTGTGACAGGGCAACCACTGACCTGCTGCCCACTGTGACATGGCCCCCACAGTGACATGACCACCACTGACCTGCTGCCCATTGTGACATGGCCCCCACAGTGACATGGCTACCACTAACCTGCTGCCCACTGTGACATGGCCCCCACAGTGACATGGCCACCACTGACCCGCTGCCCATTGTGACAAGGACCCAACTGTGACAGGGCCACCACTGACCTGCTGCCCACTGTGACATGGCCCCCTCAGTCACATGGCCACCACTGACCCGCTGTCCACTGTGACATGGCCCCACAGTGACATGGCTACCACTAACCTGCTGCCCACTGTGACATGGCCCCCACAGTGACATGGCCACCACTGACCCGCTGCCCATTGTGACATGGACCCAACTGTGACAGGGCCACCACTGACCTGCTGCCCACTGTGACATGGCCCCCTCAGTCACATGACCACCACTGTCCCGCTGCCCAGTGTGACATGGCCACCACAGTCACATGGCCACCACTGACCCGCTGCCCACTGTGACATGGCCCCCACAGTGACATGGCCACCACTTACTTGCTGCCCACTGTGACATGGCCCCCACAGTCACATGGCCACCACTGATTTGCTGACCACTGTGACATGGCGCCCATAGTGACATGGCCACCACTGACCCGCTGTCCACTGTGACATGGCCCCACAGTGACATGGCTACCACTAAACTGCTGCCCACTGTGACATGGCCCCCACAGTGACATGGCCACCACTGACCTGCTGCCCAGTGTAACATGTCCCGAAAAGTGACATGGCCACAACTGACCTACCGACCACTGTGACATGGCCCCCACAGTGACGGGGCAACCACTGACCTGCTGCCCACTGTGACATGGCCCCAAAAGGGACATGGCCATCCCTGTCCTAGTGTCCACTCTGACGTAGCACCCACAGTGACATGGCCACCAAAGTGACATGACCACCACTGACCCGCTGCCCACTGTGACATGGCCCCCACAGTGACATGGCCACCACTGACCTGCTGTCCACTGTGACATGGCCCCACAGTGACATGGCTACCACTAACCTGCTGCCCACTGTGACATGGCCGCCACAGTGACATGGCCACCACTGATCCGCTGCCCATTGTGACATGGACCCAACTGTGACAGGGCCACCACTGTCCCGCTGCCCACTGTGACATGGCCCCCTCAGTCACATGACCACCACTGTCCCGCTGCCCACTGTGACATGGCACCCACAGTCACATGGCCACCACTGACCCGCTGTCCACTGTGACATGGCCCCACAGTGACATGGCCAGCACTGACTTGCTGCCCGCTGTGACATGGCCCCCACAGTGACATGGCTACCACTAACCTGCCACCCACTGTAACATGGCCCCCACAGTGACATGGCCACCACTGACCCGCTGCCCATTGTGACATGGACCCAACTGTGACAGGGCTACCACTGACCTGCTGCCCACTGTGACATGGCCCCCTCAGTCACATGACAACCACTGTCCCGCTGCCCACTGTGACATGGCCCCCAGCGTGACATGGCCACCACTGACCCGCTGTCCACTGTGACATGGCACCCACAGTCACATGGCCACCACTGACTTGCTGACCACTGTGACATGGCGCCCATAGTGACATGGCCACCACTGACCTGCTGCCCACTGTGACGTGACCCCACAGTGACATGGCCACCACTGACCTGCTGCCCACTGTAACATGTCCCCAAAAGTGACATGGCCACCACTGACCTGCCGACCACTGTGACATGGCCCCCATAGTGACGGGGCAACCACTGACTCGCTGTCCACTGTGACATGGCCCCCACAGTGACATGTCTGTCACGGTCCACTCGTTGGACTCGTGATGGTTCGTTTGCTACGATCTCGAAAGTGCAAAATTAAGGTGACCAACATGAAAGGGGATAGCAGTAATCAAACAGTGAAACTTTATTGTGTTGCCTGTGAAGCGGCACGCGATAGTTAGAGATGGGTGAAAGAAAGGAGAAAAGTAAAGTTAAGTTTAGAGAGAGGGAAGAGAGAGGTTATAGCTACCAGCGCTGATCTCACGACGTCCTCACGGTCCCGGGTCCAGCTGAGGCTGCGTCGTCGATCGTCGTGGTCCTTGGTGGGGAAGCTTCCCATTTTCATTGTCCAGAAGTCATCTTTTATGCTCAGTAACACACCTTGCTCCACCTCTGCCTCAGGGGTCTCCGCCCTTCTCGAGCGAGGCTACCGCGCATGCACGGGGAGGAGTGTCTGAGGCGTGGTCAGTCTTGGAGGCGGGTAACCTTCAACCAGGCGTTGTGTTTTGGTATTATAATGAAACAAAGTTCGTCTAAGGTTCATGATTGCTCCATCGATGTTATGGCAACAGTCACGATCCATCTTTTTTGACAATGGCTATGCAATTATCTCTAACAGCTCCGGCTAGGCCCAGGTACCGAACAATAGCACAACACTCTTTGTATTACACGGCTCAGGCACCAAAGAACAGCACTGCACTGCCTGCACCACACGGGTCAGTGCTCAGGAGAACAGCACAGCACTGGCTGTGCCACACAGTTCTGCATTCAGGAGCCTTTGCACCACATTCCACTCCAAGGATCGGCAACTGTGTTCCAAATAGGCCGTTGTCGGGTCCCTCACTGTCCATGTCCCGGACAACAATGTTGAGACAATGCTGATCATCTGACGGACTCTTACACATGGCCACCACTGACCCGCTGCCCATTGTGACATGGACCCAACTGTGACAGGGCCACCACTGACCTGCTGCCCACTGTGACATGGCCCCCTCAGTGACATGACCACCACTGACCTGCTGCCCATTGTGACATGGCCCCCACAGTGACATGGCTACCACTAACCTGCTGCCCACTGTGACATGGCCCCCACAGTGACATGGCCACCACTGACCCGCTGCCCATTGTGACATGGACCCAACTGTGACAGGGCCACCACTGACCTGCTGCCCACTGTGACATGGCCCCCTCAGTCACATGGCCACCACTGACCCGCTGTCCACTGTGACATGGCCCCACAGTGACATGGCTACCACTGACCTGCTGCCCAGTGTAACATGTCCCGAAAAGTGACATGGTCACAACTGACCTACCGACCACTGTGACATGGCCCCCACAGTGACGGGGCAACCACTGACCTGCTGCCCACTGTGACATGGCCCCCTCAGTAACATGACCACCACTGTCCCGCTGCCCACTGTGACATGGCCGCCACAGTGACATGGCCAGCACTGACCCGCTGTCCACTGTGACATGGCCCCACAGTGACATGGCTACCACTAACCTGCTGCCCACTGTGACATGGCCCCCACAGTGACATGGCCACCACTGACCCGCTGCCCATTGTGACATGGACCCAACTGTGACAGGGCCACCACTGACCTGCTGCCCACTGTGACATGGCCCCCTCAGTCACATGACCACCACTGTCCCGCTGCCCACTGTGACATGGCCCCCACAGTGACATGGCCACCACTGACTTGCTGCCCACTGTGACATGGCCCCCACAGTCACATGGCCACCACTGACTTGCTGGCCACTGTGACATGGCGCCCATAGTGACATGGCCACCACTGACCCGCTGTCCACTGTGACATGACCCCACAGTGACATGGCCACCACTGACCTGCTGCCCAGTGTAACATGTCCCGAAAAGTGACATGGCCACATCTGACCTATCGACCACTGTGACATGGCCCCCACAGTGACGGGGCAACCACTGACCTGCTGCCCACTGTGACATGGCCCCAAAAGGGACATGGCCATCCCTGTCCTGCTGTCCACTCTGACGTAGCACCCACAGTGACATGGCCACCACAGTGACATGACCACCACTGTCCCGCTGCCCACTGTGACATGGCCCCGACAGTGACATGGCCACCACTGACCTGCTGTCCACTGTCACATGGCCCCACAGTGACATGGCTACCACTAACCTGCTGCCCACTGTGACATGGCCGCCACAGTGACATGGCCACCACTGACCCGCTGCCCATTGTGACATGGACACAACTGTGACAGGGCCACCACTGTCCCGCTGCCCACTGTGACATGGCCCCCTCAGTCACATGACCACCAGTGTCCCGCTGCCCACTGTGACATGGCCCCCACAGTGACATGGCCACCACTGACCCGCTGTCCACTGTGACATGGCCCCACAGTGATATGGCCAGCAATGACTTGCTGCCCGCTGTGACATGGCCCCCACAGTGACATGGCTACCACTAACCTGCCACCCACTGTAACATGGCCCCCACAGTGACATGGCCACCACTGACTTGCTGACCACTGTGACATGGCGCCCATAGTGACATGGCCACGACTGACCTGCTGCCCACTGTGACGTGACCCCACAGTGACATGGCCACCACTGACCTGCTGCCCACTGTAACATGTCCCCAAAAGTGACATGGCCACCACTGACCTGCCGACCACTGTGACATGGCCCCAAAAGGTACATGGCCATCCCTGTCCTGCTGTCCACTCTGACGTAGCACCCACATTGACATGGCCCCCTCAGTCACATGACCACCACTGTCCCGCTGCCCACTGTGACATGGCCCCCACAGTGACATGGCCACCACTGACCCGCTGCCCACTGTGACATGGCCCCCACAGTGACATGGCCACCACTTACTTGCTGCCCACTGTGACATGGCCCCCACAGTCACATGGCCACCACTGACTTGCTGACCACTGTGACATGGCGCCCATAGTGACATGGCCAACACTGACCCGCTGTCCACTGTGACATGACCCCACAGTGACATGGCCACCACTGACCTGCTGCCCAGTGTAACATGTCCCGAAAAGTGACATGGTCACAACTGACCTACCGACCACTGTGACATGGCCCCCACAGTGACGGGGCAACCACTGACCTGCTGCCCACTGTGACATGGCCCCCTCAGTAACATGACCACCACTGTCCCGCTGCCCACTGTGACATGGCCCCCTCAGTCACATGGCCACCACTGACCCGCTGTCCACTGTGACATGGCCCCACAGTGACATGGCTACCACTAACCTGCGGCCCACTGTGACATGTCCCCCACAGTGACATGGCCACCACTGACCCGCTGCCCATTGTGACATGGACCCAACTGTGACAGGGCCACCACTGACCTGCTGCCCACTGTGACATGGCCCCCTCAGTCACATGACCACCACTGTCCCGCTGCCCACTGTGACATGGCCCCCACAGTGACATGGCCACCACTGACCCGCTGCCCACTGTGACATGGCCCCCACAGTCACATGGCCACCACTGACTTGCTGACCACTGTGACATGGCGCCCATAGTGACATGGCCACCACTGACCCGCTGTCCACTGTGACATGACCCCACAGTGACATGGCCACCACTGACCTGCTGCCCAGTGTAACATGTCCCGAAAAGTGACATGGCCACAACTGACCTACCGACCACTGTGACATGGCCCCCACAGTGACGGGGCAACCACTGACCTGCTGCCCACTGTGACATGGCCCCAAAAGGGACATGGCCATCCCTGTCCTGCTGTCCACTCTGACGTAGCACCCACAGTGACATGGCCACCACAGTGACATGACCACCACTGTCCCGCTGTCCACTGTGACATGGCCCCCACAGTGACATGGCTACCACTAACCTGCCACCCACTGTAACATGGCCCCCACAGTGACATGGCCACCACTGACCCGCTGCCCATTGTGACATGGACCCAACTGTGACAGGGCTACCACTGACCTGCTGCCCACTGTGACATGGCCCCCTCAGTCACATGACAACCACTGTCCCGCTGCCCACTGTGACATGGCCCCCAGAGTGACATGGCCACCACTGACCCGCTGTCCACTGTGACATGGCACCCACAGTCACATGGCCACCACTGACTTGCTGACCACTGTGACATGGCGCCCATAGTGACATGGCCACCACTGACCTGCTGCCCACTGTGACGTGACCCCACAGTGACATGGCCACCACTGACCTGCTGCCCACTGTAACATGTCCCCAAAAGTGACATGGCCACCACTGACCTGCCGACCACTGTGACATGGCCCCCATAGTGACGGGGCAACCACTGACTCGCTGTCCACTGTGACATGGCCCCCACAGTGACATGTCTGTCACGGTCCACTCGTTGGACTCGTGATGGTTCGTTTGCTACGATCTCGAAAGTGCAAAATTAAGGTGACCAACATGAAAGGGGATAGCAGTAATCAAACAGTGAAACTTTATTGTGTTGCCTGTGAAGCGGCACGCGATAGTTAGAGATGGGTGAAAGAAAGGAGAAAAGTAAAGTTAAGTTTAGAGAGAGGGAAGAGAGAGGTTATAGCTACCAGCGCTGATCTCACGACGTCCTCACGGTCCCGGGTGAAGCTGAGGCTGCGTCGTCGATCGTCGTGTTCCTTGGTGGGGAAGCTTCCCATTTTCATTGTCCAGAAGTCATCTTTTATGCTCAGTAACACACCTTGCTCCACCTCTGCCTCAGGGGTCTCCGCCCTTCTCGAGCGAGGCTACCGCGCATGCACGGGGAGGAGTGTCTGAGGCGTGGTCAGTCTTGGAGGCGGGTAACCTTCAACCAGGCGTTGTGTTTTGGTATTATAATGAAACAAAGTTCGTCTAAGGTTCATGATTGCTCCATCGATGTTATGGCAACAGTCACGATCCATCTTTTTTGACAATGGCTATGCAATTATCTCTAACAGCTCCGGCTAGGCCCAGGTACCGAACAATAGCACAACACTCTTTGTATTACACGGCTCAGGCACCAAAGAACAGCACTGCACTGCCTGCACCACACGGGTCAGTGCTCAGGAGAACAGCACAGCACTGGCTGTGCCACACAGTTCTGCATTCAGGAGCCTTTGCACCACATTCCACTCCAAGGATCGGCAACTGTGTTCCAAATAGGCCGTTGTCGGGTCCCTCACTGTCCATGTCCCGGACAACAATGTTGAGACAATGCTGATCATCTGACCGACTCTTACACATGGCCACCACTGACCCGCTGCCCATTGTGACATGGACCCAACTGTGACAGGGCAACCACTGACCTGCTGCCCACTGTGACATGGCCCCCACAGTGACATGACCACCACTGACCTGCTGCCCATTGTGACACGGCCCCCACAGTGACATGGCTACCACTAACCTGCTGCCCACTGTGACATGGCCCCCACAGTGACATGGCCACCACTGACCCGCTGCCCATTGTGACATGGACCCAACTGTGACAGGGCCACCACTGACCTGCTGCCCACTGTGACATGGCCCCCTCAGTCACATGGCCACCACTGACCCGCTGTCCACTGTGACATGGCCCCACAGTGACATGGCTACCACTGACCTGCTGCCCAGTGTAACATGTCCCGAAAAGTGACATGGTCACAACTGACCTACCGACCACTGTGACATGGCCCCCACAGTGACGGGGCAACCACTGACCTGCTGCCCACTGTGACATGGCCCCCTCAGTAACATGACCACCACTGTCCCGCTGCCCACTGTGACATGGCCGCCACAGTGACATGGCCAGCACTGACCCGCTGTCCACTGTGACATGGCCCCACAGTGACATGGCTACCACTAACCTGCTGCCCACTGTGACATGGCCCCCACAGTGAAATGGCCACCACTGACCCGCTGCCCATTGTGACATGGACCCACTGTGACAGGGCCACCACTGACCTGCTGCCCACTGTGACATGGCCCCCTCAGTCACATGACCACCACTGTCCCGCTGCCCACTGTGACATGGCCCCCACAGTGACATGGCCACCACTGACTTGCTGCCCACTGTGACATGGCCCCCACAGTCACATGGCCACCACTGACTTGCTGACCACTGTGACATGGCGCCCATAGTGACATGGCCACCACTGACCCGCTGTCCACTGTGACATGACCCCACAGTGACATGGCCACCACTGACCTGCTGCCCAGTGTAACATGTCCCGAAAAGTGACATGGCCACAACTGACCTATCGACCACTGTGACATGGCCCCCACAGTGACGGGGCAACCACTGACCTGCTGCCCACTGTGACATGGCCCCAAAAGGGACATGGCCATCCCTGTCCTGCTGTCCACTCTGACGTAGCACCCACAGTGACATGGCCACCACAGTGACATGACCACCACTGTCCCGCTGCCCACTGTGACATGGCCCCGACAGTGACATGGCCACCACTGACCTGCTGTCCACTGTGACATGGCCCCACAGTGACATGGCTACCACTAACCTGCTGCCCACTGTGACATGGCCGCCACAGAGACATGGCCACCACTGACCCGCTGCCCATTGTGACATGGACCCAACTGTGACAGGGCCACCACTGTCCCGCTGCCCACTGTGACATGGCCCCCTCAGTCACATGACCACCACTGTCCCGCTGCCCACTGTGACATGGCCCCCACAGTGACATGGCAACCACTGACCCGCTGTCCACTGTGACATGGCCCCACAGTGATATGGCCAGCACTGACTTGCTGCCCGCTGTGACATGGCCCCCACAGTGACATGGCTACCACTAACCTGCCACCCACTGTAACATGGCCCCCACAGTGACATGGCCACCACTGTCCCGCTGCCCACTGTGACATGGCCCCCACAGTCACATGGCCACCACTGACCCGCTGTCCACTGTGACATGGCACCCACAGTCACATGGCCACCACTGACTTGCTGACCACTGTGACATGGCGCCCATAGTGACATGGCCACCACTGACCTGCTGCCCACTGTGACGTGACCCCACAGTGACATGGCCACCACTGACCTGCTGCCCACTGTAACATGTCCCCAAAAGTGACATGGCCACCACTGACCTGCCGACCACTGTGACATGGCCCCAAAAGGGACATGGCCATCCCTGTCCTGCTGTCCACTCTGACGTAGCACCCACAGTGACATGGCCCCCTCAGTCACATGACCACCACTGTCCCGCTGCCCACTGTGACATGGCCCCCACAGTGACATGGCCACCACTGACCCGCTGCCCACTGTGACATGGCCCCCACAGTGACATGGCCACCACTGACTTGCTGCCCACTGTGACATGGCCCCCACAGTCACATGGCCACCACTGACTTGCTGACCACTGTGACATGGCGCCCATAGTGACATGGCCACCACTGACCCGCTGTCCATTGTGACATGACCCCACAGTGACATGGCCACCACTGACCTGCTGCCCAGTGTAACATGTCCCGAAAAGTGACATGGCCACAACTGACCTACCGACCACTGTGACATGGCCCCCACAGTGACGGGGCAACCACTGACCTGCTGCCCACTGTGACATGGCCCCCTCAGTAACATGACCACCACTGTCCCGCTGCCCACTGTGACATGGCCGCCACAGTGACATGGCCAGCACTGACCCGCTGTCCACTGTGACATGGCCCCCACAGTGACATGGCCACCACTTACTTGCTGCCCACTGTGACATGGCCCCCACAGTCACATGGCCACCACTGACTTGCTGACCACTGTGACATGGCGCCCATAGTGACATGGCCAACACTGACCCGCTGTCCACTGTGACATGACCCCACAGTGACATGGCCACCACTGACCTGCTGCCCAGTGTAACATGTCCCGAAAAGTGACATGGTCACAACTGACCTACCGACCACTGTGACATGGCCCCCACAGTGACGGGGCAACCACTGACCTGCTGCCCACTGTGACATGGCCCCCTCAGTAACATGACCACCACTGTCCCGCTGCCCACTGTGACATGGCCCCCTCAGTCACATGGCCACCACTGACCCGCTGTCCACTGTGACATGGCCCCACAGTGACATGGCTACCACTAACCTGCGGCCCACTGTGACATGTCCCCCACAGTGACATGGCCACCACTGACTTGCTGACCACTGTGACATGGCGCCCATAGTGACATGGCCACCACTGACCTGCTGCCCACTGTGACGTGACCCCACAGTGACATGGCCACCACTGACCTGCTGCCCACTGTAACATGTCCCCAAAAGTGACATGGCCACCACTGACCTGCCGACCACTGTGACATGGCCCCCATAGTGACGGGGCAACCACTGACTCGCTGTCCACTGTGACATGGCCCCCACAGTGACATGTCTGTCACGGTCCACTCGTTGGACTCGTGATGGTTCGTTTGTTACGATCTCGAAAGTGCAAAATTAAGGTGACCAACATGAAAGGGGATAGCAGTAATCAAACAGTGAAACTTTATTGTGTTGCCTGTGAAGCGGCACGCGATAGTTAGAGATGGGTGAAAGAAAGGAGAAAAGTAAAGTTAAGTTTAGAGAGAGGGAAGAGAGAGGTTATAGCTACCAGCGCTGATCTCACGACGTCCTCACGGTCCCGGGTGAAGCTGAGGCTGCGTCGTCGATCGTCGTGGTCCTTGGTGGGGAAGCTTCCCATTTTCATTGTCCAGAAGTCATCTTTTATGCTCAGTAACACACCTTGCTCCACCTCTGCCTCAGGGGTCTCCGCCCTTCTCGAGCGAGGCTACCGCGCATGCACGGGGAGGAGTGTCTGAGGCGTGGTCAGTCTTGGAGGCGGGTAACCTTCAACCAGGCGTTGTGTTTTGGTATTATAATGAAACAAAGTTCGTCTAAGGTTCATGATTGCTCCATCGATGTTATGGCAACAGTCACGATCCATCTTTTTTGACAATGGCTATGCAATTATCTCTAACAGCTCCGGCTAGGCCCAGGTACCGAACAATAGCACAACACTCTTTGTATTACACGGCTCAGGCACCAAAGAACAGCACTGCACTGCCTGCACCACACGGGTCAGTGCTCAGGAGAACAGCACAGCACTGGCTGTGCCACACAGTTCTGCATTCAGGAGCCTTTGCACCACATTCCACTCCAAGGATCGGCAACTGTGTTCCAAATAGGCCGTTGTCGGGTCCCTCACTGTCCATGTCCCGGACAACAATGTTGAGACAATGCTGATCATCTGACCGACTCTTACACATGGCCACCACTGACCCGCTGCCCATTGTGACATGGACCCAACTGTGACAGGGCAACCACTGACCTGCTGCCCACTGTGACATGGCCCCCACAGTGACATGACCACCACTGACCTGCTGCCCATTGTGACATGGCCCCCACAGTGACATGGCTACCACTAACCTGCTGCCCACTGTGACATGGCCCCCACAGTGACATGGCCACCACTGACCCGCTGCCCATTGTGACATGGACCCAACTGTGACAGGGCCGCCACTGACCTGCTGCCCACTGTGACATGGCCCCCTCAGTCACATGGCCACCACTGACCCGCTGTCCACTGTGACATGGCCCCACAGTGACATGGCTACCACTAACCTGCTGCCCACTGTGACATGGCCCCCACAGTGACATGGCCACCACTGACCCGCTGCCCATTGTGACATGGACCCAACTGTGACAGGGCCGCCACTGACCTGCTGCCCACTGTGACATGGCCCCCTCAGTCACATGACCACCACTGTCCCGCTGCCCACTGTGACATGGCCCCCACAGTCACATGGCCACCACTGACCCGCTGCCCACTGTGACATGGCCCCCACAGTGACATGGCCACCACTTACTTGCTGCCCACTGTGACATGGCCCCCACAGTCACATGGCCACCACTGACTTGCTGACCACTGTGACATGGCGCCCATAGTGACATGGCCACCACTGACCCGCTGTCCACTGTGACATGACCCCACAGTGACATGGCCACCACTGACCTGCTGCCCAGTGTAACATGTCCCGAAAAGTGACATGGCCACAACTGACCTACCGACCACTGTGACATGGCCCCCACAGTGACGGGGCAACCACTGACCTGCTGCCCATTGTGACATGGCCCCCTCAGTAACATGACCACCACTGTCCCGCTGCCCACTGTGACATGGCCGCCACAGTGACATGGCCACCACTGACCCGCTGTCCACTGTGACATGGCCCCACAGTGACATGGCTACCACTAAACTGCTGCCCACTGTGACATGGCCCCCACAGTGACATGGCCACCACTGACCTGCTGCCCAGTGTAACATGTCCCGAAAAGTGACATGGCCACAACTGACCTACCGACCACTGTGACATGGCCCCCACAGTGACGGGGCAACCACTGACCTGCTGCCCACTGTGACATGGCCCCAAAAGGGACATGGCCATCCCTGTCCTGCTGTCCACTCTGACGTAGCACCCACAGTGACATGGCCACCAAAGTGACATGACCACCACTGTCCCGCTGCCCACTGTGACATGGCCCCCACAGTGACATGGCCACCACTGACCTGCTGTCCACTGTGACATGGCCCCACAGTGACATGGCTACCACTAACCTGCTGCCCACTGTGACATGGCCGCCACAGTGACATGGCCACCACTGATCCGCTGCCCATTGTGACATGGACCCAACTGTGACAGGGCCTCCACTGTCCCGCTGCCCACTGTGACATGGCCCCCTCAGTCACATGACCACCACTGTCCCGCTGCCCACTGTGACATGGCACCCACAGTCACATGGCCACCACTGACCCGCTGCCCACTGTGACATGGCCCCACAGTGACATGGCCAGCACTGACTTGCTGCCCGCTGTGACATGGCCCCCACAGTGACATGGCTACCACTAACCTGCCACCCACTGTAACATGGCCCCCACAGTGACATGGCCACCACTGACCCGCTGCCCATTGTGACATGGACCCAACTGTGACAGGGCTACCACTGACCTGCTGCCCACTGTGACATGGCCCCCTCAGTCACATGACAACCACTGTCCCGCTGCCCACTGTGACATGGCCCCCAGAGTGACATGGCCACCACTGACCCGCTGTCCACTGTGACATGGCACCCACAGTCACATGGCCACCACTGACTTGCTGACCACTGTGACATGGCGCCCATAGTGACATGGCCACCACTGACCTGCTGCCCACTGTGACGTGACCCCACAGTGACATGGCCACCACTGACCTGCTGCCCACTGTAACATGTCCCCAAAAGTGACATGGCCACCACTGACCTGCCGACCACTGTGACATGGCCCCCATAGTGACGGGGCAACCACTGACTCGCTGTCCACTGTGACATGGCCCCCACAGTGACATGTCTGTCACGGTCCACTCGTTGGACTCGTGATGGTTCGTTTGCTACGATCTCGAAAGTGCAAAATTAAGGTGACCAACATGAAAGGGGATAGCAGTAATCAAACAGTGAAACTTTATTGTGTTGCCTGTGAAGCGGCACGCGATAGTTAGAGATGGGTGAAAGAAAGGAGAAAAGTAAAGTTAAGTTTAGAGAGAGGGAAGAGAGAGGTTATAGCTACCAGCGCTGATCTCACGACGTCCTCACGGTCCCGGGTGAAGCTGAGGCTGCGTCGTCGATCGTCGTGGTCCTTGGTGGGGAAGCTTCCCATTTTCATTGTCCAGAAGTCATCTTTTATGCTCAGTAACACACCTTGCTCCACCTCTGCCTCAGGGGTCTCCGCCCTTCTCGAGCGAGGCTACCGCGCATGCACGGGGAGGAGTGTCTGAGGCGTGGTCAGTCTTGGAGGCGGGTAACCTTCAACCAGGCGTTGTGTTTTGGTATTATAATGAAACAAAGTTCGTCTAAGGTTCATGATTGCTCCATCGATGTTATGGCAACAGTCACGATCCATCTTTTTTGACAATGGCTATGCAATTATCTCTAACAGCTCCGGCTAGGCCCAGGTACCGAACAATAGCACAACACTCTTTGTATTACACGGCTCAGGCACCAAAGAACAGCACTGCACTGCCTGCACCACACAGGTCAGTGCTCAGGAGAACAGCACAGCACTGGCTGTGCCACACAGTTCTGCATTCAGGAGCCTTTGCACCACATTCCACTCCAAGGATCGGCAACTGTGTTCCAAATAGGCCGTTGTCGGGTCCCTCACTGTCCATGTCCCGGACAACAATGTTGAGACAATGCTGATCATCTGACCGACTCTTACACATGGCCACCACTGACCCGCTGCCCATTGTGACATGGACCCAACTGTGACAGGGCCACCACTGACCTGCTGCCCACTGTGACATGGCCCCCACAGTGACATGGCCACCACTGACCCGCTGCCCACTGTGACATGGCCCCACAGTGACATGGCCAGCACTGACTTGCTGCCCGCTGTGACATGGCCCCCACAGTGACATGGCTACCACTAACCTGCCACCCACTGTAACATGGCCCCCACAGTGACACGGCCACCACTGACCCGCTGCCCATTGTGACATGGACCGAACTGTGACAGGGCTACCACTGACCTGCTGCCCACTGTGACATGGCCCCCTCAGTCACATGACAACCACTGTCCCGCTGCCCACTGTGACATGGCCCCCACAGTGACATGGCCACCACTGACCCGCTGTCCACTGTGACATGGCACCCACAGTCACATGGCCACCACTGACTTGCTGACCACTGTGACATGGCGCCCATAGTGACATGGCCACCACTGACCTGCTGCCCACTGTGACGTGACCCCACAGTGACATGGCCACCACTGACCTGCTGCCCACTGTAACATGTCCCCAAAAGTGACATGGCCACCACTGACCTGCCGACCACTGTGACATGGCCCCCATAGTGACGGGGCAACCACTGACTCGCTGTCCACTGTGACATGGCCCCCACAGTGACATGTCTGTCACGGTCCACTCGTTGGACTCGTGATGGTTCGTTTGCTACGATCTCGAAAGTGCAAAATTAAGGTGACCAACATGAAAGGGGATAGCAGTAATCAAACAGTGAAACTTTATTGTGTTGCCTGTGAAGCGGCACGCGATAGTTAGAGATGGGTGAAAGAAAGGAGAAAAGTAAAGTTAAGTTTAGAGAGAGGGAAGAGAGAGGTTATAGCTACCAGCGCTGATCTCACGACGTCCTCACGGTCCCGGGTGAAGCTGAGGCTGCGTCGTCGATCGTCGTGGTCCTTGGTGGGGAAGCTTCCCATTTTCATTGTCCAGAAGTCATCTTTTATGCTCAGTAACACACCTTGCTCCACCTCTGCCTCAGGGGTCTCCGCCCTTCTCGAGCGAGGCTACCGCGCATGCACGGGGAGGAGTGTCTGAGGCGTGGTCAGTCTTGGAGGCGGGTAACCTTCAACCAGGCGTTGTGTTTTGGTATTATAATGAAACAAAGTTCGTCTAAGGTTCATGATTGCTCCATCGATGTTATGGCAACAGTCACGATCCATCTTTTTTGACAATGGCTATGCAATTATCTCTAACAGCTCCGGCTAGGCCCAGGTACCGAGCAATAGCACAACACTCTTTGTATTACACGGCTCAGGCACCAAAGAACAGCACTGCACTGCCTGCACCACACGGGTCAGTGCTCAGGAGAACAGCACAGCACTGGCTGTGCCACACAGTTCTGCATTCAGGAGCCTTTGCACCACATTCCACTCCAAGGATCGGCAACTGTGTTCCAAATAGGCCGTTGTCGGGTCCCTCACTGTCCATGTCCCGGACAACAATGTTGAGACAATGCTGATCATCTGACCGACTCTTACACATGGCCACCACTGACCCGCTGCCCATTGTGACATGGACCCAACTGTGACAGGGCCACCACTGACCTGCTGCCCACTGTGACATGGCCCCCACAGTGACATGGCCACCACTGACCCGCTGCCCATTGTGACATGGACCCAACTGTGACAGGGCCACCACTGACCTGCTGCCCACTGTGCCATGGCCCCCTCAGTCACATGACCACCACTGACCCGCTGTCCACTGTGACATGGCCCCACAGTGACATGGCTACCACTAACCTGCTGCCCACTGTGACATGGCCCCCACAGTGACATGGCCACCACTGACCCGCTGCCCATTGTGACATGGACCCAACTGTGACAGGGCCACCACTGACCTGCTGCCCACTGTGACATGGCCCCCTCAGTAAACATGACCACCACTGTCCCGCTGCCCACTGTGACATGGCCCCCACAGTGACATGGCCACCACTGACCCGCTGCCCACTGTGACATGGCCCCCACAGTGACATGGCCACCACTTACTTGCTGCCCACTGTGACATGGCCCCCACAGTCACATGGCCACCACTGACTTGCTGACCACTGTGACATGGCGCCCATAGTGACATGGCCACCACTGACCCGCTGTCCACTGTGACATGACCCCACAGTGACATGGCCACCACTGACCTGCTGCCCAGTGTAACATGTCCCGAAAAGTGACATGGCCACAACTGACCTACCGACCACTGTGACATGCCCCCACAGTGACGGGGCAACCACTGACCTGCTGCCCACTGTGACATGGCCCCCTCAGTAACATGACCACCACTGTCCCGCTGCCCACTGTGACATGGCCGCCACAGTGACATGGCCAGCACTGACCCGCTGTCCACTGTGACATGGCCCCACAGTGACATGGCTACCAATAACCTGCTGCCCACTGTGACATGGCCCCCACAGTGACATGGCCACCACTGACCCGCTGCCCATTGTGACATGGACCCAACTGTGACAGGGCCACCACTGACCTGCTGCCCACTGTGACATGGCCCCCTCAGTCACATGACCACCACTGTCCCGCTGCCCACTGTGACATGGCCCCCACAGTCACATGGCCACCACTGACTTGCTGCCCACTGTGACATGGCCCCCACAGTCACATGGCCACCACTGACTTGCTGACCACTGTGACATGGCGCCCATAGTGACATGGCCACCACTGACCCGCTGTCCACTGTGACATGACCCCACAGTGACATGGCCACCACTGATCTGCTGCCCAGTGTAACATGTCCCGAAAAGTGACATGGCCACAACTGACCTACCGACCACTGTGACATGGCCCCCACAGTGACGGGGCAACCACTGACCTGCCGCCCACTGTGACATGGCCCCAAAAGGGACATGGCCATCCCTGTCCTGCTGTTCACTCTGACGTAGCACCCACAGTGACATGGCCACCACAGTGACATGACCACCACTGTCCCGCTGCCCACTGTGACATGGCCCCCACAGTGACATGGCTACCACTAACCTGCCACCCACTGTGACATGGATCCCACAGTGACATGGCCACCACTGACCCGCTGCCCATTGTGACATGGACCCAACTGTGACAGGGCTACCACTGACCTGCTGCCCACTGTGACATGGCCCCCTCAGTCACATGACAACCACTGTCCCGCTGCCCACTGTGACATGGCCCCCAGAGTGACATGGCCACCACTGACCCGCTGTCCACTGTGACATGGCACCCACAGTCACATGGCCACCACTGACTTGCTGACCACTGTGACATGGCGCCCATAGTGACATGGCCACCACTGACCTGCTGCCCACTGTGACGTGACCCCACAGTGACATGGCCACCACTGACCTGCTGCCCACTGTAACATGTCCCCAAAAGTGACATGGCCACCACTGACCTGCCGACCACTGTGACATGGCCCCAAAAGGTACATGGCCATCCCTGTCCTGCTGTCCACTCTGACGTAGCACCCACATTGACATGGCCCCCTCAGTCACATGACCACCACTGTCCCGCTGCCCACTGTGACATGGCCCCCACAGTGACATGGCCACCACTGACCCGCTGCCCACTGTGACATGGCCCCCACAGTGACATGGCCACCACTTACTTGCTACCCACTGTGACATGGCCCCCACAGTCACATGGCCACCACTGACTTGCTGACCACTGTGACATGGCGCCCATAGTGACATGGCCAACACTGACCCGCTGTCCACTGTGACATGACCCCACAGTGACATGGCCACCACTGACCTGCTGCGCCGTGTAACATGTCCCGAAAAGTGACATGGTCACAACTGACCTACCGACCACTGTGACATGGCCCCCACAGTGACGGGGCAACCACTGACCTGCTGCCCACTGTGACATGGCCCCCTCAGTAACATGACCACCACTGTCCCGCTGCCCACTGTGACATGGCCCCCTCAGTCACATGGCCACCACTGACCCGCTGTCCACTGTGACATGGCCCCACAGTGACATGGCTACCACTAACCTGCGGCCCACTGTGACATGTCCCCCACAGTGACATGGCCACCACTGACCCGCTGCCCATTGTGACATGGACCCAACTGTGACAGGGCCACCACTGACCTGCTGCCCACTGTGACATGGCCCCCTCAGTCACATGACCACCACTGTCCCGCTGCCCACTGTGACATGGCCCCCACAGTGACATGGCCACCACTGACCCGCTGCCCACTGTGACATGGCCCCCACAGTCACATGGCCACCACTGACTTGCTGACCACTGTGACATGGCGCCCATAGTGACATGGCCACCACTGACCCGCTGTCCACTGTGACATGACCCCACAGTGACATGGCCACCACTGACCTGCTGCCCAGTGTAACATGTCCCGAAAAGTGACATGGCCACAACTGACCTACCGACCACTGTGACATGGCCCCCACAGTGACGGGGCAACCACTGACCTGCTGCCCACTGTGACATGGCCCCAAAAGGGACATGGCCATCCCTGTCCTGCTGTCCACCCTGACGTAGCACACACAGTGACATGGCCACCACAGTGACATGACCACCACTGTCCCGCTGCCCACTGTGACATGGCCCCCACAGTGACATGGCCACCACTGACCTGCTGTCCACTGTGACATGGCCCCACAGTGACGTGGCTACCACTAACCTGCTGCCCACTGTGACATGGCCGCCACAGTGACATGGCCACCACTGACCCGCTGCCCATTGTGACATGGACCCAACTGTGACAGGGCCACCACTGTCCCGCTGCCCACTGTGACATGGCCCCCTCAGTCACCTGACCACCACTGTCCCGCTGCCCACTGTGACATGGCCCCCACAGTGACATGGCCACCACTGACCCGCTGTCCACTGTGACATGGCCCCACAGTGATATGGCCAGCACTGACTTGCTGCCCGCTGTGACATGGCCCCCACAGTGACATGGCTACCACTAACCTGCCACCCACTGTAACATGGCCCCCACAGTGACATGGCCACCACTGACCCGCTGTCCACTGTGACATGGCCCCACAGTGATATGGCCAGCACTGACTTGCTGCCCGCTGTGACATGGCCCCCACAGTGACATGGCTACCACTAACCTGCCACCCACTGTAACATGGCCCCCTCAGTCACATGACCACCACTGTCCCGCTGCCCACTGTGACATGGCACCCACAGTCACATGGCCACCACTGACCCGCTGTCCACTGTGACATGGCCCCACAGTGACATGGCCAGCACTGACTTGCTGCCCGCTGTGACATGGCCCCCACAGTGACATGGCTACCACTAACCTGCCACCCACTGTAACATGGCCCCCACAGTGACATGGCCACCACTGACCCGCTGCCCATTGTGACATGGACCCAACTGTGACAGGGCTACCACTGACCTGCTGCCCACTGTGACATGGCCCCCTCAGTCACATGACAACCACTGTCCCGCTGCCCACTGTGACATGGCCCCCAGAGTGACATGGCCACCACTGACCCGCTGTCCACTGTGACATGGCACCCACAGTCACATGGCCACCACTGACTTGCTGACCACTGTGACATGGCGCCCATAGTGACATGGCCACCACTGACCTGCTGCCCACTGTGACGTGACCCCACAGTGACATGGCCACCACTGACCTGCTGCCCACTGTAACATGTCCCCAAAAGTGACATGGCCACCACTGACCTGCCGACCACTGTGACATGGCCCCCATAGTGACGGGGCAACCACTGACTCGCTGTCCACTGTGACATGGCCCCCACAGTGACATGTCTGTCACGGTCCACTCGTTGGACTCGTGATGGTTCGTTTGCTACGATCTCGAAAGTGCAAAATTAAGGTGACCAACATGAAAGGGGATAGCAGTAATCAAACAGTGAAACTTTATTGTGTTGCCTGTGAAGCGGCACGCGATAGTTAGAGATGGGTGAAAGAAAGGAGAAAAGTAAAGTTAAGTTTAGAGAGAGGGAAGAGAGAGGTTATAGCTACCAGCGCTGATCTCACGACGTCCTCACGGTCCCGGGTGAAGCTGAGGCTGCGTCGTCGATCGTCGTGGTCCTTGGTGGGGAAGCTTCCCATTTTCATTGTCCAGAAGTCATCTTTTATGCTCAGTAACACACCTTGCTCCACCTCTGCCTCAGGGGTCTCCGCCCTTCTCGAGCGAGGCTACCGCGCATGCACGGGGAGGAGTGTCTGAGGCGTGGTCAGTCTTGGAGGCGGGTAACCTTCAACCAGGCGTTGTGTTTTGGTATTATAATGAAACAAAGTTCATCTAAGGTTCATGATTGCTCCATCGATGTTATGGCAACATTCACGATCCATCTTTTTTGACAATGGCTATGCAATTATCTCTAACAGCTCCGGCTAGGCCCAGGTACCGAACAATAGCACAACACTCTTTGTATTACACGGCTCAGGCACCAAAGAACAGCACTGCACTGCCTGCACCACACGGGTCAGTGCTCAGGAGAACAGCACAGCACTGGCTGTGCCACACAGTTCTGCATTCAGGAGCCTTTGCACCACATTCCACTCCAAGGATCGGCAACTGTGTTCCAAATAGGCCGTTGTCGGGTCCCTCACTGTCCATGTCCCGGACAACAATGTTGAGACAATGCTGATCATCTGACCGACTCTTACACATGGCCACCACTGACCCGCTGCCCATTGTGACATGGACCCAACTGTGACAGGGCAACCACTGACCTGCTGCCCACTGTGACATGGCCCCCTCAGTCACATGGCCACCACTGACCCGCTGTCCACTGTGACATGGCCCCACAGTGACATGGCTACCACTGACCTGCTCCCCAGTGTAACATGTCCCGAAAAGTGACATGGTCACAACTGACCTACCGACCACTGTGACATGGCCCCCACAGTGACATGGCCACCACTGACCCGCTGCGCATTGTGACATGGACCCAACTGTGACAGGGCCACCACTGACCTGCTGCCCACTGTGACATGGCCCCCTCAGTCACATGACCACCACTGTCCCGCTGCCCACTGTGACATGGCCCCCACAGTGACATGGCCACCACTGACCCGCTGCCCACTGTGACATGGCCCCCACAGTGACATGGCCACCACTGACTTGCTGCCCACTGTGACATGGCCCCCACAGTCACATGGCCACCACTGACTTGCTGACCACTGTGACATGGCGCCCATAGTGACATGGCCACCACTGACCCGCTGTCCATTGTGACATGACCCCACAGTGACATGGCCACCACTGACCTGCTGCCCAGTGTAACATGTCCCGAAAAGTGACATGGCCACAACTGACCTACCGACCACTGTGACATGGCCCCCACAGTGACGGGGCAACCACTGACCTGCTGCCCACTGTGACATGGCCCCCTCAGTAACATGACCACCACTGTCCCGCTGCCCACTGTGACATGGCCGCCACAGTGACATGGCCAGCACTGACCCGCTGTCCACTGTGACATGGCCCCCACAGTGACATGGCCACCACTTACTTGCTGCCCACTGTGACATGGCCCCCACAGTGACATGGCCACCACTGACTTGCTGACCACTGTGACATGGCGCCCATAGTGACATGGCCAACACTGACCCGCTGTCCACTGTGACATGACCCCACAGTGACATGGCCACCACTGACCTGCTGCCCAGTGTAACATGTCCCGAAAAGTGACATGGTCACAACTGACCTACCGACCACTGTGACATGGCCCCCACAGTGACGGGGCAACCACTGACCTGCTGCCCACTGTGACATGGCCCCCTCAGTCACATGACCACCACTGTCCCGCTGCCCACTGTGACATGGCCCCCTCAGTCACATGGCCACCACTGACCCGCTGTCCACTGTGACATGGCCCCACAGTGACATGGCTACCACTAACCTGCGGCCCACTGTGACATGTCCCCCACAGTGACATGGCCACCACTGACTTGCTGACCACTGTGACATGGCGCCCATAGTGACATGGCCACCACTGACCTGCTGCCCACTGTGACGTGACCCCACAGTGACATGGCCACCACTGACCTGCTGCCCACTGTAACATGTCCCCAAAAGTGACATGGCCACCACTGACCTGCCGACCACTGTGACATGGCCCCCATAGTGACGGGGCAACCACTGACTCGCTGTCCACTGTGACATGGCCCCCACAGTGACATGTCTGTCACGGTCCACTCGTTGGACTCGTGATGGTTCGTTTGCTACGATCTCGAAAGTGCAAAATTAAGGTGACCAACATGAAAGGGGATAGCAGTAATCAAACAGTGAAACTTTATTGTGTTGCCTGTGAAGCGGCACGCGATAGTTAGAGATGGGTGAAAGAAAGGAGAAAAGTAAAGTTAAGTTTAGAGAGAGGGAAGAGAGAGGTTATAGCTACCAGCGCTGATCTCACGACGTCCTCACGGTCCCGGGTGAAGCTGAGGCTGCGTCGTCGATCGTCGTGGTCCTTGGTGGGGAAGCTTCCCATTTTCATTGTCCAGAAGTCATCTTTTATGCTCAGTAACACACCTTGCTCCACCTCTGCCTCAGGGGTCTCCGCCCTTCTCGAGCGAGGCTACCGCGCATGCACGGGGAGGAGTGTCTGAGGCGTGGTCAGTCTTGGAGGCGGGTAACCTTCAACCAGGCGTTGTGTTTTGGTATTATAATGAAACAAAGTTCGTCTAAGGTTCATGATTGCTCCATCGATGTTATGGCAACAGTCACGATCCATCTTTTTTGACAATGGCTATGCAATTATCTCTAACAGCTCCGGCTAGGCCCAGGTACCGAACAATAGCACAACACTCTTTGTATTACACGGCTCAGGCACCAAAGAACAGCACTGCACTGCCTGCACCACACGGGTCAGTGCTCAGGAGAACAGCACAGCACTGGCTGTGCCACACAGTTCTGCATTCAGGAGCCTTTGCACCACATTCCACTCCAAGGATCGGCAACTGTGTTCCAAATAGGCCGTTGTCGGGTCCCTCACTGTCCATGTCCCGGACAACAATGTTGAGACAATGCTGATCATCTGACCGACTCTTACACATGGCCACCACTGACCCGCTGCCCATTGTGACATGGACCCAACTGTGACAGGGCAACCACTGACCTGCTGCCCACTGTGACATGGCCCCCACAGTGACATGACCACCACTGACCTGCTGCCCATTGTGACATGGCCCCCACAGTGACATGGCTACCACTAACCTGCTGCCCACTGTGACATGGCCCCCACAGTGACATGGCCACCACTGACCCGCTGCCCATTGTGACATGGACCCAACTGTGACAGGGCCGCCACTGACCTGCTGCCCACTGTGACATGGCCCCCTCAGTCACATGGCCACCACTGACCCGCTGTCCACTGTGACATGGCCCCACAGTGACATGGCTACCACTAACCTGCTGCCCACTGTGACATGGCCCCCACAGTGACATGGCCACCACTGACCCACTGCCCATTGTGACATGGACCCAACTGTGACAGGGCCACCACTGACCTGCTGCCCACTGTGACATGGCCCCCTCAGTCACATGACCACCACTGTCCCGCTGCCCACTGTGACATGGCCCCCACAGTCACATGGCCACCACTGACCCGCTGCCCACTGTGACATGGCCCCCACAGTGACATGGCCACCACTTACTTGCTGCCCACTGTGACATGGCCCCCACAGTCACATGGCCACCACTGACTTGCTGACCACTGTGACATGGCGCCCATAGTGACATGGCCACCACTGACCCGCTGTCCACTGTGACATGACCCCACAGTGACATGGCCACCACTGACCTGCTGCCCAGTGTAACATGTCCCGAAAAGTGACATGGCCACAACTGACCTACCGACCACTGTGACATGGCCCCCACAGTGACGGGGCAACCACTGACCTGCTGCCCATTGTGACATGGCCCCCTCAGTAACATGACCACCACTGTCCCGCTGCCCACTGTGACATGGCCGCCACAGTGACATGGCCACCACTGACCCGCTGTCCACTGTGACATGGCCCCACAGTGACATGGCTACCACTAAACTGCTGCCCACTGTGACATGGCCCCCACAGTGACATGGCCACCACTGACCTGCTGCCCAGTGTAACATGTCCCGAAAAGTGACATGGCCACAACTGACCTACCGACCACTGTGACATGGCCCCCACAGTGACGGGGCAACCACTGACCTGCTGCCCACTGTGACATGGCCCCAAAAGGGACATGGCCATCCCTGTCCTGCTGTCCACTCTGACGTAGCACCCACAGTGACATGGCCACCAAAGTGACATGACCACCACTGTCCCGCTGCCCACTGTGACATGGCCCCCACAGTGACATGGCCACCACTGACCTGCTGTCCACTGTGACATGGCCCCACAGTGACATGGCTACCACTAACCTGCTGCCCACTGTGACATGGCCGCCACAGTGACATGGCCACCACTGATCCGCTGCCCATTGTGACATGGACCCAACTGTGACAGGGCCACCACTGTCCCGCTGCCCACTGTGACATGGCCCCCTCAGTCACATGACCACCACTGTCCCGCTGCCCACTGTGACATGGCACCCACAGTCACATGGCCACCACTGACCCGCTGCCCACTGTGACATGGCCCCACAGTGACATGGCCAGCACTGACTTGCTGCCCGCTGTGACATGGCCCCCACAGTGACATGGCTACCACTAACCTGCCACCCACTGTAACATGGCCCCCACAGTGACATGGCCACCACTGACCCGCTGCCCATTGTGACATGGACCCAACTGTGACAGGGCTACCACTGACCTGCTGCCCACTGTGACATGGCCCCCTCAGTCACATGACAACCACTGTCCCGCTGCCCACTGTGACATGGCCCCCAGAGTGACATGGCCACCACTGACCCGCTGTCCACTGTGACATGTCCCCCACAGTCACATGGCCACCACTGACTTGCTGACCACTGTGACATGGCGCCCATAGTGACATGGCCACCACTGACCTGCTGCCCACTGTGACGTGACCCCACAGTGACATGGCCACCACTGACCTGCTGCCCACTGTAACATGTCCCCAAAAGTGACATGGCCACCACTGACCTGCCGACCACTGTGACATGGCCCCCATAGTGACGGGGCAACCACTGACTCGCTGTCCACTGTGACATGGCCCCCACAGTGACATGTCTGTCACGGTCCACTCGTTGGACTCGTGATGGTTCGTTTGCTACGATCTCGAAAGTGCAAAATTAAGGTGACCAACATGAAAGGGGATAGCAGTAATCAAACAGTGAAACTTTATTGTGTTGCCTGTGAAGCGGCACGCGATAGTTAGAGATGGGTGAAAGAAAGGAGAAAAGTAAAGTTAAGTTTAGAGAGAGGGAAGAGAGAGGTTATAGCTACCAGCGCTGATCTCACGACGTCCTCACGGTCCCGGGTGAAGCTGAGGCTGCGTCGTCGATCGTCGTGGTCCTTGGTGGGGAAGCTTCCCATTTTCATTGTCCAGAAGTCATCTTTTATGCTCAGTAACACACCTTGCTCCACCTCTGCCTCAGGGGTCTCCACCCTTCTCGAGCGAGGCTACCGCGCATGCACGGGGAGGAGTGTCTGAGGCGTGGTCAGTCTTGGAGGCGGGTAACCTTCAACCAGGCGTTGTGTTTTGGTATTATAATGAAACAAAGTTCGTCTAAGGTTCATGATTGCTCCATCGATGTTATGGCAACAGTCACGATCCATCTTTTTTGACAATGGCTATGCAATTATCTCTAACAGCTCCGGCTAGGCCCAGGTACCGAACAATAGCACAACACTCTTTGTATTACACGGCTCAGGCACCAAAGAACAGCACTGCACTGCCTGCACCACACGGGTCAGTGCTCAGGAGAACAGCACAGCACTGGCTGTGCCACACAGTTCTGCATTCAGGAGCCTTTGCACCACATTCCACTCCAAGGATCGGCAACTGTGTTCCAAATATGCCGTTGTCGGGTCCCTCACTGTCCATGTCCCGGACAACAATGTTGAGACAATGCTGATCATCTGACCGACTCTTACACATGGCCACCACTGACCCGCTGCCCATTGTGACATGGACCCAACTGTGACAGGGCCACCACTGACCTGCTGCCCACTGTGACATGGCCCCCTCAGTCACATGACCACCACTGTCCCGCTGCCCACTGTGACATGGCCCCCACAGTGACATGGCCACCACTGACTTGCTGCCCACTGTGACATGGCCCCCACAGTCACATGGCCACCACTGACTTGCTGACCACTGTGACATGGCGCCCATAGTGACATGGCCACCACTGACCCGCTGTCCACTGTGACATGACCCCACAGTGACATGGCCACCACTGACCTGCTGCCCAGTGTAACATGTCCCGAAAAGTGACATGGCCACAACTGACCTACCGACCACTGTGACATGGCCCCCACAGTGACGGGGCAACCACTGACCTGCTGCCCACTGTGACATGGCCCCAAAAGGGACATGGCCATCCCTGTCCTGCTGTCCACTCTGACGTAGCACCCACAGTGACATGGCCACCACAGTGACATGACCACCACTGTCCCGCTGCCCACTGTGACATGGCCCCGACAGTGACATGGCCACCACTGACCCGCTGTCCACTGTGACATGGCCCCACAGTGACATGGCTACCACTAACCTGCTGCCCACTGTGACATGGCCGCCACAGTGACATGGCCACCACTGACCCGCTGCCCATTGTGACATGGACCCAACTGTGACAGGGCCACCACTGTCCCGCTGCCCACTGTGACATGGCCCCCTCAGTCACCTGACCACCACTGTTCCGCTGCCCACTGTGACATGGCACCCACAGTCACATGGCCACCACTGACCCGCTGTCCACTGTGACATGGCCCCACCGTGACATGGCCAGCACTGACTTGCTGCCCGCTGTGACATGGCCCCCACAGTGACATGGCTACCACTAACCTGCCACCCACTGTAACATGGCCCCCACAGTGACATGGCCACCACTGACCCGCTGCCCATTGTGACATGGACCCAACTGTGACAGGGCTACCACTGACCTGCTGCCCACTGTGACATGGCCCCCTCAGTCACATGACAACCACTGTCCCGCTGCCCACTGTGACATGGCCCCCAGATTGACATGGCCACCACTGACCCGCTGTCCACTGTGACATGGCACCCACAGTCACATGGCCACCACTGACTTGCTGACCACTGTGACATGGCGCCCATAGTGACATGGCCACCACTGACCTGCTGCCCACTGTGACGTGACCCCACAGTGACATGGCCACCACTGACCTGCTGCCCACTGTAACATGTCCCCAAAAGTGACATGGCCACCACTGACCTGCCGACCACTGTGACATGGCCCCCATAGTGACGGGGCAAGCACTGACTCGCTGTCCACTGTGACATGGCCCCCACAGTGACATGTCTGTCACGGTCCACTCGTTGGACTCGTGATGGTTCGTTTGCTACGATCTCGAAAGTGCAAAATTAAGGTGACCAACATGAAAGGGGATAGCAGTAATCAAACAGTGAAACTTTATTGTGTTGCCTGTGAAGCGGCACGCGATAGTTAGAGATGGGTGAAAGAAAGGAGAAAAGTAAAGTTAAGTTTAGAGAGAGGGAAGAGAGAGGTTATAGCTACCAGCGCTGATCTCACGACGTCCTCACGGTCCCGGGTGAAGCTGAGGCTGCGTCGTCGATCGTCGTGGTCCTTGGTGGGGAAGCTTCCCATTTTCATTGTCCAGAAGTCATCTTTTATGCTCAGTAACACACCTTGCTCCACCTCTGCCTCAGGGGTCTCCGCCCTTCTCGAGCGAGGCTACCGCGCATGCACGGGGAGGAGTGTCTGAGGCGTGGTCAGTCTTGGAGGCGGGTAACCTTCAACCAGGCGTTGTGTTTTGGTATTATAATGAAACAAAGTTCGTCTAAGGTTCATGATTGCTCCATCGATGTTATGGCAACAGTCACGATCCATCTTTTTTGACAATGGCTATGCAATTATCTCTAACAGCTCCGGCTAGGCCCAGGTACCGAGCAATAGCACAACACTCTTTGTATTACACGGCTCAGGCACCAAAGAACAGCACTGCACTGCCTGCACCACACGGGTCAGTGCTCAGGAGAACAGCACAGCACTGGCTGTGCCACACAGTTCTGCATTCAGGAGCCTTTGCACCACATTCCACTCCAAGGATCGGCAACTGTGTTCCAAATAGGCCGTTGTCGGGTCCCTCACTGTCCATGTCCCGGACAACAATGTTGAGACAATGCTGATCATCTGACCGACTCTTACACATGGCCACCACTGACCCGCTGCCCATTGTGACATGGACCCAACTGTGACAGGGCAACCACTGACTTGCTGCCCACTGTGACATGGCCCCCACAGTGACATGACCACCACTGACCTGCTGCCCATTGTGACATGGCCCCCACAGTGACATGGCTACCACTAACCTGCTGCCCGCTGTGACATGGCCCCCACAGTGACATGGCCACCACTGAACCGCTGCCCATTGTGACATGGACCCAACTGTGACAGGGCCACCACTGACCTGCTGCCACTGTGACATGGCCCCCTCAGTCACATGGCCACCACTGACCCGCTGTCCACTGTGACATGGCCCCACAGTGACATGGCTACCACTGACCTGCTGCCCAGTGTAACATGTCCCGAAAAGTGACATGGTCACAACTGACCTACCGACCACTGTGACATGGCCCCCACAGTGACGGGGCAACCACTGACCTGCTGCCCACTGTGACATGGCCCCCTCAGTAACATGACCACCACTGTCCCGCTGCCCACTGTGACATGGCCGCCACAGTGACATGGCCAGCACTGACCCGCTGTCCACTGTGACATGGCCCCACAGTGACATGGCTACCACTAACCTGCTGCCCACTGTGACATGGCCCCCACAGTGACATGGCCACCACTGACCCGCTGCCCATTGTGACATGGACCCAACTGTGACAGGGCCACCACTGACCTGCTGCCCACTGTGACATGGCCCCCTCAGTCACATGACCACCACTGTCCCGCTGCCCACTGTGACATGGCCCCCACAGTGACATGGCCACCACTGACCCGCTGCCCACTGTGACATGGCCCCCACAGTGACATGGCCACCACTTACTTGCTGCCCACTGTGACATGGCCCCCACAGTCACATGGCCACCACTGACTTGCTGACCACTGTGACATGGCGCCCATATTGACATGGCCACCACTGACCCGCTGTCCATTGTGACATGACCCCACAGTGACATGGCCACCACTGACCTGCTGCCCAGTGTAACATGTCCCGAAAAGTGACATGGCCACAACTGACCTACCGACCACTGTGACATGCCCCCACAGTGACGGGGCAACCACTGACCTGCTGCCCACTGTGACATGGCCCCCTCAGTAACATGACCACCACTGTCCCGCTGCCCACTGTGACATGGCCCCCACAGTGACATGGCTACCACTAACCTGCCACCCACTGTAACATGGCCCCCACAGTGACATGGCCACCACTGACCCGCTGCCCATTGTGACATGGACCCAACTGTGACAGGGCTACCACTGACCTGCTGCCCACTGTGACATGGCCCCCTCAGTCACATGACAACCACTGTCCCGCTGCCCACTGTGACATGGCCCCCAGAGTGACATGGCCACCACTGACCCGCTGTCCACTGTGACATGGCACCCACAGTCACATGGCCACCACTGACTTGCTGACCACTGTGACATGGCGCCCATAGTGACATGGCCACCACTGACCTGCTGCCCACTGTGACGTGACCCCACAGTGACATGGCCACCACTGACCTGCTGCCCACTGTAACATGTCCCCAAAAGTGACATGGCCACCACTGACCTGCCGACCACTGTGACATGGCCCCCATAGTGACGGGGCAACCACTGACTCGCTGTCCACTGTGACATGGCCCCCACAGTGACATGTCTGTCACGGTCCACTCGTTGGACTCGTGATGGTTCGTTTGCTACGATCTCGAAAGTGCAAAATTAAGGTGACCAACATGAAAGGGGATAGCAGTAATCAAACAGTGAAACTTTATTGTGTTGCCTGTGAAGCGGCACGCGATAGTTAGAGATGGGTGAAAGAAAGGAGAAAAGTAAAGTTAAGTTTAGAGAGAGGGAAGAGAGAGGTTATAGCTACCAGCGCTGATCTCACGACGTCCTCACGGTCCCGGGTGAAGCTGAGGCTGCGTCGTCGATCGTCGTGGTCCTTGGTGGGGAAGCTTCCCATTTTCATTGTCCAGAAGTCATCTTTTATGCTCAGTAACACACCTTGCTCCACCTCTGCCTCAGGGGTCTCCGCCCTTCTCGAGCGAGGCTACCGCGCATGCACGGGGAGGAGTGTCTGAGGCGTGGTCAGTCTTGGAGGCGGGTAACCTTCAACCAGGCGTTGTGTTTTGGTATTATAATGAAACAAAGTTCGTCTAAGGTTCATGATTGCTCCATCGATGTTATGGCAACAGTCACGATCCATCTTTTTTGACAATGGCTATGCAATTATCTCTAACAGCTCCGGCTAGGCCCAGGTACCGAGCAATAGCACAACACTCTTTGTATTACACGGCTCAGGCACCAAAGAACAGCACTGCACTGCCTGCACCACACGGGTCAGTGCTCAGGAGAACAGCACAGCACTGGCTGTGCCACACAGTTCTGCATTCAGGAGCCTTTGCACCACATTCCACTCCAAGGATCGGCAACTGTGTTCCAAATAGGCCGTTGTCGGGTCCCTCACTGTCCATGTCCCGGACAACAATGTTGAGACAATGCTGATCATCTGACCGACTCTTACACATGGCCACCACTGACCCGCTGCCCATTGTGACATGGACCCAACTGTGACAGGGCAACCACTGACTTGCTGCCCACTGTGACATGGCCCCCACAGTGACATGACCACCACTGACCTGCTGCCCATTGTGACATGGCCCCCACAGTGACATGGCTACCACTAACCTGCTGCCCGCTGTGACATGGCCCCCACAGTGACATGGCCACCACTGAACCGCTGCCCATTGTGACATGGACCCAACTGTGACAGGGCCACCACTGACCTGCTGCCACTGTGACATGGCCCCCTCAGTCACATGGCCACCACTGACCCGCTGTCCACTGTGACATGGCCCCACAGTGACATGGCTACCACTGACCTGCTGCCCAGTGTAACATGTCCCGAAAAGTGACATGGTCACAACTGACCTACCGACCACTGTGACATGGCCCCCACAGTGACGGGGCAACCACTGACCTGCTGCCCACTGTGACATGGCCCCCTCAGTAACATGACCACCACTGTCCCGCTGCCCACTGTGACATGGCCGCCACAGTGACATGGCCAGCACTGACCCGCTGTCCACTGTGACATGGCCCCACAGTGACATGGCTACCACTAACCTGCTGCCCACTGTGACATGGCCCCCACAGTGACATGGCCACCACTGACCCGCTGCCCATTGTGACATGGACCCAACTGTGACAGGGCCACCACTGACCTGCTGCCCACTGTGACATGGCCCCCTCAGTAACATGACCACCACTGTCCCGCTGCCCACTGTGACATGGCCCCCACAGTGACATGGCCACCACTGACCCGCTGCCCACTGTGACATGGCCCCCACAGTGACATGGCCACCACTTACTTGCTGCCCACTGTGACATGGCCCCCACAGTCACATGGCCACCACTGACTTGCTGACCACTGTGACATGGCGCCCATATTGACATGGCCACCACTGACCCGCTGTCCATTGTGACATGACCCCACAGTGACATGGCCACCACTGACCTGCTGCCCAGTGTAACATGTCCCGAAAAGTGACATGGCCACAACTGACCTACCGACCACTGTGACATGCCCCCACAGTGACGGGGCAACCACTGACCTGCTGCCCACTGTGACATGGCCCCCTCAGTAACATGACCACCACTGTCCCGCTGCCCACTGTGACATGGCCCCCACAGTGACATGGCTACCACTAACCTGCCACCCACTGTAACATGGCCCCCACAGTGACATGGCCACCACTGACCCGCTGCCCATTGTGACATGGACCCAACTGTGACAGGGCTACCACTGACCTGCTGCCCACTGTGACATGGCCCCCTCAGTCACATGACAACCACTGTCCCGCTGCCCACTGTGACATGGCCCCCAGAGTGACATGGCCACCACTGACCCGCTGTCCACTGTGACATGGCACCCACAGTCACATGGCCACCACTGACTTGCTGACCACTGTGACATGGCGCCCATAGTGACATGGCCACCACTGACCTGCTGCCCACTGTGACGTGACCCCACAGTGACATGGCCACCACTGACCTGCTGCCCACTGTAACATGTCCCCAAAAGTGACATGGCCACCACTGACCTGCCGACCACTGTGACATGGCCCCCATAGTGACGGGGCAACCACTGACTCGCTGTCCACTGTGACATGGCCCCCACAGTGACATGTCTGTCACGGTCCACTCGTTGGACTCGTGATGGTTCGTTTGCTACGATCTCGAAAGTGCAAAATTAAGGTGACCAACATGAAAGGGGATAGCAGTAATCAAACAGTGAAACTTTATTGTGTTGCCTGTGAAGCGGCACGCGATAGTTAGAGATGGGTGAAAGAAAGGAGAAAAGTAAAGTTAAGTTTAGAGAGAGGGAAGAGAGAGGTTATAGCTACCAGCGCTGATCTCACGACGTCCTCACGGTCCCGGGTGAAGCTGAGGCTGCGTCGTCGATCGTCGTGGTCCTTGGTGGGGAAGCTTCCCATTTTCATTGTCCAGAAGTCATCTTTTATGCTCAGTAACACACCTTGCTCCACCTCTGCCTCAGGGGTCTCCGCCCTTCTCGAGCGAGGCTACCGCGCATGCACGGGGAGGAGTGTCTGAGGCGTGGTCAGTCTTGGAGGCGGGTAACCTTCAACCAGGCGTTGTGTTTTGGTATTATAATGAAACAAAGTTCGTCTAAGGTTCATGATTGCTCCATCGATGTTATGGCAACAGTCACGATCCATCTTTTTTGACAATGGCTATGCAATTATCTCTAACAGCTCCGGCTAGGCCCAGGTACCGAACAATAGCACAACACTCTTTGTATTACACGGCTCAGGCACCAAAGAACAGCACTGCACTGCCTGCACCACACAGGTCAGTGCTCAGGAGAACAGCACAGCACTGGCTGTGCCACACAGTTCTGCATTCAGGAGCCTTTGCACCACATTCCACTCCAAGGATCGGCAACTGTGTTCCAAATAGGCCGTTGTCGGGTCCCTCACTGTCCATGTCCCGGACAACAATGTTGAGACAATGCTGATCATCTGACCGACTCTTACACATGGCCACCACTGACCCGCTGCCCATTGTGACATGGACCCAACTGTGACAGGGCCACCACTGACCTGCTGCCCACTGTGACATGGCCCCCACAGTGACATGGCCACCACTGACCCGCTGCCCACTGTGACATGGCCCCACAGTGACATGGCCAGCACTGACTTGCTGCCCGCTGTGACATGGCCCCCACAGTGACATGGCTACCACTAACCTGCCACCCACTGTAACATGGCCCCCACAGTGACATGGCCACCACTGACCCGCTGCCCATTGTGACATGGACCCAACTGTGACAGGGCTACCACTGACCTGCTGCCCACTGTGACATGGCCCCCTCAGTCACATGACAACCACTGTCCCGCTGCCCACTGTGACATGGCCCCCAGAGTGACATGGCCACCACTGACCCGCTGTCCACTGTGACATGGCACCCACAGTCACATGGCCACCACTGACTTGCTGACCACTGTGACATGGCGCCCATAGTGACATGGCCACCACTGACCTGCTGCCCACTGTGACGTGACCCCACAGTGACATGGCCACCACTGACCTGCTGCCCACTGTAACATGTCCCCAAAAGTGACATGGCCACCACTGACCTGCCGACCACTGTGACATGGCCCCCATAGTGACGGGGCAACCACTGACTCGCTGTCCACTGTGACATGGCCCCCACAGTGACATGTCTGTCACGGTCCACTCGTTGGACTCGTGATGGTTCGTTTGCTACGATCTCGAAAGTGCAAAATTAAGGTGACCAACATGAAAGGGGATAGCAGTAATCAAACAGTGAAACTTTATTGTGTTGCCTGTGAAGCGGCACGCGATAGTTAGAGATGGGTGAAAGAAAGGAGAAAAGTAAAGTTAAGTTTAGAGAGAGGGAAGAGAGAGGTTATAGCTACCAGCGCTGATCTCACGACGTCCTCACGGTCCCGGGTGAAGCTGAGGCTGCGTCGTCGATCGTCGTGGTCCTTGGTGGGGAAGCTTCCCATTTTCATTGTCCAGAAGTCATCTTTTATGCTCAGTAACACACCTTGCTCCACCTCTGCCTCAGGGGTCTCCGCCCTTCTCGAGCGAGGCTACCGCGCATGCACGGGGAGGAGTGTCTGAGGCGTGGTCAGTCTTGGAGGCAGGTAACCTTCAACCAGGCGTTGTGTTTTGGTATTATAATGAAACAAAGTTCGTCTAAGGTTCATGATTGCTCCATCGATGTTATGGCAACAGTCACGATCCATCTTTTTTGACAATGGCTATGCAATTATCTCTAACAGCTCCGGCTAGGCCCAGGTACCGAGCAATAGCACAACACTCTTTGTATTACACGGCTCAGGCACCAAAGAACAGCACTGCACTGCCTGCACCACACGGGTCAGTGCTCAGGAGAACAGCACAGCACTGGCTGTGCCACACAGTTCTGCATTCAGGAGCCTTTGCACCACATTCCACTCCAAGGATCGGCAACTGTGTTCCAAATAGGCCGTTGTCGGGTCCCTCACTGTCCATGTCCCGGACAACAATGTTGAGACAATGCTGATCATCTGACCGACTCTTACACATGGCCACCACTGACCCGCTGCCCATTGTGACATGGACCCAACTGTGACAGGGCCACCACTGACCTGCTGCCCACTGTGACATGGCCCCCACAGTGACATGGCCACCACTGACCCGCTGCCCATTGTGACATGGACCCAACTGTGACAGGGCCACCACTGACCTGCTGCCCACTGTGACATGGCCCCCTCAGTCACATGACCACCACTGACCCGCTGTCCACTGTGACATGGCCCCACAGTGACATGGCTACCACTAACCTGCTGCCCACTGTGACATGGCCCCCACAGTGACATGGCCACCACTGACCCGCTGCCCATTGTGACATGGACCCAACTGTGACAGGGCCACCACTGACCTGCTGCCCACTGTGACATGGCCCCCTCAGTCACATGACCACCACTGTCCCGCTGCCCACTGTGACATGGCCCCCACAGTGACATGGCCACCACTGACCCGCTGCCCACTGTGACATGGCCCCCACAGTGACATGGCCACCACTTACTTGCTGCCCACTGTGACATGGCCCCCACAGTCACATGGCCACCACTGACTTGCTGACCACTGTGACATGGCGCCCATAGTGACATGGCCACCACTGACCCGCTGTCCACTGTGACATGACCCCACAGTGACATGGCCACCACTGACCTGCTGCCCAGTGTAACATGTCCCGAAAAGTAACATGGCCACAACTGACCTACCGACCACTGTGACATGCCCCCACAGTGACGGGGCAACCACTGACCTGCTGCCCACTGTGACATGGCCCCCTCAGTAACATGACCACCACTGTCCCGCTGCCCACTGTGACATGGCCGCCACAGTGACATGGCCAGCACTGACCCGCTGTCCACTGTGACATGGCCCCACAGTGACATGGCTACCAATAACCTGCTGCCCACTGTGACATGGCCCCCACAGTGACATGGCCACCACTTACCCGCTGCCCATTGTGACATGGACCCAACTGTGACAGGGCCACCACTGACCTGCTGCCCACTGTGACATGGCCCCCTCAGTCACATGACCACCACTGTCCCGCTGCCCACTGTGACATGGCCCCCACAGTGACATGGCCACCACTGACTTGCTGCCCACTGTGACATGGCCCCCACAGTCACATGGCCACCACTGACTTGCTGACCACTGTGACATGGCGCCCACAGTGACATGGCCACCACTGACCCGCTGCCCACTGTGACATGGCCCCCACAGTGACATGGCCACCACTTACTTGCTGCCCACTGTGACATGGCCCCCACAGTCACATGGCCACCACTGACTTGCTGACCACTGTGACATGGCGCCCATAGTGACATGGCCACCACTGACCCGCTGTCCACTGTGACATGACCCCACAGTGACATGGCCACCACTGATCTGCTGCCCAGTGTAACATGTCCCGAAAAGTGACATGGCCACAACTGACCTACCGACCACTGTGACATGGCCCCCACAGTGACGGGGCAACCACTGACCTGCCGCCCACTGTGACATGGCCCCAAAAGGGACATGGCCATCCCTGTCCTGCTGTTCACTCTGACGTAGCACCCACAGTGACATGGCCACCACAGTGACATGACCACCACTGTCCCGCTGCCCACTGTGACATGGCCCCCACAGTGACATGGCTACCACTAACCTGCCACCCACTGTGACATGGATCCCACAGTGACATGGCCACCACTGACCCGCTGCCCATTGTGACATGGACCCAACTGTGACAGGGCTACCACTGACCTGCTGCCCACTGTGACATGGCCCCCTCAGTCACATGACAACCACTGTCCCGCTGCCCACTGTGACATGGCCCCCAGAGTGACATGGCCACCACTGACCCGCTGTCCACTGTGACATGGCACCCACAGTCACATGGCCACCACTGACTTGCTGACCACTGTGACATGGCGCCCATAGTGACATGGCCAGCACTGACCTGCTGCCCACTGTGACGTGACCCCACAGTGACATGGCCACCACTGACCTGCTGCCCACTGTAACATGTCCCCAAAAGTGACATGGCCACCACTGACCTGCCGACCACTGTAACATGGCCCCCACAGTGACATGGCCACCACTGACCCGCTGCCCATTGTGACATGGACCCAACTGTGACAGGGCCACCACTGACCTGCTGCCCACTGTGACATGGCCCCCTCAGTCACATGACCACCACTGTCCCGCTGCCCACTGTGACATGGCCCCCACAGTGACATGGCCACCACTGACCCGCTGCCCACTGTGACATGGCCCCCACAGTGACATGGCCACCACTTACTTGCTGCCCACTGTGACATGGCCCCCACAGTCACATGGCCACCACTGACTTGCTGACCACTGTGACATGGCGCCCATAGTGACATGGCCACCACTGACCCGCTGTCCACTGTGACATGACCCCACAGTGACATGGCCACCACTGACCTGCTGCCCAGTGTAACATGTCCCGAAAAGTGACATGGCCACAACTGACCTACCGACCACTGTGACATGCCCTCACAGTGACGGGGCAACCACTGACCTGCTGCCCACTGTGACATGGCCCCCTCAGTAACATGACCACCACTGTCCCGCTGCCCACTGTGACATGGCCGCCACAGTGACATGGCCAGCACTGACCCGCTGTCCACTGTGACATGGCCCCACAGTGACATGGCTACCAATAACCTGCTGCCCACTGTGACATGGCCCCCACAGTGACATGGCAACCACTGACCCGCTGCCCATTGTGACATGGACCCAACTGTGACAGGGCCACCACTGACCTGCTGCCCACTGTGACATGGCCCCCTCAGTCACATGACCACCACTGTCCCGCTGCCCACTGTGACATGGCCCCCACAGTGACATGGCCACCACTGACTTGCTGCCCACTGTGACATGGCCCCCACAGTCACATGGCCACCACTGACCCGCTGTCCACTGTGACATGACCCCACAGTGACATGGCCACCACTGATCTGCTGCCCAGTGTAACATGTCCCGAAAAGTGACATGGCCACAACTGACCTACCGACCACTGTGACATGGCCCCCACAGTGACGGGGCAACCACTGACCTGCCGCCCACTGTGACATGGCCCCAAAAGGGACATGGCCATCCCTGTCCTGCTGTTCACTCTGACGTAGCACCCACAGTGACATGGCCACCACAGTGACATCACCACCACTGTCCCGCTGCCCACTGTGACATGGCCCCCACAGTGACATGGCTACCACTAACCTGCCACCCACTGTAACATGGCCCCCACAGTGACATGGCCACCACTGACCCGCTGCCCATTGTGACATGGACCCAACTGTGACAGGGCTACCACTGACCTGCTGCCCACTGTGACATGGCCCCCTCAGTCACATGACAACCACTGTCCCGCTGCCCACTGTGACATGGCCCCCAGAGTGACATGGCCACCACTGACCCGCTGTCCACTGTGACATGGCACCCACAGTCACATGGCCACCACTGACTTGCTGACCACTGTGACATGGCGCCCATAGTGACATGGCCAGCACTGACCTGCTGCCCACTGTGACGTGACCCCACAGTGACATGGCCACCACTGACCTGCTGCCCACTGTAACATGTCCCCAAAAGTGACATGGCCACCACTGACCTGCCGACCACTGTAACATGGCCCCCACAGTGACATGGCCACCACTGACCCGCTGCCCATTGTGACATGGACCCAACTGTGACAGGGCTACCACTGACCTGCTGCCCACTGTGACATGGCCCCCTCAGTCACATGACAACCACTGTCCCGCTGCCCACTGTGACATGGCCCCCAGATTGACATGGCCACCACTGACCCGCTGTCCACTGTGACATGGCACCCACAGTCACATGGCCACCACTGACTTGCTGACCACTGTGACATGGCGCCCATAGTGACATGGCCACCACTGACCTGCTGCCCACTGTGACGTGACCCCACAGTGACATGGCCACCACTGACCTGCTGCCCACTGTAACATGTCCCCAAAAGTGACATGGCCACCACTGACCTGCCGACCACTGTGACATGGCCCCCATAGTGACGGGGCAACCACTGACTCGCTGTCCACTGTGACATGGCCCCCACAGTGACATGTCTGTCACGGTCCACTCGTTGGACTCGTGATGGTTCGTTTGCTACGATCTCTAAAGTGCAAAATTAAGGTGACCAACATGAAAGGGGATAGCAGTAATCAAACAGTGAAACTTTATTGTGTTGCCTGTGAAGCGGCACGCGATAGTTAGAGATGGGTGAAAGAAAGGAGAAAAGTAAAGTTAAGTTTAGAGAGAGGGAAGAGAGAGGTTATAGCTACCAGCGCTGATCTCACGACGTCCTCACGGTCCCGGGTCCAGCTGAGGCTGCGTCGTCGATCGTCGTGGTCCTTGGTGGGGAAGCTTCCCATTTTCATTGTCCAGAAGTCATCTTTTATGCTCAGTAACACACCTTGCTCCACCTCTGCCTCAGGGGTCTCCGCCCTTCTCGAGCGAGGCTACCGCGCATGCACGGGGAGGAGTGTCTGAGGCGTGGTCAGTCTTGGAGGCGGGTAACCTTCAACCAGGCGTTGTGTTTTGGTATTATAATGAAACAAAGTTCGTCTAAGGTTCATGATTGCTCCATCGATGTTATGGCAACAGTCACGATCCATCTTTTTTGACAATGGCTATGCAATTATCTCTAACAGCTCCGGCTAGGCCCAGGTACCGAACAATAGCACAACACTCTTTGTATTACACGGCTCAGGCACCAAAGAACAGCACTGCACTGCCTGCACCACACGGGTCAGTGCTCAGGAGAACAGCACAGCACTGGCTGTGCCACACAGTTCTGCATTCAGGAGCCTTTGCACCACATTCCACTCCAAGGATCGGCAACTGTGTTCCAAATAGGCTGTTGTCAGGTCCCTCACTGTCCATGTCCCGGACAACAATGTTGAGACAATGCTGATCATCTGACCGACTCTTACACATGGCCACCACTGACCCGCTGCCCATTGTGACATGGACCCAACTGTGACAGGGCCACCACTGACCTGCTGCCCACTGTGACATGGCCCCCACAGTGACATGGCCACCACTGACCCGCTGTCCACTGTGACATGGCCCCACAGTGACATGGCCAGCACTGACTTGCTGCCCGCTGTGACATGGCCCCCACAGTGACATGGCTACCACTAACCTGCCACCCACTGTAACATGGCCCCCACAGTGACATGGCCACCACTGACCCGCTGCCCATTGTGACATGGAGCCAACTGTGACAGGGCTACCACTGACCTGCTGCCCACTGTGACATGGCCCCCTCAGTCACATGACAACCACTGTCCCGCTGCCCACTGTGACATGGCCCCCAGAGTGACATGGCCACCACTGACCCGCTGTCCACTGTGACATGGCACCCACAGTCACATGGCCACCACTGACTTGCTGACCACTGTGACATGGCGCCCATAGTGACATGGCCACCACTGACCTGCTGCCCACTGTGACGTGACCCCACAGTGACATGGCCACCACTGACCTGCTGCCCAGTGTAACATGTCCCCAAAAGTGACATGGCCACCACTGACCTGCCGACCACTGTGACATGGCCCCCATAGTGACGGGGCAACCACTGACTCGCTGTCCACTGTGACATGGCCCCCACAGTGACATGTCTGTCACGGTCCACTCGTTGGACTCGTGATGGTTCGTTTGCTACGATCTCGAAAGTGCAAAATTAAGGTGACCAACATGAAAGGGGATAGCAGTAATCAAACAGTGAAACTTTATTGTGTTGCCTGTGAAGCGGCACGCGATAGTTAGAGATGGGTGAAAGAAAGGAGAAAAGTAAAGTTAAGTTTAGAGAGAGGGAAGAGAGAGGTTATAGCTACCAGCGCTGATCTCACGACGTCCTCACGGTCCCGGGTCCAGCTGAGGCTGCGTCGTCGATCGTCGTGGTCCTTGGTGGGGAAGCTTCCCATTTTCATTGTCCAGAAGTCATCTTTTATGCTCAGTAACACACCTTGCTCCACCTCTGCCTCAGGGGTCTCCGCCCTTCTCGAGCGAGGCTACCGCGCATGCACGGGGAGGAGTGTCTGAGGCGTGGTCAGTCTTGGAGGCGGGTAACCTTCAACCAGGCGTTGTGTTTTGGTATTATAATGAAACAAAGTTCGTCTAAGGTTCATGATTGCTCCATCGATGTTATGGCAACAGTCACGATCCATCTTTTTTGACAATGGCTATGCAATTATCTCTAACAGCTCCGGCTAGGCCCAGGTACCGAACAATAGCACAACACTCTTTGTATTACACGGCTCAGGCACCAAAGAACAGCACTGCACTGCCTGCACCACACGGGTCAGTGCTCAGGAGAACAGCACAGCACTGGCTGTGCCACACAGTTCTGCATTCAGGAGCCTTTGCACCACATTCCACTCCAAGGATCGGCAACTGTGTTCCAAATAGGCCGTTGTCAGGTCCCTCACTGTCCATGTCCCGGACAACAATGTTGAGACAATGCTGATCATCTGACCGACTCTTACACATGGCCACCACTGACCCGCTGCCCATTGTGACATGGACCCAACTGTGACAGGGCCACCACTGACCTGCTGCCCACTGTGACATGGCCCCCACAGTGACATGGCCACCACTGACCCGCTGTCCACTGTGACATGGCCCCACAGTGACATGGCCAGCACTGACTTGCTGCCCGCTGTGACATGGCCCCCACAGTGACATGGCTACCACTAACCTGCCACCCACTGTAACATGGCCCCCACAGTGACATGGCCACCACTGACCCGCTGTCCACTGTGACATGGCACCCACAGTCACATGGCCACCACTGACTTGCTGACCACTGTGACATGGCGCCCATAGTGACATGGCCACCACTGACCTGCTGCCCACTGTGACGTGACCCCACAGTGACATGGCCACCACTGACCTGCTGCCCACTGTAACATGTCCCCAAAAGTGACATGGCCACCACTGACCTGCCGACCACTGTGACATGGCCCCCATCGTGACGGGGCAACCACTGACTCGCTGTCCACTGTGACATGGCCCCCACAGTGACATGTCTGTCACGGTCCACTCGTTGGACTCGTGATGGTTCGTTTGCTACGATCTCGAAAGTGCAAAATTAAGGTGACCAACATGAAAGGGGATAGCAGTAATCAAACAGTGAAACTTTATTGTGTTGCCTGTGAAGCGGCACGCGATAGTTAGAGATGGGTGAAAGAAAGGAGAAAAGTAAAGTTAAGTTTAGAGAGAGGGAAGAGAGAGGTTATAGCTACCAGCGCTGATCTCACGACGTCCTCACGGTCCCGGGTCCAGCTGAGGCTGCGTCGTCGATCGTCGTGGTCCTTGGTGGGGAAGCTTCCCATTTTCATTGTCCAGAAGTCATCTTTTATGCTCAGTAACACACCTTGCTCCACCTCTGCCTCAGGGGTCTCCGCCCTTCTCGAGCGAGGCTACCGCGCATGCACGGGGAGGAGTGTCTGAGGCGTGGTCAGTCTTGGAGGCAGGTAACCTTCAACCAGGCGTTGTGTTTTGGTATTATAATGAAACAAAGTTCGTCTAAGGTTCATGATTGCTCCATCGATGTTATGGCAACAGTCACGATCCATCTTTTTTGACAATGGCTATGCAATTATCTCTAACAGCTCCGGCTAGGCCCAGGTACCGAACAATAGCACAACACTCTTTGTATTACACGGCTCAGGCACCAAAGAACAGCACTGCACTGCCTGCACCACACGGGTCAGTGCTCAGGAGAACAGCACAGCACTGGCTGTGCCACACAGTTCTGCATTCAGGAGCCTTTGCACCACATTCCACTCCAAGGATCGGCAACTGTGTTCCAAATAGGCCGTTGTCGGGTCCCTCACTGTCCATGTCCCGGACAACAATGTTGAGACAATGCTGATCATCTGACCGACTCTTACACATGGCCACCACTGACCCGCTGCCCATTGTGACATGGACCCAACTGTGACAGGGCCACCACTGACCTGCTGCCCACTGTGACATGGCCCCCTCAGTCACATGACCACCACTGTCCCGCTGCCCATTGTGACATGGCCCCCACAGTGACATGGCCACCACTGACCCGCTGTCCACTGTGACATCGCCCCACAGTGACATGGCTACCACTAACCTGCTGCCCACTGTGACATGGCCCCCACAGTGACATGGCCACCACTGACCCGCTGCCCATTGTGACATGGACCCAACTGTGACAGGGCCACCACTGACCTGCTGCCCACTGTGACATGGCCCCCTCAGTCACATGACAACCACTGTCCCGCTGCCCACTGTGACATGGCCCCCACAGTCACATGGCCACCACTGACCTGCTGCCCACTGTGACATGGCCCCACAGTGACATGGCCACCACTGACCCACTGTCCACTGTGACATGGCACCCACAGTCACATGGCCACCACTGACTTGCTGCCCACTGTGACATGACCCCACAGTGACATGGCCACCACTGACCTGCTGCCCAGTGTAACATGTCCCCAAAAGTGACATGGCCACCACTGACCTGCCGACCACTGTGACATGGCCCCCATAGTGACGGGGCAACCACTGACTCGCTGTCCACTGTGACATGGCCCCCACAGTGACATGTCTGTCACGGTCCACTCGTTGGACTCGTGATGGTTCGTTTGCTACGATCTCGAAAGTGCAAAATTAAGGTGACCAACATGAAAGGGGATAGCAGTAATCAAACAGTGAAACTTTATTGTGTTGCCTGTGAAGCGGCACGCGATAGTTAGAGATGGGTGAAAGAAAGGAGAAAAGTAAAGTTAAGTTTAGAGAGAGGGAAGAGAGAGGTTATAGCTACCAGCGCTGATCTCACGACGTCCTCACGGTCCCGGGTGAAGCTGAGGCTGCGTCGTCGATCGTCGTGGTCCTTGGTGGGGAAGCTTCCCATTTTCATTGTCCAGAAGTCATCTTTTATGCTCAGTAACACACCTTGCTCCACCTCTGCCTCAGGGGTCTCCGCCCTTCTCGAGCGAGGCTACCGCGCATGCACGGGGAGGAGTGTCTGAGGCGTGGTCAGTCTTGGAGGCGGGTAACCTTCAACCAGGCGTTGTGTTTTGGTATTATAATGAAACAAAGTTCGTCTAAGGTTCATGATTGCTCCATCGATGTTATGGCAACAGTCACGATCCATCTTTTTTGACAATGGCTATGCAATTATCTCTAACAGCTCCGGCTAGGCCCAGGTACCGAACAATAGCACAACACTCTTTGTATTACACGGCTCAGGCACCAAAGAACAGCACTGAACTGCCTGCACCACACAGGTCAGTGCTCAGGAGAACAGCACAGCACTGGCTGTGCCACACAGTTCTGCATTCAGGAGCCTTTGCACCACATTCCACTCCAAGGATCGGCAACTGTGTTCCAAATAGGCCGTTGTCGGGTCCCTTACTGTCCATGTCCCGGACAACAATGTTGAGACAATGCTGATCATCTGACCGACTCTTACACATGGCCACCACTGACCCGCTGCCCATTGTGACATGGACCCAACTATGACAGGGCCACCACTGACCTGCTGCCCACTGTGACATGGCCCCCACAGTGACATGGCCACCACTGACCCGCTGCCCACTGTAACATGGCCCCCACAGTGACATGGCCACCACTGACCAGCTGCCCATTGTGACATGGACCCAACTGTGACAGGGCCGCCACCACTGACCTGCTGCCCACTGTGACATGGCCCCCTCAGTCACATGACCATAACTGTCCCGCTGCCCACTGTGACATGGCCGCCACAGTGACATGGCCACCACTGACCCGCTGTCCACTGTGACATGGCCCCACAGTGACATGGCTACCACTAACCTGCTGCCCACTGTGACATGGCCCCCACAGTGACATGGCCACCACTGACCCGCTGCCCATTGTGACATGGACCCAACTGTGACAGGGCCACCACTGACCTGCTGCCCACTGTGACATGGCCCCCTCAGTCACATGACCACCACTGTCCCGCTGCCAACTGTGACATGGCCCCCACACTGACATGGCCACCACTGACCCGCTGCCCATTGTGACATGGACCCAACTGTGACAGGGCCACCACTGACTTGCTGCCCACTGTGAAATGGCCCCCACAGTCACATGGCCACCACTGACTTGCTGACCACTGTGACATGGCGCCCATAGTGACATGGCCACCACTGACCTGCTGCCCAGTGTAACATGTCCCGAAAAGTGACATGGCCACAACTGACCTACCGACCACTGTGACATGGCCCCCACAGTGACGGGGCAACCACTGACCTGCTGCCCACTGTGACATGGCCCCAAAAGGGACATGGCCATCCCTGTCCTGCTATCCACTCTGACGTAGCACCCACAGTGACATGGCCACCACAGTGACATGACCACCACTGTCCCGCTGCCCACTGTGACATGGCCCCCACAGTGACATGGCCACCACTGACCTGCTGTCCACTGTGACATGGCCCCACAGTGACATGGCTACCACTAACCTGCTGCCCACTGTGACATGGCCGCCACAGTGACATGGCCACCACTGACCCTCTGTCCACTGTGACATGGCCCCACAGTGACATGGCCAGCACTGACTTGCTGCCCGCTGTGACATGGCCCCCACAGTGACATGGCTACCACTAACCTGCCACCCACTGTAACATGGCCCCCACAGTGACATGGCCACCAATGACCCGCTGCCCATTGTGACATGGACACAACTGTGACAGGGCTACCACTGACCTGCTGCCCACTGTGACATGGCCCCCTCAGTCACATGACAACCACTGTCCCGCTGCCCACTGTGACATGGCCCCCACAGTGACATGGCCACCACTGACCCGCTGTCCACTGTGACATGGCACCCACAGTCACATGGCCACCACTGACCTGCTGCCCACTGTGACGTGACCCCACAGTGACATGGCCACCACTGACCTGCTGCCCACTGTAACATGTCCCCAAAAGTGACATGGCCACCACTGACCTGCCGACCACTGTGACATGGCCCCCATAGTGACGGGGCAACCACTGACTCGCTGTCCACTGTGACATGGCCCCCACAGTGACATGTCTGTCACGGTCCACTCGTTGGACTCGTGATGGTTCGTTTGCTACGATCTCGAAAGTGCAAAATTAAGGTGACCAACATGAAAGGGGATAGCAGTAATCAAACAGTGAAACTTTATTGTGTTGCCTGTGAAGCGGCACGCGATAGTTAGAGATGGGTGAAAGAAAGGAGAAAAGTAAAGTTAAGTTTAGAGAGAGGGAAGAGAGAGGTTATAGCTACCAGCGCTGATCTCACGACGTCCTCACGGTCCCGGGTGAAGCTGAGGCTGCGTCGTCGATCGTCGTGGTCCTTGGTGGGGAAGCTTCCCATTTTCATTGTCCAGAAGTCATCTTTTATGCTCAGTAACACACCTTGCTCCACCTCAGCCTCAGGGGTCTCCGCCCTTCTCGAGCGAGGCTACCGCGCATGCACGGGGAGGAGTGTCTGAGGCGTGGTCAGTCTTGGAGGCGGGTAACCTTCAACCAGGCGTTGTGTTTTGGTATTATAATGAAACAAAGTTCGTCTAAGGTTCATGATTGCTCCATCGATGTTATGGCAACAGTCACGATCCATCTTTTTTGACAATGGCTATGCAATTATCTCTAACAGCTCCGGCTAGGCCCAGGTACCGAACAATAGCACAACACTCTTTGTATTACACGGCTCAGGCACCAAAGAACAGCACTGCACTGCCTGCACCACACGGGTCAGTGCTCAGGAGAACAGCACAGCACTGGCTGTGCCACACAGTTCTGCATTCAGGAGCCTTTGCACCACATTCCACTCCAAGGATCGGCAACTGTGTTCCAAATAGGCCGTTGTCAGGTCCCTCACTGTCCATGTCCCGGACAACAATGTTGAGACAATGCTGATCATCTGACCGACTCTTACACATGGCCACCACTGACCCGCTGCCCATTGTGACATGGACCCAACTGTGACAGGGCCACCACTGACCTGCTGCCCACTGTGACATGGCCCCCACAGTGACATGGCCACCACTGACCCGCTGTCCACTGTGACATGGCCCCACAGTGACATGGCCAGCACTGACTTGCTGCCCGCTGTGACATGGCCCCCACAGTGACATGGCTACCACTAACCTGCCACCCACTGTAACATGGCCCCCACAGTGACATGGCCACCACTGACCCGCTGTCCACTGTGACATGGCACCCACAGTCACATGGCCACCACTGACTTGCTGACCACTGTGACATGGCGCCCATAGTGACATGGCCACCACTGACCTGCTGCCCACTGTGACGTGACCCCACAGTGACATGGCCACCACTGACCTGCTGCCCACTGTAACATGTCCCCAAAAGTGACATGGCCACCACTGACCTGCCGACCACTGTGACATGGCCCCCATCGTGACGGGGCAACCACTGACTCGCTGTCCACTGTGACATGGCCCCCACAGTGACATGTCTGTCACGGTCCACTCGTTGGACTCGTGATGGTTCGTTTGCTACGATCTCGAAAGTGCAAAATTAAGGTGACCAACATGAAAGGGGATAGCAGTAATCAAACAGTGAAACTTTATTGTGTTGCCTGTGAAGCGGCACGCGATAGTTAGAGATGGGTGAAAGAAAGGAGAAAAGTAAAGTTAAGTTTAGAGAGAGGGAAGAGAGAGGTTATAGCTACCAGCGCTGATCTCACGACGTCCTCACGGTCCCGGGTCCAGCTGAGGCTGCGTCGTCGATCGTCGTGGTCCTTGGTGGGGAAGCTTCCCATTTTCATTGTCCAGAAGTCATCTTTTATGCTCAGTAACACACCTTGCTCCACCTCTGCCTCAGGGGTCTCCACCCTTCTCGAGCGAGGCTACCGCGCATGCACGGGGAGGAGTGTCTGAGGCGTGGTCAGTCTTGGAGGCGGGTAACCTTCAACCAGGCGTTGTGTTTTGGTATTATAATGAAACAAAGTTCGTCTAAGGTTCATGATTGCTCCATCGATGTTATGGCAACAGTCACGATCCATCTTTTTTGACAATGGCTATGCAATTATCTCTAACAGCTCCGGCTAGGCCCAGGTACCGAACAATAGCACAACACTCTTTGTATTACACGGCTCAGGCACCAAAGAACAGCACTGCACTGCCTGCACCACACGGGTCAGTGCTCAGGAGAACAGCACAGCACTGGCTGTGCCACACAGTTCTGCATTCAGGAGCCTTTGCACCACATTCCACTCCAAGGATCGGCAACTGTGTTCCAAATAGGCCGTTGTCGGGTCCCTCACTGTCCATGTCCCGGACAACAATGTTGAGACAATGCTGATCATCTGACCGACTCTTACACATGGCCACCACTGACCCGCTGCCCATTGTGACATGGACCCAACTGTGACAGGGCCACCACTGACCTGCTGCCCACTGTGACATGGCCCCCTCAGTCACATGACCACCACTGTCCCGCTGCCCATTGTGACATGGCCCCCACAGTGACATGGCCACCACTGACCCGCTGTCCACTGTGACATCGCCCCACAGTGACATGGCTACCACTAACCTGCTGCCCACTGTGACATGGCCCCCACAGTGACATGGCCACCACTGACCCGCTGCCCATTGTGACATGGACCCAACTGTGACAGGGCCACCACTGACCTGCTGCCCACTGTGACATGGCCCCCTCAGTCACATGACAACCACTGTCCCGCTGCCCACTGTGACATGGCCCCCACAGTCACATGGCCACCACTGACCTGCTGCCCACTGTGACATGGCCCCACAGTGACATGGCCACCACTGACCCACTGTCCACTGTGACATGGCACCCACAGTCACATGGCCACCACTGACTTGCTGCCCACTGTGACATGACCCCACAGTGACATGGCCACCACTGACCTGCTGCCCAGTGTAACATGTCCCCAAAAGTGACATGGCCACCACTGACCTGCCGACCACTGTGACATGGCCCCCATAGTGACGGGGCAACCACTGACTCGCTGTCCACTGTGACATGGCCCCCACAGTGACATGTCTGTCACGGTCCACTCGTTGGACTCGTGATGGTTCGTTTGCTACGATCTCGAAAGTGCAAAATTAAGGTGACCAACATGAAAGGGGATAGCAGTAATCAAACAGTGAAACTTTATTGTGTTGCCTGTGAAGCGGCACGCGATAGTTAGAGATGGGTGAAAGAAAGGAGAAAAGTAAAGTTAAGTTTAGAGAGAGGGAAGAGAGAGGTTATAGCTACCAGCGCTGATCTCACGACGTCCTCACGGTCCCGGGTGAAGCTGAGGCTGCGTCGTCGATCGTCGTGGTCCTTGGTGGGGAAGCTTCCCATTTTCATTGTCCAGAAGTCATCTTTTATGCTCAGTAACACACCTTGCTCCACCTCAGCCTCAGGGGTCTCCGCCCTTCTCGAGCGAGGCTACCGCGCATGCACGGGGAGGAGTGTCTGAGGCGTGGTCAGTCTTGGAGGCGGGTAACCTTCAACCAGGCGTTGTGTTTTGGTATTATAATGAAACAAAGTTCGTCTAAGGTTCATGATTGCTCCATCGATGTTATGGCAACAGTCACGATCCATCTTTTTTGACAATGGCTATGCAATTATCTCTAACAGCTCCGGCTAGGCCCAGGTACCGAACAATAGCACAACACTCTTTGTATTACACGGCTCAGGCACCAAAGAACAGCACTGCACTGCCTGCACCACACGGGTCAGTGCTCAGGAGAACAGCACAGCACTGGCTGTGCCACACAGTTCTGCATTCAGGAGCCTTTGCACCCCATTCCACTCCAAGGATCGGCAACTGTGTTCCAAATAGGCCGTTGTCGGGTCCCTCACTGTCCATGTCCCGGACAACAATGTTGAGACAATGCTGATCATCTGACCGACTCTTACACATGGCCACCACTGACCCGCTGCCCATTGTGACATGGACCCAACTGTGACAGGGCAACCACTGACCTGCTGACCACTGTGACATGGCCCCCACAGTGACATGACCACCACTGACCTGCTGCCCATTGTGAAATGGCCCCCACAGTGACATGGCTACCACTAACCTGCTGCCCACTGTGACATGGCCCCCACAGTGACATGGACACCACTGACCCGCTGCCCATTGTGACATGGACCCAACTGTGACAGGGCCACCACTGACCTGCTGCCCACTGTGACATGGCCCCCTCAGTCACATGACCACCACTGTCCCGCTGCCCACTGTGACATGGCCCCCACAGTGACATGGCCACCACTGACCCGCTGTCCACTGTGACATGGCCCCACAGTGACATGGCTACCACTAACCTGCTGCCCACTGTGACATGGCCCCCACAGTAACATGGCCACCACTGACCCGCTGCCCATTGTGACATGGACCCAACTGTGACAGGGCCACCACTGACCTGCTGCCCACTGTTACATGGCCCCCTCAGTCACATGACCACCACTGTCCCGCTGCCCACTGTGACATGGCCCCCACAGTGACATGGCCACCACTGACTCGCTGCCCACTGTGACATGGCCCCCACAGTGACATGGCCACCTCTGACTTGCTGCCCACTGTGACATGGCCCCCACAGTCACATGGCCACCACTGACTTGCTGACCACTGTGACATGGCGCCCATAGCGACATGGCCACCACTGACGTGCTGCCCAGTGTAACATGTCTCGAAAAGTGACATGGCCACAACTGACCTACCGACCACTGTGACATGGCCCCCACAGTGACGGGGCAACCACTGACCTGCTGCCCACTGTGACATGGCCCCAAAAGGGACATGGCCATCCCTGTCCTGCTGTCCACTCTGACGTAGCACCCACAGTGACATGGCCACCACAGTGACATGACCACCACTGTCCCGCTGCCCACTGTGACATGGCCCCCACAGTGACATGGCCACCACTGACCTGCTGTCCACTGTGACATGGCCCCACAGTGACGTGGCTACCACTAACCTGCCACCCACTGTGACATGGCCGCCACAGTGACATGGCCACCACTGACCCGCTGCCCATTGTGACATGGACCCAACTGTGACAGGGCCACCACTGTCCCGCTGCCCACTGTGACATGGCCCCCTCAGTCACCTGACCACCACTGTCCCGCTGCCCACTGTGACATGGCCCCCACAGTGACATGGCCACCACTGACCCGCTGTCCACTGTGACATGGCCCCACAGTGACATGGCCAGCACTGACTTGCTACCCGCTGTGACATGGCCCCCACAGTGACATGGCTACCACTAACCTGCCACCCACTGTAACATGGCCCCCACAGTGACATGGCCACCACTGACCCGCTGCCCATTGTGACATGGACCCAAGTGTGACAGGGCTACCACTGACCTGCTGCCCACTGTGACATGGCCCCCTCAGTCACATGACAACCACTGTCCCGCTGCCCACTGTGACATGGCCCCCACAGTCACATGGCCACCACTGACCCGCTGTCCACTGTGACATGGCACCCACAGTCACATGGCCACCACTGACTTGCTGACCACTGTGACATGGCGCCCATAGTGACATGGCCACCACTGACCTGCTGCCCACTGTGACGTGACGCCACAGTGACATGGCCACCACTGACCTGCTGCCCACTGTAACATGTCCCCAAAAGTGACATGGCCACCACTGACCTGCCGACCACTGTGACATGGCCCCCATAGTGACGGGGCAACCACTGACTCGCTGTCCACTGTGACATGGCCCCCACAGTGACATGTCTGTCACGGTCCACTCGTTGGACTCGTGATGGTTCGTTTGCTACGATCTCGAAAGTGCAAAATTAAGGTGACCAACATGAAAGGGGATAGCAGTAATCAAACAGTGAAACTTTATTGTGTTGCCTGTGAAGCGGCACGCGATAGTTAGAGATGGGTGAAAGAAAGGAGAAAAGTAAAGTTAAGTTTAGAGAGAGGGAAGAGAGAGGTTATAGCTACCAGCGCTGATCTCACGACGTCCTCACGGTCCCGGGTGAAGCTGAGGCTGCGTCGTCGATCGTCGTGGTCCTTGGTGGGGAAGCTTCCCATTTTCATTGTCCAGAAGTCATCTTTTATGCTCAGTAACACACCTTGCTCCACCTCTGCCTCAGGGGTCTCCGCCCTTCTCGAGCGAGGCTACCGCGCATGCACGGGGAGGAGTGTCTGAGGCGTGGTCAGTCTTGGAGGCGGGTAACCTTCAACCAGGCGTTGTGTTTTGGTATTATAATGAAACAAAGTTCGTCTAAGGTTCATGATTGCTCCATCGATGTTATGGCAACAGTCACGATCCATCTTTTTTGACAATGGCTATGCAATTATCTCTAACAGCTCCGGCTAGGCCCAGGTACCGAACAATAGCACAACACTCTTTGTATTACACGGCTCAGGCACCAAAGAACAGCACTGCACTGCCTGCACCACACAGGTCAGTGCTCAGGAGAACAGCACAGCACTGGCTGTGCCACACAGTTCTGCATTCAGGAGCCTTTGCACCACATTCCACTCCAAGGATCGGCAACTGTGTTGCAAATAGGCCGTTGTCGGGTCCCTCACTGTCCGTGTCCCGGACAACAATGTTGAGACAATGCTGATCATCTGACCGACTCTTACACATGGCCACCACTGACCCGCTGCCCATTGTGACATGGACCCAACTGTGACAGGGCCACCACTGACCTGCTGCCCACTGTGACATGGCCCCCACAGTGACATGACCACCACTGACCTGCTGCCCATTGTGAAATGGCCCCCACAGTGACATGGCTACCACTAACCTGCTGCCCACTGTGACATGGCCCCCACAGTGACATGGACACCACTGACCCGCTGCCCATTGTGACATGGACCCAACTGTGACAGGGCCACCACTGACCTGCTGCCCACTGTGACATGGCCCCCTCAGTCACATGACCACCACTGTCCCGCTGCCCACTGTGACATGGCCCCCACAGTGACATGGCCACCACTGACCCGCTGTCCACTGTGACATGGCCCCACAGTGACATGGCTACCACTAACCTGCTGCCCACTGTGACATGACCCCCACAGTAACATGGCCACCACTGACCCGCTGCCCATTGTGACATGGACCCAACTGTGACAGGGCCACCACTGACCTGCTGCCCACTGTTACATGGCCCCCTCAGTCACATGGCCACCACTGTCCCGCTGCCCACTGTGACATGGCCCCCACAGTGACATGGCCACCACTGACTTGCTGCCCACTGTGACATGGCCCCCACAGTGACATGGCCACCTCTGACTTGCTGCCCACTGTGACATGGCCCCCACAGTCACATGGCCACCACTGACGTGCTGCCCAGTGTAACATGTCTCGAAAAGTGACATGGCCACAACTGACCTACCGACCACTGTGACATGGCCCCCACAGTGACGGGGCAACCACTGACCTGCTGCCCACTGTGACATGGCCCCAAAAGGGACATGGCCATCCCTGTCCTGCTGTCCACTCTGACGTAGCACCCACAGTGACCTGGCCACCACAGTGACATGACCACCACTGTCCCGCTGCCCACTGTGACATGGCCCCCACAGTGACATGGCCACCACTGACCCGCTGCCCAGTGTGACATGGACCCAACTGTGACAAGGCCACCACTGACCTGCTGCCCACTGTGACATGGCCCCCTCAGTCACATGACCACCACTGTCCCGCTGCCCACTGTGACATGGCCCCCACAGTGACATGGCCACCACTGACCCGCTGTCCACTGTGACATGGCCCCACAGTGACATGGCTACCACTAACCTGCTGCCCACTGTGACATGGCCCCCACAGTGACATGGCCACCACTGACCCGCTGCCCATTGTGACATGGACCCAACTGTGACAGGGCCACCACTGACCTGCTGCCCACTGTGACATGGCCCCCTCAGTCACATGACCACCACTGTCCCGCTGCCCACTGTGACATGGCCCCCACACTGACATGGCCACCACTGACCCGCTGCCCACTGTGACATGGCCCCCACAGTGACATGGCCACCACTGACTTGCTGACCACTGTCAAATGGCCCCCACAGTCACATGGCCACCACTGACTTGCTGCCCACTGTGACATGGCGCCCATAGTGACATGGCCACCACTGACCTGCTGCCCAGTGTAACATGTCCCGAAAAGTGACATGGCCACAACTGACCTACCGACCACTCTGACATGGCCCCCACAGTGACGGGGCAACCACTGACCTGCTGCCCACTGTGACATGGCCCCAAAAGGGACATGGCCATCCCTGTCCTGCTGTCCACTCTGACGTAGCACCCACAGTGACATGGCCACCACAGTGACATGACCACCACTGTCCCGCTGCCCACTGTGACATGGCCCCCACAGTGACATGGCCACCACTGACCCGCTGTCCACTGTGACATCGCCCCACAGTGACATGGCTACCACTAACCTGCTGCCCACTGTGACATGGCCCCCACAGTGACATGACCACCACTGACCCGCTGCCCATTGTGACATGGACCCAACTGTGACAGGGCCACCACTGACCTGCTGCCCACTGTGACATGGCCCCCTCAGTCACATGACAACCACTGTCCCGCTGCCCACTGTGACATGGCCCCCACAGTCACATGGCCACCACTGACCTGCTGCCCACTGTGACATGGCCCCACAGTGACATGGCCACCACTGACCCACTGTCCACTGTGACATGGCACCCACAGTCACATGGCCACCACTGACTTGCTGCCCACTGTGACGTGACCCCACAGTGACATGGCCACCACTGACCTGCTGCCCAGTGTAACATGTCCCCAAAAGTGACATGGCCACCACTGACCTGCCGACCACTGTGACATGGCCCCCATAGTGACAGGGCAACCACTGACTCGCTGTCCACTGTGACATGGCCCCCACAGTGACATGTCTGTCACGGTCCACTCGTTGGACTCGTGATGGTTCGTTTGCTACGATCTCGAAAGTGCAAAATTAAGGTGACCAACATGAAAGGGGATAGCAGTAATCAAACAGTGAAACTTTATTGTGTTGCCTGTGAAGCGGCACGCGATAGTTAGAGATGGGTGAAAGAAAGGAGAAAAGTAAAGTTAAGTTTAGAGAGAGGGAAGAGAGAGGTTATAGCTACCAGCGCTGATCTCACGACGTCCTCACGGTCCCGGGTGAAGCTGAGGCTGCGTCGTCGATCGTCGTGGTCCTTGGTGGGGAAGCTTCCCATTTTCATTGTCCAGAAGTCATCTTTTATGCTCAGTAACACACCTTGCTCCACCTCTGCCTCAGGGGTCTCCGCCCTTCTCGAGCGAGGCTACCGCGCATGCACGGGGAGGAGTGTCTGAGGCGTGGTCAGTCTTGGAGGCGGGTAACCTTCAACCAGGCGTTGTGTTTTGGTATTATAATGAAACAAAGTTCGTCTAAGGTTCATGATTGCTCCATCGATGTTATGGCAACAGTCACGATCCATCTTTTTTGACAATGGCTATGCAATTATCTCTAACAGCTCCGGCTAGGCCCAGGTACCGAACAATAGCACAACACTCTTTGTATTACACGGCTCAGGCACCAAAGAACAGCACTGCACTGCCTGCACCACACAGGTCAGTGCTCAGGAGAACAGCACAGCACTGGCTGTGCCACACAGTTCTGCATTCAGGAGCCTTTGCACCACATTCCACTCCAAGGATCGGCAACTGTGTTCCAAATAGGCCGTTGTCGGGTCCCTCACTGTCCATGTCCCGGACAACAATGTTGAGACAATGCTGATCATCTGACCGACTCTTACACATGGCCACCACTGACCCGCTGCCCATTGTGACATGGCCCCCACAGTGACATGGCCACCACTGACCCGCTGTCCACTGTGACATGGCCCCACAGTGACATGGCCAGCACTGACTTGCTGCCCGCTGTGACATGGCCCCCACAGTGACATGGCTACCACTAACCTGCCACCCACTGTAACATGGCCCCCACAGTGACATGGCCACCACTGACCCACTGCCCATTGTGACATGGACCCAACTGTGACAGGGCTACCACTGACCTGCTGCCCACTGTGACATGGCCCCCTCAGTCACATGACAACCACTGTCCCGCTGCCCACTGTGACATGGCCCCCAGAGTGACATGGCCACCACTGACCCGCTGCCCATTGTGACATGGACCCAACTGTGACAGGGCCACCACTGACCTGCTGCCCACTGTGACATGGCCCCCTCAGTCACATGACCACCACTGTCCCGCTGCCCACTGTGACATGGCCCCCACACTGACATGGCCACCACTGACCCGCTGCCCACTGTGACATGGCCCCCACAGTGACATGGCCACCACTGACTTGCTGACCACTGTGAAATGGCCCCCACAGTCACATGGCCACCACTGACTTGCTGACCACTGTGACATGGCGCCCATAGTGACATGGCCACCACTGACCTGCTGCCCAGTGTAACATGTCCCGAAAAGTGACATGGCCACAACTGACCTACCGACCACTCTGACATGGCCCCCACAGTGACGGGGCAACCACTGACCTGCTGCCCACTGTGACATGGCCCCAAAAGGGACATGGCCATCCCTGTCCTGCTGTCCACTCTGACGTAGCACCCACAGTGACATGGCCACCACAGTGACATGACCACCACTGTCCCGCTGCCCACTGTGACATGGCCCCCACAGTGACATGGCCACCACTGACCTGCTGTCCACTGTGACATGGCCCCACAGTGACATGGCTACCACTAACCTGCTGCCCACTGTGACATGGCCGCCACAGTGACATGGCCACCACTGACACTCTGTCCACTGTGACATGGCCCCACAGTGACATGGCCAGCACTGACTTGCTGCCCGCTGTGACATGGCCCCCACAGTGACATGGCTACCACTAACCTGCCACCCACTGTAACATGGCCCCCACAGTGACATGGCCACCACTGACCCGCTGCCCATTGTGACATGGAACCAACTGTGACAGGGCTACCACTGACCTGCTGCCCACTGTGACATGGCCCCCTCAGTCACATGACAACCACTGACCCGCTGTCCACTGTGACATGGCACCCACAGTCACATCGCCACCACTGACCTGCTGCCCACTGTGACGTGACCCCACAGTGACATGGCCACCACTGACCTGCTGCCCACTGTAACATGTCCCCAAAAGTGACATGGCCACCACTGACCTGCCGACCACTGTGACATGGCCCCCATAGTGACGGGGCAACCACTGACTCGCTGTCCACTGTGACATGGCCCCCACAGTGACATGTTTGTCACGGTCCACTCGTTGGACTCGTGATGGTTCGTTTGCTACGATCTCGAAAGTGCAAAATTAAGGTGACCAACATGAAAGGGGATAGCAGTAATCAAACAGTGAAACTTTATTGTGTTGCCTGTGAAGCGGCACGCGATAGTTAGAGATGGGTGAAAGAAAGGAGAAAAGTAAAGTTAAGTTTAGAGAGAGGGAAGAGAGAGGTTATAGCTACCAGCGCTGATCTCACGACGTCCTCACGGTCCCGGGTGAAGCTGAGGCTGCGTCGTCGATCGTCGTGGTCCTTGGTGGGGAAGCTTCCCATTTTCATTGTCCAGAAGTCATCTTTTATGCTCAGTAACACACCTTGCTCCACCTCTGCCTCAGGGGTCTCCGCCCTTCTCGAGCGAGGCTACCGCGCATGCACGGGGAGGAGTGTCTGAGGCGTGGTCAGTCTTGGAGGCGGGTAACCTTCAACCAGGCGTTGTGTTTTGGTATTATAATGAAACAAAGTTCGTCTAAGGTTCATGATTGCTCCATCGATGTTATGGCAACAGTCACGATCCATCTTTTTTGACAATGGCTATGCAATTATCTCTAACAGCTCCGGCTAGGCCCAGGTACCGAACAATAGCACAACACTCTTTGTATTACACGGCTCAGGCACCAAAGAACAGCACTGCACTGCCTGCACCACACGGGTCAGTGCTCAGGAGAACAGCACAGCACTGGCTGTGCCACACAGTTCTGCATTCAGGAGCCTTTGCACCACATTCCACTCCAAGGATCGGCAACTGTGTTCCAAATAGGCCGTTGTCGGGTCCCTCACTGTCCATGTCCCGGACAACAATGTCGAGACAATGCTGATCATCTGACCGACTCTTACACATGGCCACCACTGACCCGCTGCCCATTGTGACATGGACCCAACTGTGACAGGGCAACCACTGACCTGCTGCCCACTGTGACATGGCCCCCACAGTGACATGACCACCACTGACCTGCTGCCCATTGTGACATGGCCCCCACAGTGACATGGCTACCACTAACCTGCTGCCCACTGTGACATGGCCCCCACAGTGACATGGCCACCACTGACCCGCTGCCCATTGTGACATGGACCCAACTGTGACAGGGCCACCACTGACCTGCTGCCCACTGTGACATGGCCCCCTCAGTCACCTGACCACCACTGTCCCGCTGCCCACTGTGACATGGCCCCCACAGTGACATGGCCACCACTGACCCGCTGCCCACTGTGACATGGCCCCCACAGTGACATGGCCACCACTGACTTGCTGACCACTGTGACATGGCGCCCATAGTGACATGGCCACCACTGACCTGCTGCCCAGTGTAACATGTCCCGAAAAGTGACATGGCCACAACTGACCTACCGACCACTGTGACATGGCCCCCACAGTGACGGGGCAACCACTGACCTGCTGCCCACTGTGACATGGCCCCAAAAGGGACATGGCCATCCCTGTCCTGCTGTACACTCTGACGTAGCACCCACAGTGACATGGCCACCACAGTGACATGACCACCACTGTCCCGCTGCCCACTGTGACATGGCCCCCACAGTGACATGGCCACCACTGACCCGCTGCGCATTGTGACATGGACCCAACTGTGACAGGGCCACCACTGTCCCGCTGCCCACTGTGACATGGCCCCCACAGTGACATGGCCACCACTGACCCGCTGTCCACTGTGACATGGCCCCACAGTGACATGACCAGCACTGACTTGCTGCCCGCTGTGACATGGCCCCCACAGTGACATGGCTACCACTAACCTGCCACCCACTGTAACATGGCCCCCACAGTGACACGGCCACCACTGACCCACTACCCATTGTGACATGGACCAAACTGACAGGGCTACCACTGACCTGCTGCCCACTGTGGCGTGGCCCCCTCAGCCACATGACAACCACTGTCCCGCTGCCCACTGTGACATGGCCCCCACAGTCACATGGCCACCACTGACTCGCTCTCCACTGTGACATGGCACCCACAGTCACATGGCCACCACTGACTTGCTGACCACTGTGACATGGCGCCCATAGTGACATGGCCACCACTGACCTGCTGCCCACTGTGACGTGACCCCACAGTGACATGGCCACCACTGACCTGCTGCCCACTGTAACATGTCCCCAAAAGTGACATGGCCACCACTGACCTGCCGACCACTGTGACATGGCCCCCATCGTGACGGGGCAACCACTGACTCGCTGTCCACTGTGACATGGCCCCCACAGTGACATGTCTGTCACGGTCCACTCGTTGGACTCGTGATGGTTCGTTTGCTACGATCTCGAAAGTGCAAAATTAAGGTGACCAACATGAAAGGGGATAGCAGTAATCAAACAGTGAAACTTTATTGTGTTGCCTGTGAAGCGGCACGCGATAGTTAGGGATGGGTGAAAGAAAGGAGAAAAGTAAAGTTAAGTTTAGAGAGAGGGAAGAGAGAGGTTATAGCTACCAGCGCTGATCTCACGACGTCCTCACGGTCCCGGGTGAAGCTGAGGCTGCGTCGTCGATCGTCGTGGTCCTTGGTGGGGAAGCTTCCCATTTTCATTGTCCAGAAGTCATCTTTTATGCTCAGTAACACACCTTGCTCCACCTCTGCCTCAGGGGTCTCCGCCCTTCTCGAGCGAGGCTACCGCGCATGCACGGGGAGGAGTGTCTGAGGCGTGGTCAGTCTTGGAGGCGGGTAACCTTCAACCAGGCGTTGTGTTTTGGTATTATAATGAAACAAAGTTCGTCTAAGGTTCATGATTGCTCCATCGATGTTATGGCAACAGTCACGATCCATCTTTTTTGACAATGGCTATGCAATTATCTCTAACAGCTCCGGCTAGGCCCAGGTACTGAACAATAGCACAACACTCTTTGTATTACACGGCTCAGGCACCAAAGAACAGCACTGCACTGCCTGCACCACACGGGTCAGTGCTCAGGAGAACAGCACAGCACTGGCTGTGCCATACAGTTCTGCATTCAGGAGCCTTTGCACCACATTCCACTCCAAGGATCGGCAACTGTGTTCCAAATAGGCCGTTGTCGGGTCCCTCACTGTCCATGTCCCGGACAACAATGTTGAGACAATGCTGATCATCTGACCGACTCTTACACATGGCCACCACTGACCCGCTGCCCATTGTGACATGGACCCAACTGTGACAGGGCAACCACTGACCTGCTGCCCACTGTGACATGGCCCCCACAGTGACATGACCACCACTGACCTGCTGCCCATTGTGACATGGCCCCCACAGTGACATGGCTACCACTAACCTGCTGCCCACTGTGACATGGCCCCCACAGTGACATGGCCACCACTGACCCGCTGCCCATTGTGACATGGACCCAACTGTGACAGGGCCACCACTGACCTGCTGCCCACTGTGACATGGCCCCCTCAGTCACCTGACCACCACTGTCCCGCTGCCCACTGTGACATGGCCCCCACAGTGACATGGCCACCACTGACCCGCTGCCCACTGTGACATGGCCCCCACAGTGACATGGCCAACACTGACTTGCTGACCACTGTGACATGGCGCCCATAGTGACATGGCCACCACTGACCTGCTGCCCAGTGTAACATGTCCCGAAAAGTGACATGGCCACAACTGACCTACCGACCACTGTGACATGGCCCCCACAGTGACGGGGCAACCACTGACCTGCTGCCCACTGTGACATGGCCCCAAAAGGGACATGGCCATCCCTGTCCTGCTGTCCACTCTGACGTAGCACCCACAGTGACATGGCCACCACAGTGACATGACCACCACTGTCCCGCTGCCCACTGTGACATGGCCCCCACAGTGACATGGCCACCACTGACCCGCTGCGCATTGTGACATGGACCCAACTGTGACAGGGCCACCACTGTCCCGCTGCCCACTGTGACATGGCCCCCACAGTGACATGGCCACCACTGACCCGCTGTCCACTGTGACATGGCCCCACAGTGACATGGCCAGCACTGACTTGCTGCCCGCTGTGACATGGCCCCCACAGTGACATGGCTACCACTAACCTGCCACCCACTGTAACATGGCCCCCACAGTGACATGGCCACCACTGACCCGCTGCCCATTGTGACATGGACCCAACTGACAGGGCTACCACTGACCTGCTGCCCACTGTGGCGTGGCCCCCTCAGTCACATGACAACCACTGTCCCGCTGCCCACTGTGACATGGCCCCCACAGTCACATGGCCACCACTGACCCGCTGTCCACTGTGACATGGCACCCACAGTCACATGGCCACCACTGACTTGCTGACCACTGTGACATGGCGCCCATAGTGACATGGCCACCACTGACCTGCTGCCCACTGTGACGTGACCCCACAGTGACATGGCCACCACTGACCTGCTGCCCACTGTAACATGTCCCCAAAAGTGACATGGCCACCACTGACCTGCCGACCACTGTGACATGGCCCCCATAGTGACGGGGCAACCACTGACTCGCTGTCCACTGTGACATGGCCCCCACAGTGACATGTCTGTCACGGTCCACTCGTTGGACTCGTGATGGTTCGTTTGCTACGATCTCGAAAGTGCAAAATTAAGGTGACCAACATGAAAGGGGATAGCAGTAATCAAACAGTGAAACTTTATTGTGTTGCCTGTGAAGCGGCACGCGATAGTTAGAGATGGGTGAAAGAAAGGAGAAAAGTAAAGTTAAGTTTAGAGAGAGGGAAGAGAGAGGTTATAGCTACCAGCGCTGATCTCACGACGTCCTCACGGTCCCGGGTGAAGCTGAGGCTGCGTCGTCGATCGTCGTGGTCCTTGGTGGGGAAGCTTCCCATTTTCATTGTCCAGAAGTCATCTTTTATGCTCAGTAACACACCTTGCTCCACCTCTGCCTCAGGGGTCTCCGCCCTTCTCGAGCGAGGCTACCGCGCATGCACGGGGAGGAGTGTCTGAGGCGTGGTCAGTCTTGGAGGCGGGTAACCTTCAACCAGGCGTTGTGTTTTGGTATTATAATGAAACAAAGTTCGTCTAAGGTTCATGATTGCTCCATCGATGTTATGGCAACAGTCACGATCCATCTTTTTTGACAATGGCTATGCAATTATCTCTAACAGCTCCGGCTAGGCCCAGGTACCGAACAATAGCACAACACTCTTTGTATTACACGGCTCAGGCACCAAAGAACAGCACTGCACTGCCTGCACCACACGGGTCAGTGCTCAGGAGAACAGCACAGCACTGGCTGTGCCACACAGTTCTGCATTCAGGAGCCTTTGCACCACATTCCACTCCAAGGATCGGCAACTGTGTTCCAAATAGGCCGTTGTCGGGTCCCTCACTGTCCATGTCCCGGACAACAATGTTGAGACAATGCTGATCATCTGACCGACTCTTACACATGGCCACCACTGACCCGCTGCCCATTGTGACATGGACCCAACTGTGACAGGGCAACCACTGACCTGCTGCCCACTGTGACATGGCCCCCACAGTGACATGACCACCACTGACCTGCTGCCCATTGTGACATGGCCCCCACAGTGACATGGCTACCACTAACCTGCTGCCCACTGTGACATGGCCCCCACAGTGACATGGCCACCACTGACCCGCTGCCCATTGTGACATGGACCCAACTGTGACAGGGCCACCACTGACCTGCTGCCCACTGTGACATGGCCCCCTCAGTCACCTGACCACCACTGTCCCGCTGCCCACTGTGACATGGCCCCCACAGTGACATGGCCACCACTGACCCGCTGCCCACTGTGACATGGCCCCCACAGTGACATGGCCACCACTGACTTGCTGACCACTGTGACATGGCGCCCATAGTGACATGGCCACCACTGACCTGCTGCCCAGTGTAACATGTCCCGAAAAGTGACATGGCCACAACTGACCTACCGACCACTGTGACATGGCCCCCACAGTGACGGGGCAACCACTGACCTGCTGCCCACTGTGACATGGCCCCAAAAGGGACATGGCCATCCCTGTCCTGCTGTACACTCTGACGTAGCACCCACAGTGACATGGCCACCACAGTGACATGACCACCACTGTCCCGCTGCCCACTGTGACATGGCCCCCACAGTGACATGGCCACCACTGACCCGCTGCGCATTGTGACATGGACCCAACTGTGACAGGGCCACCACTGTCCCGCTGCCCACTGTGACATGGCCCCCACAGTGACATGGCCACCACTGACCCGCTGTCCACTGTGACATGGCCCCACAGTGACATGGCCAGCACTGACTTGCTACCCGCTGTGACATGGCCCCCACAGTGACATGGCTACCACTAACCTGCCACCCACTGTAACATGGCCCCCACAGTGACATGGCCACCACTGACCCGCTGCCCATTGTGACATGGACCCAACTGAGAGGGCTACCACTGACCTGCTGCCCACTGTGGCGTGGCCCCCTCAGTCACATGACAACCACTGTCCCGCTGCCCACTGTGACATGGCCCCCACACTGACATGGCCACCACTGACCCGCTGCCCACTGTGACATGGCCCCCACAGTGACATGGCCACCACTGACTTGCTGACCACTGTGAAATGGCCCCCACAGTCACATGGCCACCACTGACTTGCTGACCACTGTGACATGGCGCCCATAGTGACATGGCCACCACTGACCTGCTGCCCAGTGTAACATGTCCCGAAAAGTGACATGGCCACAACTGACCTACCGACCACTCTGACATGGCCCCCACAGTGACGGGGCAACCACTGACCTGCTGCCCACTGTGACATGGCCCCAAAAGGGACATGGCCATCCCTGTCCTGCTGTCCACTCTGACGTAGCACCCACAGTGACATGGCCACCACAGTGACATGACCACCACTGTCCCGCTGCCCACTGTGACATGGCCCCCACAGTGACATGGCCACCACTGACCTGCTGTCCACTGTGACATGGCCCCACAGTGACATGGCTACCACTAACCTGCTGCCCACTGTGACATGGCCGCCACAGTGACATGGCCACCACTGACACTCTGTCCACTGTGACATGGCCCCACAGTGACATGGCCAGCACTGACTTGCTGCCCGCTGTGACATGGCCCCCACAGTGACATGGCTACCACTAACCTGCCACCCACTGTAACATGGCCCCCACAGTGACATGGCCACCACTGACCCGCTGCCCATTGTGACATGGAACCAACTGTGACAGGGCTACCACTGACCTGCTGCCCACTGTGACATGGCCCCCTCAGTCACATGACAACCACTGACCCGCTGTCCACTGTGACATGGCACCCACAGTCACATCGCCACCACTGACCTGCTGCCCACTGTGACGTGACCCCACAGTGACATGGCCACCACTGACCTGCTGCCCACTGTAACATGTCCCCAAAAGTGACATGGCCACCACTGACCTGCCGACCACTGTGACATGGCCCCCATAGTGACGGGGCAACCACTGACTCGCTGTCCACTGTGACATGGCCCCCACAGTGACATGTCTGTCACGGTCCACTCGTTGGACTCGTGATGGTTCGTTTGCTACGATCTCTAAAGTGCAAAATTAAGGTGACCAACATGAAAGGGGATAGCAGTAATCAAACAGTGAAACTTTATTGTGTTGCCTGTGAAGCGGCACGCGATAGTTAGAGATGGGTGAAAGAAAGGAGAAAAGTAAAGTTAAGTTTAGAGAGAGGGAAGAGAGAGGTTATAGCTACCAGCGCTGATCTCACGACGTCCTCACGGTCCCGGGTGAAGCTGAGGCTGCGTCGTCGATCGTCGTGGTCCTTGGTGGGGAAGCTTCCCATTTTCATTGTCCAGAAGTCATCTTTTATGCTCAGTAACACACCTTGCTCCACCTCTGCCTCAGGGGTCTCCGCCCTTCTCGAGCGAGGCTACCGCGCATGCACGGGGAGGAGTGTCTGAGGCGTGGTCAGTCTTGGAGGCGGGTAACCTTCAACCAGGCGTTGTGTTTTGGTATTATAATGAAACAAAGTTCGTCTAAGGTTCATGATTGCTCCATCGATGTTATGGCAACAGTCACGATCCATCTTTTTTGACAATGGCTATGCAATTATCTCTAACAGCTCCGGCTAGGCCCAGGTACCGAACAATAGCACAACACTCTTTGTATTACACGGCTCAGGCACCAAAGAACAGCACTGCACTGCCTGCACCACACGGGTCAGTGCTCAGGAGAACAGCACAGCACTGGCTGTGCCACACAGTTCTGCATTCAGGAGCCTTTGCACCACATTCCACTCCAAGGATCGGCAACTGTGTTCCAAATAGGCCGTTGTCGGGTCCCTCACTGTCCATGTCCCGGACAACAATGTTGAGACAATGCTGATCATCTGACCGACTCTTACACATGGCCACCACTGACCCGCTGCCCATTGTGACATGGACCCAACTGTGACAGGGCAACCACTGACCTGCTGCCCACTGTGACATGGCCCCCACAGTGACATGACCACCACTGACCTGCTGCCCATTGTGACATGGCCCCCACAGTGACATGGCTACCACTAACCTGCTGCCCACTGTGACATGGCCCCCACAGTGACATGGCCACCACTGACCCGCTGCCCATTGTGACATGGACCCAACTGTGACAGGGCCACCACTGACCTGCTGCCCACTGTGACATGGCCCCCTCAGTCACCTGACCACCACTGTCCCGCTGCCCACTGTGACATGGCCCCCACAGTGACATGGCCACCACTGACCCGCTGCCCACTGTGACATGGCCCCCACAGTGACATGGCCACCACTGACTTGCTGACCACTGTGACATGGCGCCCATAGTGACATGGCCACCACTGACCTGCTGCCCAGTGTAACATGTCCCGAAAAGTGACATGGCCACAACTGACCTACCGACCACTGTGACATGGCCCCCACAGTGACGGGGCAACCACTGACCTGCTGCCCACTGTGACATGGCCCCAAAAGGGACATGGCCATCCCTGTCCTGCTGTACACTCTGACGTAGCACCCACAGTGACATGGCCACCACAGTGACATGACCACCACTGTCCCGCTGCCCACTGTGACATGGCCCCCACAGTGACATGGCCACCACTGACCCGCTGCGCATTGTGACATGGACCCAACTGTGACAGGGCCACCACTGTCCCGCTGCCCACTGTGACATGGCCCCCACAGTGACATGGCCACCACTGACCCGCTGTCCACTGTGACATGGCCCCACAGTGACATGACCAGCACTGACTTGCTGCCCGCTGTGACATGGCCCCCACAGTGACATGGCTACCACTAACCTGCCACCCACTGTAACATGGCCCCCACAGTGACACGGCCACCACTGACCCACTGCCCATTGTGACATGGACCAAACTGACAGGGCTACCACTGACCTGCTGCCCACTGTGGCGTGGCCCCCTCAGCCACATGACAACCACTGTCCCGCTGCCCACTGTGACATGGCCCCCACAGTCACATGGCCACCACTGACTCGCTCTCCACTGTGACATGGCACCCACAGTCACATGGCCACCACTGACTTGCTGACCACTGTGACATGGCGCCCATAGTGACATGGCCACCACTGACCTGCTGCCCACTGTGACGTGACCCCACAGTGACATGGCCACCACTGACCTGCTGCCCACTGTAACATGTCCCCAAAAGTGACATGGCCACCACTGACCTGCCGACCACTGTGACATGGCCCCCATAGTGACGGGGCAACCACTGACTCGCTGTCCACTGTGACATGGCCCCCACAGTGACATGTCTGTCACGGTCCACTCGTTGGACTCGTGATGGTTCGTTTGCTACGATCTCGAAAGTGCAAAATTAAGGTGACCAACATGAAAGGGGATAGCAGTAATCAAACAGTGAAACTTTATTGTGTTGCCTGTGAAGCGGCACGCGATAGTTAGGGATGGGTGAAAGAAAGGAGAAAAGTAAAGTTAAGTTTAGAGAGAGGGAAGAGAGAGGTTATAGCTACCAGCGCTGATCTCACGACGTCCTCACGGTCCCGGGTGAAGCTGAGGCTGCGTCGTCGATCGTCGTGGTCCTTGGTGGGGAAGCTTCCCATTTTCATTGTCCAGAAGTCATCTTTTATGCTCAGTAACACACCTTGCTCCACCTCTGCCTCAGGGGTCTCCGCCCTTCTCGAGCGAGGCTACCGCGCATGCACGGGGAGGAGTGTCTGAGGCGTGGTCAGTCTTGGAGGCGGGTAACCTTCAACCAGGCGTTGTGTTTTGGTATTATAATGAAACAAAGTTCGTCTAAGGTTCATGATTGCTCCATCGATGTTATGGCAACAGTCACGATCCATCTTTTTTGACAATGGCTATGCAATTATCTCTAACAGCTCCGGCTAGGCCCAGGTACCGAACAATAGCACAACACTCTTTGTATTACACGGCTCAGGCACCAAAGAACAGCACTGCACTGCCTGCACCACACGGGTCAGTGCTCAGGAGAACAGCACAGCACTGGCTGTGCCATACAGTTCTGCATTCAGGAGCCTTTGCACCACATTCCACTCCAAGGATCGGCAACTGTGTTCCAAATAGGCCGTTGTCGGGTCCCTCACTGTCCATGTCCCGGACAACAATGTTGAGACAATGCTGATCATCTGACCGACTCTTACACATGGCCACCACTGACCCGCTGCCCATTGTGACATGGACCCAACTGTGACAGGGCAACCACTGACCTGCTGCCCACTGTGACATGGCCCCCACAGTGACATGACCACCACTGACCTGCTGCCCATTGTGACATGGCCCCCACAGTGACATGGCTACCACTAACCTGCTGCCCACTGTGACATGGCCCCCACAGTGACATGGCCACCACTGACCCGCTGCCCATTGTGACATGGACCCAACTGTGACAGGGCCACCACTGACCTGCTGCCCACTGTGACATGGCCCCCTCAGTCACCTGACCACCACTGTCCCGCTGCCCACTGTGACATGGCCCCCACAGTGACATGGCCACCACTGACCCGCTGCCCACTGTGACATGGCCCCCACAGTGACATGGCCAACACTGACTTGCTGACCACTGTGACATGGCGCCCATAGTGACATGGCCACCACTGACCTGCTGCCCAGTGTAACATGTCCCGAAAAGTGACATGGCCACAACTGACCTACCGACCACTGTGACATGGCCCCCACAGTGACGGGGCAACCACTGACCTGCTGCCCACTGTGACATGGCCCCAAAAGGGACATGGCCATCCCTGTCCTGCTGTCCACTCTGACGTAGCACCCACAGTGACATGGCCACCACAGTGACATGACCACCACTGTCCCGCTGCCCACTGTGACATGGCCCCCACAGTGACATGGCCACCACTGACCCGCTGCGCATTGTGACATGGACCCAACTGTGACAGGGCCACCACTGCCCCGCTGCCCACTGTGACATGGCCCCCACAGTGACATGGCCACCACTGACCCGCTGTCCACTGTGACATGGCCCCACAGTGACATGGCCAGCACTGACTTGCTGCCCGCTGTGACATGGCCCCCACAGTGACATGGCTACCACTAACCTGCCACCCACTGTAACATGGCCCCCACAGTGACATGGCCACCACTGACCCGCTGCCCATTGTGACATGGACCCAACTGACAGGGCTACCACTGACCTGCTGCCCACTGTGGCGTGGCCCCCTCAGTCACATGACAACCACTGTCCCGCTGCCCACTGTGACATGGCCCCCACAGTCACATGGCCACCACTGACCCGCTGTCCACTGTGACATGGCACCCACAGTCACATGGCCACCACTGACTTGCTGACCACTGTGACATGGCGCCCATAGTGACATGGCCACCACTGACCTGCTGCCCACTGTGACGTGACCCCACAGTGACATGGCCACCACTGACCTGCTGCCCACTGTAACATGTCCCCAAAAGTGACATGGCCACCACTGACCTGCCGACCACTGTGACATGGCCCCCATAGTGACGGGGCAACCACTGACTCGCTGTCCACTGTGACATGGCCCCCACAGTGACATGTCTGTCACGGTCCACTCGTTGGACTCGTGATGGTTCGTTTGCTACGATCTCGAAAGTGCAAAATTAAGGTGACCAACATGAAAGGGGATAGCAGTAATCAAACAGTGAAACTTTATTGTGTTGCCTGTGAAGCGGCACGCGATAGTTAGAGATGGGTGAAAGAAAGGAGAAAAGTAAAGTTAAGTTTAGAGAGAGGGAAGAGAGAGGTTATAGCTACCAGCGCTGATCTCACGACGTCCTCACGGTCCCGGGTGAAGCTGAGGCTGCGTCGTCGATCGTCGTGGTCCTTGGTGGGGAAGCTTCCCATTTTCATTGTCCAGAAGTCATCTTTTATGCTCAGTAACACACCTTGCTCCACCTCTGCCTCAGGGGTCTCCGCCCTTCTCGAGCGAGGCTACCGCGCATGCACGGGGAGGAGTGTCTGAGGCGTGGTCAGTCTTGGAGGCGGGTAACCTTCAACCAGGCGTTGTGTTTTGGTATTATAATGAAACAAAGTTCGTCTAAGGTTCATGATTGCTCCATCGATGTTATGGCAACAGTCACGATTCATCTTTTTTGACAATGGCTATGCAATTATCTCTAACAGCTCCGGCTAGGCCCAGGTACCGAACAATAGCACAACACTCTTTGTATTACACGGCTCAGGCACCAAAGAACAGCACTGCACTGCCTGCACCACACGGGTCAGTGCTCAGGAGAACAGCACAGCACTGGCTGTGCCACACAGTTCTGCATTCAGGAGCCTTTGCACCACATTCCACTCCAAGGATCGGCAACTGTGTTCCAAATAGGCCGTTGTCGGGTCCCTCACTGTCCATGTCCCGGACAACAATGTTGAGACAATGCTGATCATCTGACCGACTCTTACACATGGCCACCACTGACCCGCTGCCCATTGTGACATGGACCCAACTGTGACAGGGCAACCACTGACCTGCTGCCCACTGTGACATGGCCCCCACAGTGACATGACCACCACTGACCTGCTGCCCATTGTGACATGGCCCCCACAGTGACATGGCTACCACTAACCTGCTGCCCACTGTGACATGGCCCCCACAGTGACATGGCCACCACTGACCCGCTGCCCATTGTGACATGGACCCAACTGTGACAGGGCCACCACTGACCTGCTGCCCACTGTGACATGGCCCCCTCAGTCACCTGACCACCACTGTCCCGCTGCCCACTGTGACATGGCCCCCACAGTGACATGGCCACCACTGACCCGCTGCCCACTGTGACATGGCCCCCACAGTGACATGGCCACCACTGACTTGCTGACCACTGTGACATGGCGCCCATAGTGACATGGCCACCACTGACCTGCTGCCCAGTGTAACATGTCCCGAAAAGTGACATGGCCACAACTGACCTACCGACCACTGTGACATGGCCCCCACAGTGACGGGGCAACCACTGACCTGCTGCCCACTGTGACATGGCCCCAAAAGGGACATGGCCATACCTGTCCTGCTGTCCACTCTGACGTAGCACCCACAGTGACATGGCCACCACAGTGACATGACCACCACTGTCCCGCTGCCCACTGTGACATGGCCCCCACAGTGACATGGCCACCACTGACCCGCTGCGCATTGTGACATGGACCCAACTGTGACAGGGCCACCACTGTCCCGCTGCCCACTGTGACATGGCCCCCACAGTGACATGGCCACCACTGACCCGCTGTCCACTGTGACATGGCCCCACAGTGACATGGCCAGCACTGACTTGCTGCCCGCTGTGACATGGCCCCCACAGTGACATGGCTACCACTAACCTGCCACCCACTGTAACATGGCCCCCACAGTGACATGGCCACCACTGACCCGCTGCCCATTGTGACATGGACCCAACTGACAGGGCTACCACTGACCTGCTGCCCACTGTGGCGTGGCCCCCTCAGTCACATGACAACCACTGTCCCGCTGCCCACTGTGACATGGCCCCCACAGTCACATGGCCACCACTGACCCGCTGTCCACTGTGACATGGCACCCACAGTCACATGGCCACCACTGACTTGCTGACCACTGTGACATGGCGCCCATAGTGACATGGCCACCACTGACCTGCTGCCCACTGTGACGTGACCCCACAGTGACATGGCCACCACTGACCTGCTGCCCACTGTAACATGTCCCCAAAAGTGACATGGCCACCACTGACCTGCCGACCACTGTGACATGGCCCCCATAGTGACGGGGCAACCACTGACTCGCTGTCCACTGTGACATGGCCCCCACAGTGACATGTCTGTCACGGTCCACTCGTTGGACTCGTGATGGTTCGTTTGCTACGATCTCGAAAGTGCAAAATTAAGGTGACCAACATGAAAGGGGATAGCAGTAATCAAACAGTGAAACTTTATTGTGTTGCCTGTGAAGCGGCACGCGATAGTTAGAGATGGGTGAAAGAAAGGAGAAAAGTAAAGTTAAGTTTAGAGAGAGGGAAGAGAGAGGTTATAGCTACCAGCGCTGATCTCACGACGTCCTCACGGTCCCGGGTCCAGCTGAGGCTGCGTCGTCGATCGTCGTGGTCCTTGGTGGGGAAGCTTCCCATTTTCATTGTCCAGAAGTCATCTTTTATGCTCAGTAACACACCTTGCTCCACCTCTGCCTCAGGGGTCTCCGCCCTTCTCGAGCGAGGCTACCGCGCATGCACGGGGAGGAGTGTCTGAGGCGTGGTCAGTCTTGGAGGCGGGTAACCTTCAACCAGGCGTTGTGTTTTGGTATTATAATGAAACAAAGTTCGTCTAAGGTTCATGATTGCTCCATCGATGTTATGGCAACAGTCACGATCCATCTTTTTTGACAATGGCTATGCAATTATCTCTAACAGCTCCGGCTAGGCCCAGGTACCGAACAATAGCACAACACTCTTTGTATTACACGGCTCAGGCACCAAAGAACAGCACTGCACTGCCTGCACCACACGGGTCAGTGCTCAGGAGAACAGCACAGCACTGGCTGTGCCACACAGTTCTGCATTCAGGAGCCTTTGCACCACATTCCACTCCAAGGATCGGCAACTGTGTTCCAAATAGGCCGTTGTCGGGTCCCTCACTGTCCATGTCCCGGACAACAATGTTGAGACAATGCTGATCATCTGACCGACTCTTACACATGGCCACCACTGACCCGCTGCCCATTGTGACATGGACCCAACTGTGACAGGGCAACCACTGACCTGCTGCCCACTGTGACATGGCCCCCACAGTGACATGACCACCACTGACCTGCTGCCCATTGTGACATGGCCCCCACAGTGACATGGCTACCACTAACCTGCTGCCCACTGTGACATGGCCCCCACAGTGACATGGCCACCACTGACCCGCTGCCCATTGTGACATGGACCCAACTGTGACAGGGCCACCACTGACCTGCTGCCCACTGTGACATGGCCCCCTCAGTCACCTGACCACCACTGTCCCGCTGCCCACTGTGACATGGCCCCCACAGTGACATGGCCACCACTGACCCGCTGCCCACTGTGACATGGCCCCCACAGTGACATGGCCACCACTGACTTGCTGACCACTGTGACATGGCGCCCATAGTGACATGGCCACCACTGACCTGCTGCCCAGTGTAACATGTCCCGAAAAGTGACATGGCCACAACTGACCTACCGACCACTGTGACATGGCCCCCACAGTGACGGGGCAACCACTGACCTGCTGCCCACTGTGACATGGCCCCAAAAGGGACATGGCCATCCCTGTCCTGCTGTACACTCTGACGTAGCACCCACAGTGACATGGCCACCACAGTGACATGACCACCACTGTCCCGCTGCCCACTGTGACATGGCCCCCACAGTGACATGGCCACCACTGACCCGCTGCGCATTGTGACATGGACCCAACTGTGACAGGGCCACCACTGTCCCGCTGCCCACTGTGACATGGCCCCCACAGTGACATGGCCACCACTGACCCGCTGTCCACTGTGACATGGCCCCACAGTGACATGACCAGCACTGACTTGCTGCCCGCTGTGACATGGCCCCCACAGTGACATGGCTACCACTAACCTGCCACCCACTGTAACATGGCCCCCACAGTGACACGGCCACCACTGACCCACTGCCCATTGTGACATGGACCAAACTGACAGGGCTACCACTGACCTGCTGCCCACTGTGGCGTGGCCCCCTCAGCCACATGACAACCACTGTCCCGCTGCCCACTGTGACATGGCCCCCACAGTCACATGGCCACCACTGACTCGCTCTCCACTGTGACATGGCACCCACAGTCACATGGCCACCACTGACTTGCTGACCACTGTGACATGGCGCCCATAGTGACATGGCCACCACTGACCTGCTGCCCACTGTGACGTGACCCCACAGTGACATGGCCACCACTGACCTGCTGCCCACTGTAACATGTCCCCAAAAGTGACATGGCCACCACTGACCTGCCGACCACTGTGACATGGCCCCCATAGTGACGGGGCAACCACTGACTCGCTGTCCACTGTGACATGGCCCCCACAGTGACATGTCTGTCACGGTCCACTCGTTGGACTCGTGATGGTTCGTTTGCTACGATCTCGAAAGTGCAAAATTAAGGTGACCAACATGAAAGGGGATAGCAGTAATCAAACAGTGAAACTTTATTGTGTTGCCTGTGAAGCGGCACGCGATAGTTAGGGATGGGTGAAAGAAAGGAGAAAAGTAAAGTTAAGTTTAGAGAGAGGGAAGAGAGAGGTTATAGCTACCAGCGCTGATCTCACGACGTCCTCACGGTCCCGGGTGAAGCTGAGGCTGCGTCGTCGATCGTCGTGGTCCTTGGTGGGGAAGCTTCCCATTTTCATTGTCCAGAAGTCATCTTTTATGCTCAGTAACACACCTTGCTCCACCTCTGCCTCAGGGGTCTCCGCCCTTCTCGAGCGAGGCTACCGCGCATGCACGGGGAGGAGTGTCTGAGGCGTGGTCAGTCTTGGAGGCGGGTAACCTTCAACCAGGCGTTGTGTTTTGGTATTATAATGAAACAAAGTTCGTCTAAGGTTCATGATTGCTCCATCGATGTTATGGCAACAGTCACGATCCATCTTTTTTGACAATGGCTATGCAATTATCTCTAACAGCTCCGGCTAGGCCCAGGTACCGAACAATAGCACAACACTCTTTGTATTACACGGCTCAGGCACCAAAGAACAGCACTGCACTGCCTGCACCACACGGGTCAGTGCTCAGGAGAACAGCACAGCACTGGCTGTGCCATACAGTTCTGCATTCAGGAGCCTTTGCACCACATTCCACTCCAAGGATCGGCAACTGTGTTCCAAATAGGCCGTTGTCGGGTCCCTCACTGTCCATGTCCCGGACAACAATGTTGAGACAATGCTGATCATCTGACCGACTCTTACACATGGCCACCACTGACCCGCTGCCCATTGTGACATGGACCCAACTGTGACAGGGCAACCACTGACCTGCTGCCCACTGTGACATGGCCCCCACAGTGACATGACCACCACTGACCTGCTGCCCATTGTGACATGGCCCCCACAGTGACATGGCTACCACTAACCTGCTGCCCACTGTGACATGGCCCCCACAGTGACATGGCCACCACTGACCCGCTGCCCATTGTGACATGGACCCAACTGTGACAGGGCCACCACTGACCTGCTGCCCACTGTGACATGGCCCCCTCAGTCACCTGACCACCACTGTCCCGCTGCCCACTGTGACATGGCCCCCACAGTGACATGGCCACCACTGACCCGCTGCCCACTGTGACATGGCCCCCACAGTGACATGGCCAACACTGACTTGCTGACCACTGTGACATGGCGCCCATAGTGACATGGCCACCACTGACCTGCTGCCCAGTGTAACATGTCCCGAAAAGTGACATGGCCACAACTGACCTACCGACCACTGTGACATGGCCCCCACAGTGACGGGGCAACCACTGACCTGCTGCCCACTGTGACATGGCCCCAAAAGGGACATGGCCATCCCTGTCCTGCTGTCCACTCTGACGTAGCACCCACAGTGACATGGCCACCACAGTGACATGACCACCACTGTCCCGCTGCCCACTGTGACATGGCCCCCACAGTGACATGGCCACCACTGACCCGCTGCGCATTGTGACATGGACCCAACTGTGACAGGGCCACCACTGTCCCGCTGCCCACTGTGACATGGCCCCCACAGTGACATGGCCACCACTGACCCGCTGTCCACTGTGACATGGCCCCACAGTGACATGGCCAGCACTGACTTGCTGCCCGCTGTGACATGGCCCCACAGTGACATGGCTACCACTAACCTGCCACCCACTGTAACATGGCCCCCACAGTGACATGGCCACCACTGACCCGCTGCCCATTGTGACATGGACCCAACTGACAGGGCTACCACTGACCTGCTGCCCACTGTGGCGTGGCCCCCTCAGTCACATGACAACCACTGTCCCGCTGCCCACTGTGACATGGCCCCCACAGTCACATGGCCACCACTGACCCGCTGTCCACTGTGACATGGCACCCACAGTCACATGGCCACCACTGACTTGCTGACCACTGTGACATGGCGCCCATAGTGACATGGCCACCACTGACCTGCTGCCCACTGTGACGTGACCCCACAGTGACATGGCCACCACTGACCTGCTGCCCACTGTAACATGTCCCCAAAAGTGACATGGCCACCACTGACCTGCCGACCACTGTGACATGGCCCCCATAGTGACGGGGCAACCACTGACTCGCTGTCCACTGTGACATGGCCCCCACAGTGACATGTCTGTCACGGTCCACTCGTTGGACTCGTGATGGTTCGTTTGCTACGATCTCGAAAGTGCAAAATTAAGGTGACCAACATGAAAGGGGATAGCAGTAATCAAACAGTGAAACTTTATTGTGTTGCCTGTGAAGCGGCACGCGATAGTTAGAGATGGGTGAAAGAAAGGAGAAAAGTAAAGTTAAGTTTAGAGAGAGGGAAGAGAGAGGTTATAGCTACCAGCGCTGATCTCACGACGTCCTCACGGTCCCGGGTGAAGCTGAGGCTGCGTCGTCGATCGTCGTGGTCCTTGGTGGGGAAGCTTCCCATTTTCATTGTCCAGAAGTCATCTTTTATGCTCAGTAACACACCTTGCTCCACCTCTGCCTCAGGGGTCTCCGCCCTTCTCGAGCGAGGCTACCGCGCATGCACGGGGAGGAGTGTCTGAGGCGTGGTCAGTCTTGGAGGCGGGTAACCTTCAACCAGGCGTTGTGTTTTGGTATTATAATGAAACAAAGTTCGTCTAAGGTTCATGATTGCTCCATCGATGTTATGGCAACAGTCACGATCCATCTTTTTTGACAATGGCTATGCAATTATCTCTAACAGCTCCGGCTAGGCCCAGGTACCGAAAAATAGCACAACACTCTTTGTATTACACGGCTCAGGCACCAAAGAACAGCACTGCACTGCCTGCACCACACAGGTCAGTGCTCAGGAGAACAGCACAGCACTGGCTGTGCCACACAGTTCTGCATTCAGGAGCCTTTGCACCACATTCCACTCCAAGGATCGGCAACTGTGTTCCAAATAGGCCGTTGTCGGGTCCCTCACTGTCCATGTCCCGGACAACAATGTTGAGACAATGCTGATCATCTGACCGACTCTTACACATGGCCACCACTGACCCGCTGCCCATTGTGACATGGACCCAACTGTGACAGGGCCACCACTGACCTGCTGCCCACTGTGACATGGCCCCCACAGTGACATGACCACCAGTGACCTGCTGCCCATTGTGACATGGCCCCCACAGTGACATGGCCACCACTGACCCGCTGCCCACTGTGACATGGCCCCCACAGTGACATGGCCACCACTGACCCGCTGCCCATTGTGACATGGACCCAACTGTGACAAGGCAACCACTGACCTGCTGCCCACTGTGACATGGCCCCCTCAGTCACCTGACCACCACTGTCCCGCTGCCCACTGTGACATGGCCCCCACAGTGACATGGCCACCACTGACCCGCTGTCCACTGTGACATGGCCCCACAGAGACATGGCTACCACTAACCTGCTGCCCACTGTGACATGGCCCCCACAGTGACATGGCCACCACTGACCCGCTGCCCATTGTGACATGGACCCAACTGTGACAGGGCCACCACTGACCTGCTGCCCACTGTGACATGGCCCCCTCAGTCACATGGCCACCACTGTCCCGCTGCCCACTGTGACATGGCCCCCACAGTGACATGGCCCCCACAGTGACATGGCCACCACTGACCCGCTGCCCACTGTGACATGGCCCCCACAGTGACATGGCCACCACTGACTTTCTGCCCACTGTGACATGGCCCCCACAGTCACATGGCCACCACTGACTTGCTGACCACTGTGACATGGCGCCCATAGTGACATGGCCACCACTGACCTGCTGCCCACTGTAACATGTCCCGAAAAGTGACATGGCCACAACTGACCTACCGACCACTGTGACATGGCCCCCACAGTGACGGGGCAACCACTGACCTGCTGCCCACTGTGACATGGCCCCAAAAGGGACATGGCCATCCCTGTCCTGCTGTCCACTCTGACGTAGCACCCACTGTGACATGGCCCCACAGTGACATGGCTACCAATAACCTGCTGCCCACTGTGACATGGCCCCCACAGTGACATGGCCACCACTGACCCGCTGCGCATTGTGACATGGACCCAACTGTGACAGGGCCACCACTGTCCCGCTGCCCACTGTGACATGGCCCCCTCAGTCACATGACCACCACTGTCCCGCTGCCCACTGTGACATGGCCCCCACAGTGACATGGCCACCACTGACCCGCTGTCCACTGTGACATGGCCCCACAGTGACATGGCCAGCACTGACTTGCTGCCCGCTGTGACATGGCCCCCACAGTGACATGGCTACCACTAACCTGCCACCCACTGTAACATGGCCCCCACAGTGACATGGCCACCACTGACCCGCTGCCCATTGTGACATGGACCCAACCGTGACAGGGCTACCACTGACCTGCTGCCCACTGTGGCGTGGCCCCCTCAGTCACATGACAACCACTGTCCCGCTGCCCACTGTGACATGGCCCCCACAGTCACATGGCCACCACTGACCCGCTGTCCACTGTGACATGGCACCCACAGTCACATGGCCACCACTGACTTGCTGACCACTGTGACATGGCGCCCATAGTGACATGGCCACCACTGACCTGCTGCCCACTGTGACGTGACCCCACAGTGACATGGCCACCACTGACCTGCTGCCCACTGTAACATGTCCCCAAAAGTGACATGGCCACCACTGACCTGCCGACCACTGTGACATGGCCCCCATAGTGACGGGGCAACCACTGACTCGCTGTCCACTGTGACATGGCCCCCACAGTGACATGTCTGTCACGGTCCACTCGTTGGACTCGTGATGGTTCGTTTGCTACGATCTCGAAAGTGCAAAATTAAGGTGACCAACATGAAAGGGGATAGCAGTAATCAAACAGTGAAACTTTATTGTGTTGCCTGTGAAGCGGCACGCGATAGTTAGAGATGGGTGAAAGAAAGGAGAAAAGTAAAGTTAAGTTTAGAGAGAGGGAAGAGAGAGGTTATAGCTACCAGCGCTGATCTCACGACGTCCTCACGGTCCCGGGTGAAGCTGAGGCTGCGTCGTCGATCGTCGTGGTCCTTGGTGGGGAAGCTTCCCATTTTCATTGTCCAGAAGTCATCTTTTATGCTCAGTAACACACCTTGCTCCACCTCTGCCTCAGGGGTCTCCGCCCTTCTCGAGCGAGGCTACCGCGCATGCACGGGGAGGAGTGTCTGAGGCGTGGTCAGTCTTGGAGGCGGGTAACCTTCAACCAGGCGTTGTGTTTTGGTATTATAATGAAACAAAGTTCGTCTAAGGTTCATGATTGCTCCATCGATGTTATGGCAACAGTCACGATCCTTCTTTTTTGACAATGGCTATGCAATTATCTCTAACAGCTCCGGCTAGGCCCAGGTACCGAACAATAGCACAACACTCTTTGTATTACACGGCTCAGGCACCAAAGAACAGCACTGCACTGCCTGCACCACACAGGTCAGTGCTCAGGAGAACAGCACAGCACTGGCTGTGCCACACAGTTCTGCATTCAGGAGCCTTTGCACCACATTCCACTCCAAGGATCGGCAACTGTGTTCCAAATAGGCCGTTGTCGGGTCCCTCACTGTCCATGTCCCGGACAACAATGTTGAGACAATGCTGATCATCTGACCGACTCTTACACATGGCCACCACTGACCCGCTGCCCATTGTGACATGGACCCAACTGTGACAGGGTCACCACTGACCTGCTGCCCACTGTGACATGGCCCCCACAGTGACATGACCACCAGTGACCTGCTGCCCATTGTGACATGGCCCCCACAGTGACATGGCCACCACTGACCCGCTGCCCACTGTGACATGGCCCCCACAGTGACATGGCCACCACTGACCCGCTGCCCATTGTGACATGGACCCAACTGTGACAAGGCCACCACTGACCTGCTGCCCACTGTGACATGGCCCCCTCAGTCACATGACCACCACTGTTCCGCTGCCCACTGTGACATGGCCCCCACAGTGACATGGCCACCACTGACCCGCTGTCCACTGTGACATGGCCCCACAGTGACATGGCTACCACTAACCTGCTGCCCACTGTGACATGGCCCCCACAGTGACATGGCCACCACTGACCCGCTGCCCATTGTGACATGGACCCAACTGTGACAGGGCCACCACTGACCTGCTGCCCACTGTGACATGGCCCCCTCAGTCACATGACCACCACTGTCCCGCTGCCCACTGTGACATGGCCCCCACAGTGACATGGCCCCTACAGTGACATGGCCACCACTGACTTGCTGTCCACTGTGACATGGCCCCCACAGTCACATGGCCACCACTGACTTGCTGACCACTGTGACATGGCGCCCATAGTGACATGGCCACCACTGACCTGCTGCCCACTGTAACATGTCCCGAAAAGTGACATGGCCACAACTGACCTACCGACCACTGTGTCATGGCCCCCACAGTGACGGGGCAACCACTGACCTGCTGCCCACTGTGACATGGCCCCAAAAGGGACATGGCCATCCCTGTCCTGCTGTCCACTCTGACGTAGCACCCACTGTGACATGGCCCCACAGTGACATGGCTACCAATAACCTGCTGCCCACTGTGACATGGCCCCCACAGTGACATGGCCACCACTGACCCGCTGCGCATTGTGACATGGACCCAACTGTGACAGGGCCACCACTGTCCCGCTGCCCACTGTGACATGGCCCCCTCAGTCACATGACCACCACTGTCCCGCTGCCCACTGTGACATGGCCCCCACAGTGACATGGCCACCACTGACCCGCTGTCCACTGTGACATGGCCCCACAGTGACATGGCCAGCACTGACTTGCTGCCCGCTGTGACATGGCCCCCACAGTGACATGGCTACCACTAACCTGCCACCCACTGTAACATGGCCCCCACAGTGACATGGCCACCACTGACCCGCTGCCCATTGTGACATGGACCCAACCGTGACAGGGCTACCACTGACCTGCTGCCCACTGTGGCGTGGCCCCCTCAGTCACATGACAACCACTGTCCCGCTGCCCACTGTGACATGGCCCCCACAGTCACATGGCCACCACTGACCCGCTGTCCACTGTGACATGGCACCCACAGTCACATGGCCACCACTGACTTGCTGACCACTGTGACATGGCGCCCATAGTGACATGGCCACCACTGACCTGCTGCCCACTGTGACGTGACCCCACAGTGACATGGCCACCACTGACCTGCTGCCCACTGTAACATGTCCCCAAAAGTGACATGGCCACCACTGACCTGCCGACCACTGTGACATGGCCCCCATAGTGACGGGGCAACCACTGACTCGCTGTCCACTGTGACATGGCCCCCACAGTGACATGTCTGTCACGGTCCACTCGTTGGACTCGTGATGGTTCGTTTGCTACGATCTCGAAAGTGCAAAATTAAGGTGACCAACATGAAAGGGGATAGCAGTAATCAAACAGTGAAACTTTATTGTGTTGCCTGTGAAGCGGCACGCGATAGTTAGAGATGGGTGAAAGAAAGGAGAAAAGTAAAGTTAAGTTTAGAGAGAGGGAAGAGAGAGGTTATAGCTACCAGCGCTGATCTCACGACGTCCTCACGGTCCCGGGTCCAGCTGAGGCTGCGTCGTCGATCGTCGTGGTCCTTGGTGGGGAAGCTTCCCATTTTCATTGTCCAGAAGTCATCTTTTATGCTCAGTAACACACCTTGCTCCACCTCTGCCTCAGGGGTCTCCGCCCTTCTCGAGCGAGGCTACCGCGCATGCACGGGGAGGAGTGTCTGAGGCGTGGTCAGTCTTGGAGGCGGGTAACCTTCAACCAGGCGTTGTGTTTTGGTATTATAATGAAACAAAGTTCGTCTAAGGTTCATGATTGCTCCATCGATGTTATGGCAACAGTCACGATCCTTCTTTTTTGACAATGGCTATGCAATTATCTCTAACAGCTCCGGCTAGGCCCAGGTACCGAAAAATAGCACAACACTCTTTGTATTACACGGCTCAGGCACCAAAGAACAGCACTGCACTGCCTGCACCACACAGGTCAGTGCTCAGGAGAACAGCACAGCACTGGCTGTGCCACACAGTTCTGCATTCAGGAGCCTTTGCACCACATTCCACTCCAAGGATCGGCAACTGTGTTCCAAATAGGCCGTTGTCGGGTCCCTCACTGTCCATGTCCCGGACAACAATGTTGAGACAATGCTGATCATCTGACCGACTCTTACACATGGCCACCACTGACCCGCTGCCCATTGTGACATGGACCCAACTGTGACAGGGTCACCACTGACCTGCTGCCCACTGTGACATGGCCCCCACAGTGACATGACCACCAGTGACCTGCTGCCCATTGTGACATGGCCCCCACAGTGACATGGCCACCACTGACCCGCTGCCCACTGTGACATGGCCCCCACAGTGACATGGCCACCACTGACCCGCTGCCCATTGTGACATGGACCCAACTGTGACAAGGCCACCACTGACCTGCTGCCCACTGTGACATGGCCCCCTCAGTCACATGACCACCACTGTTCCGCTGCCCACTGTGACATGGCCCCCACAGTGACATGGCCACCACTGACCCGCTGTCCACTGTGACATGGCCCCACAGTGACATGGCTACCACTAACCTGCTGCCCACTGTGACATGGCCCCCACAGTGACATGGCCACCACTGACCCGCTGCCCATTGTGACATGGACCCAACTGTGACAGGGCCACCACTGACCTGCTGCCCACTGTGACATGGCCCCCTCAGTCACATGACCACCACTGTCCCGCTGCCCACTGTGACATGGCCCCCACAGTGACATGGCCCCTACAGTGACATGGCCACCACTGACTTGCTGTCCACTGTGACATGGCCCCCACAGTCACATGGCCACCACTGACTTGCTGACCACTGTGACATGGCGCCCATAGTGACATGGCCACCACTGACCTGCTGCCCACTGTAACATGTCCCGAAAAGTGACATGGCCACAACTGACCTACCGACCACTGTGTCATGGCCCCCACAGTGACGGGGCAACCACTGACCTGCTGCCCACTGTGACATGGCCCCAAAAGGGACATGGCCATCCCTGTCCTGCTGTCCACTCTGACGTAGCACCCACTGTGACATGGCCCCACAGTGACATGGCTACCAATAACCTGCTGCCCACTGTGACATGGCCCCCACAGTGACATGGCCACCACTGACCCGCTGCGCATTGTGACATGGACCCAACTGTGACAGGGCCACCACTGTCCCGCTGCCCACTGTGACATGGCCCCCTCAGTCACATGACCACCACTGTCCCGCTGCCCACTGTGACATGGCCCCCACAGTGACATGGCCACCACTGACCCGCTGTCCACTGTGACATGGCCCCACAGTGACATGGCCAGCACTGACTTGCTGCCCGCTGTGACATGGCCCCCACAGTGACATGGCTACCACTAACCTGCCACCCACTGTAACATGGCCCCCACAGTGACATGGCCACCACTGACCCGCTGCCCATTGTGACATGGACCCAACCGTGACAGGGCTACCACTGACCTGCTGCCCACTGTGGCGTGGCCCCCTCAGTCACATGACAACCACTGTCCCGCTGCCCACTGTGACATGGCCCCCACAGTCACATGGCCACCACTGACCCGCTGTCCACTGTGACATGGCACCCACAGTCACATGGCCACCACTGACTTGCTGACCACTGTGACATGGCGCCCATAGTGACATGGCCACCACTGACCTGCTGCCCACTGTGACGTGACCCCACAGTGACATGGCCACCACTGACCTGCTGCCCACTGTAACATGTCCCCAAAAGTGACATGGCCACCACTGACCTGCCGACCACTGTGACATGGCCCCCATAGTGACGGGGCAACCACTGACTCGCTGTCCACTGTGACATGGCCCCCACAGTGACATGTCTGTCACGGTCCACTCGTTGGACTCGTGATGGTTCGTTTGCTACGATCTCGAAAGTGCAAAATTAAGGTGACCAACATGAAAGGGGATAGCAGTAATCAAACAGTGAAACTTTATTGTGTTGCCTGTGAAGCGGCACGCGATAGTTAGAGATGGGTGAAAGAAAGGAGAAAAGTAAAGTTAAGTTTAGAGAGAGGGAAGAGAGAGGTTATAGCTACCAGCGCTGATCTCACGACGTCCTCACGGTCCCGGGTGAAGCTGAGGCTGCGTCGTCGATCGTCGTGGTCCTTGGTGGGGAAGCTTCCCATTTTCATTGTCCAGAAGTCATCTTTTATGCTCAGTAACACACCTTGCTCCACCTCTGCCTCAGGGGTCTCCGCCCTTCTCGAGCGAGGCTACCGCGCATGCACGGGGAGGAGTGTCTGAGGCGTGGTCAGTCTTGGAGGCGGGTAACCTTCAACCAGGCGTTGTGTTTTGGTATTATAATGAAACAAAGTTCGTCTAAGGTTCATGATTGCTCCATCGATGTTATGGCAACAGTCACGATCCTTCTTTTTTGACAATGGCTATGCAATTATCTCTAACAGCTCCGGCTAGGCCCAGGTACCGAACAATAGCACAACACTCTTTGTATTACACGGCTCAGGCACCAAAGAACAGCACTGCACTGCCTGCACCACACAGGTCAGTGCTCAGGAGAACAGCACAGCACTGGCTGTGCCACACAGTTCTGCATTCAGGAGCCTTTGCACCACATTCCACTCCAAGGATCGGCAACTGTGTTCCAAATAGGCCGTTGTCGGGTCCCTCACTGTCCATGTCCCGGACAACAATGTTGAGACAATGCTGATCATCTGACGGACTCTTACACATGGCCACCACTGACCCGCTGCCCATTGTGACATGGACCCAACTGTGACAAGGCCACCACTGACCTGCTGCCCACTGTGACATGGCCCCCTCAGTCACATGACCACCACTGTCCCGCTGCCCACTGTGACATGGCCCCCACAGTGACATGGCCACCACTGACCCGCTGTCCACTGTGACATGGCCCCACAGTGACATGGCTACCACTAACCTGCTGCCCACTGTGACATGGCCCCCACAGTGACATGGCCACCACTGACCCGCTGCCCATTGTGACATGGACCCAAATGTGACAGGGCCACCACTGACCTGCTGCCCACTGTGACATGGCGCCCTCAGTCACATGACCACCACTGTCCCGCTGCCCACTGTGACATGGCCCCCACAGTGACATGGCCCCTACAGTGACATGGCCACCACTGACCCGCTGCCCACTGTGACATGGCCCCCACAGTGACATGGCCACCACTGACTTGCTGTCCACTGTGACATGGCGCCCATAGTGACATGGCCACCACTGACCTGCTGCCCAGTGTAACATGTCCCGAAAAGTGACATGGCCACAACTGACCTACCGACCACTGTGTCATGGCCCCCACAGTGACGGGGCAACCACTGACCTGCTGCCCACTGTGACATGGCCCCAAAAGGGACATGGCCATCCCTGTCCTGCTGTCCACTCTGACGTAGCACCCACTGTGACATGGCCCCACAGTGACATGGCTACCAATAACCTGCTGCCCACTGTGACATGGCCCCCACAGTGACATGGCCACCACTGACCCGCTGCGCATTGTGACATGGACCAAACTGTGACAGGGCCACCACTGTCCCGCTGCCCACTGTGACATGGCCCCCTCAGTCACATGACCACCACTGTCCCGCTGCCCACTGTGACATGGCCCCCACAGTGACATGGCCACCACTGACCCGCTGCCCACTGTGACATGGCCCCACAGTGACATGGCCAGCACTGACTTGCTGCCCGCTGTGACATGGCCCCCACAGTGACATGGCTACCACTAACCTGCCACCCACTGTAACATGGCCCCCACAGTGACATGGCCACCACTGACCCGCTGCCCATTGTGACATGGACCCAACCGTGACAGGGCTACCACTGACCTGCTGCCCACTGTGGCGTGGCCCCCTCAGTCACATGACAACCACTGTCCCGCTGCCCACTGTGACATGGCCCCCACAGTCACATGGCCACCACTGACCCGCTGTCCACTGTGACATGGCACCCACAGTCACATGGCCACCACTGACTTGCTGACCACTGTGACATGGCGCCCATAGTGACATGGCCACCACTGACCTGCTGCCCACTGTGACGTGACCCCACAGTGACATGGCCACCACTGACCTGCTGCCCACTGTAACATGTCCCCAAAAGTGACATGGCCACCACTGACCTGCCGACCACTGTGACATGGCCCCCATCGTGACGGGGCAACCACTGACTCGCTGTCCACTGTGACATGGCCCCCACAGTGACATGTCTGTCACGGTCCACTCGTTGGACTCGTGATGGTTCGTTTGCTACGATCTCGAAAGTGCAAAATTAAGGTGACCAACATGAAAGGGGATAGCAGTAATCAAACAGTGAAACTTTATTGTGTTGCCTGTGAAGCGGCACGCGATAGTTAGAGATGGGTGAAAGAAAGGAGAAAAGTAATGTTAAGTTTAGAGAGAGGGAAGAGAGAGGTTATAGCTACCAGCGCTGATCTCACGACGTCCTCACGGTCCCGGGTCCAGCTGAGGCTGCGTCGTCGATCGTCGTGGTCCTTGGTGGGGAAGCTTCCCATTTTCATTGTCCAGAAGTCATCTTTTATGCTCAGTAACACACCTTGCTCCACCTCTGCCTCAGGGGTCTCCGCCCTTCTCGAGCGAGGCTACCGCGCATGCACGGGGAGGAGTGTCTGAGGCGTGGTCAGTCTTGGAGGCGGGTAACCTTCAACCAGGCGTTGTGTTTTGGTATTATAATGAAACAAAGTTCGTCTAAGGTTCATGATTGCTCCATCGATGTTATGGCAACAGTCACGATCCATCTTTTTTGACAATGGCTATGCAATTATCTCTAACAGCTCCGGCTAGGCCCAGGTACCGAACAATAGCACAACACTCTTTGTATTACACGGCTCAGGCACCAAAGAACAGCACTGCACTGCCTGCACCACACAGGTCAGTGCTCAGGAGAACAGCACAGCACTGGCTGTGCCACACAGTTCTGCATTCAGGAGCCTTTGCACCACATTCCACTCCAAGGATCGGCAACTGTGTTCCAAATAGGCCGTTGTCGGGTCCCTCACTGTCCATGTCCCGGACAACAATGTTGAGACAATGCTGATCATCTGACCGACTCTTACACATGGCCACCACTGACCCGCTGCCCATTGTGACATGGACCCAACTGTGACAGGGCCACCACTGACCTGCTGCCCACTGTGACATGGCCCCCACAGTGACATGACCACCAGTGACCTGCTGCCCATTGTGACATGGCCCCCACAGTGACATGGCCACCACTGACCCGCTGCCCACTGTGACATGGCCCCCACAGTGACATGGCCACCACTGACCCGCTGCCCATTGTGACATGGCCCCCTCAGTCACATGACCACCACTGTCCCGCTGCCCACTGTGACATGGCCCCCACAGTGACATGGCCACCACTGACCCGCTGTCCACTGTGACATGGCCCCACAGTGACATGGCTACCACTAACCTGCTGCCCACTGTGACATGGCCCCCACAGTGACATGGCCACCACTGACCCGCTGCCCATTGTGACATGGACCCAACTGTGACAGGGCCACCACTGACCTGCTGCCCACTGTGACAAGGCCCCCTCAGTCACATGACCACCACTGTCCCGCTGCCCACTGTGACATGGCCCCCACAGTGACATGGCCCCCACAGTGACATGGCCACCACTGACCCGCTGCCCACTGTGACATGGCCCCCACAGTGACATGGCCACCACTGACTTGCTGCCCACTGTGACATGGCCCCCACAGTGACATGGCCACCACTGACTTGCTGACCACTGTGACATGGCGCCCATAGTGACATGGCCACCACTGACCTGCTGCCCACTGTAACATGTCCCGAAAAGTGACATGGCCACAACTGACCTACCGACCACTGTGACATGGCCCCCACAGTGACGGGGCAACCACTGACCTGCTGCCCACTGTGACATGGCCCCAAAAGGGACATGGCCATCCCTGTCCTGCTGTCCACTCTGACGTAGCACCCACAGTGACATGGCCACCACAGTGACATGGCCACCACTGACCTGCTGCCCACTGTGACGTGACCCCACAGTGACATGGCCACCACTGACCTGCTGCCCACTGTAACATGTCCCCAAAAGTGACATGGCCACCACTGACCTGCCGACCACTGTGACATGGCCCCCATAGTGACGGGGCAACCACTGACTCGCTGTCCACTGTGACATGGCCCCCACAGTGACATGTCTGTCACGGTCCACTCGTTGGACTCGTGATGGTTCGTTTGCTACGATCTCGAAAGTGCAAAATTAAGGTGACCAACATGAAAGGGGATAGCAGTAATCAAACAGTGAAACTTTATTGTGTTGCCTGTGAAGCGGCACGCGATAGTTAGAGATGGGTGAAAGAAAGGAGAAAAGTAAAGTTAAGTTTAGAGAGAGGGAAGAGAGAGGTTATAGCTACCAGCTCTGATCTCACGACGTCCTCACGGTCCCGGGTCCAGCTGAGGCTGCGTCGTCGATCGTCGTGGTCCTTGGTGGGGAAGCTTCCCATTTTCATTGTCCAGAAGTCATCTTTTATGCTCAGTAACACACCTTGCTCCACCTCTGCCTCAGGGGTCTCCGCCCTTCTCGAGCGAGGCTACCGCGCATGCACGGGGAGGAGTGTCTGAGGCGTGGTCAGTCTTGGAGGCGGGTAACCTTCAACCAGGCGTTGTGTTTTGGTATTATAATGAAACAAAGTTCGTCTAAGGTTCATGATTGCTCCATCGATGTTATGGCAACAGTCACGATCGATCTTTTTTGACAATGGCTATGCAATTATCTCTAACAGCTCCGGCTAGGCCCAGGTACCGAACAATAGCACAACACTCTTTGTATTACACGGCTCAGGCACCAAAGAACAGCACTGCACTGCCTGCACCACACGGGTCAGTGCTCAGGAGAACAGCACAGCACTGGCTGTGCCACACAGTTCTGCATTCAGGAGACTTTGCACCACATTCCACTCCAAGGATCGGCAACTGTGTTCCAAATAGGCCGTTGTCGGGTCCCTCACTGTACATGTCCCGGACAACAATGTTGAGACAATGTTGATCATCTGACCGACTCTTACACATGGCCACCACTGACCCGCTGCCCATTGTGACATGGACCCAACTGTGACAGGGCAACCACTGACCTGCTGCCCACTGTGACATGGCCCCCACAGTGACATGACCACCACTGATCTGCTGCCCATTGTAACATGGCCCCCTCAGTCACATGACCACCACTGTCCCGCTGCCCACTGTGACATGGCCCCCACAGTGACATGGCCACCACTGACCCGCTGCCCACTGTGACATGGCCCCCACAGTGACATGGCCACCACTTACTTGCTGCCCACTGTGACATGACCCCACAGTCACATGGCCACCACTGACTTGCTGACCACTGTGACATGGCGCCCATAGTGACATGGCCAACACTGACCCGCTGTCCACTGTGACATGACCCCACAGTGACATGGCCACCACTGACCTGCTGCCCATTGTAACATGTCCCGAAAAGTGACATGGCCACAACTGACCTACCGACCACTGTGACATGGCCCCCACAGTGACGGGGCAACCACTGACCTGCTGCCCACTGTGACATGGCCCCCTCAGTCACATGACCACCACTGTCCCGCTGCCCACTGTGACATGGCCCCCACAGTGACATGGCCACCACTGACCCGCTGTCCACTGTGACATGGCCCCACAGTGACATGGCTACCACTAACCTGCTGCCCACTGTGACATGGCCCCCACAGTGACATGGCCACCACTGACCCGCTGCCCATTGTGACATGGACCCAACTGTGACAGGGCCACCACTGACCTGCTGCCCACTGTGACAAGGCCCCCTCAGTCACATGACCACCACTGTCCCGCTGCCCACTGTGACATGGCCCCCACAGTGACATGGCCCCCACAGTGACATGGCCCCCACAGTGACATGGCCACCACTGACCCGCTGCCCACTGTGACATGGCCCCCACAGTGACATGGCCACCACTGACTTGCTGCCCACTGTGACATGGCCCCCACAGTCACATGGCCACCACTGACTTGCTGACCACTGTGACATGGCGCCCATAGTGACATGGCCACCACTGACCTGCTGCCCAGTGTAACATGTCCCGAAAAGTGACATGGCCACAACTGACCTACCGACCACTGTGACATGGCCCCCACAGTGACGGGGCAACCACTGACCTGCTGCCCACTGTGACATGGCCCCAAAAGGGACATGGCCATCCCTGTCCTGCTGTCCACTCTGACGTAGCACCCACAGTGACATGGCCACCACAGTGACATGGCCACCACTGACCTGCTGCCCACTGTGACGTGACCCCACAGTGACATGGCCACCACTGACCTGCTGCCCACTGTAACATGTCCCCAAATGTGACATGGCCACCACTGACCTGCCGACCACTGTGACATGGCCCCCATAGTGACGGGGCAACCACTGACTCGCTGTCCACTGTGACATGGCCCCCACAGTGACATGTCTGTCACGGTCCACTCGTTGGACTCGTGATGGTTCGTTTGCTACGATCTCGAAAGTGCAAAATTAAGGTGACCAACATGAAAGGGGATAGCAGTAATCAAACAGTGAAACTTTATTGTGTTGCCTGTGAAGCGGCACGCGATAGTTAGAGATGGGTGAAAGAAAGGAGAAAAGTAAAGTTAAGTTTAGAGAGAGGGAAGAGAGAGGTTATAGCTACCAGCGCTGATCTCACGACGTCCTCACGGTCCCGGGTGAAGCTGAGGCTGCGTCGTCGATCGTCGTGGTCCTTGGTGGGGAAGCTTCCCATTTTCATTGTCCAGAAGTCATCTTTTATGCTCAGTAACACACCTTGCTCCACCTCTGCCTCAGGGGTCTCCGCCCTTCTCGAGCGAGGCTACCGCGCATGCACGGGGAGGAGTGTCTGAGGCGTGGTCAGTCTTGGAGGCGGGTAACCTTCAACCAGGCGTTGTGTTTTGGTATTATAATGAAACAAAGTTCGTCTAAGGTTCATGATTGCTCCATCGATGTTATGGCAACAGTCACGATCCATCTTTTTTGACAATGGCTATGCAATTATCTCTAACAGCTCCGGCTAGGCCCAGGTACTGAACAATAGCACAACACTCTTTGTATTACACGGCTCAGGCACCAAAGAACAGCACTGCACTGCCTGCACCACACAGGTCAGTGCTCAGGAGAACAGCACAGCACTGGCTGTGCCACACAGTTCTGCATTCAGGAGCCTTTGCACCACATTCCACTCCAAGGATCGGCAACTGTGTTCCAAATAGGCCGTTGTCGGGTCCCTCACTGTCCATGTCCCGGACAACAATGTTGAGACAATGCTGATCATCTGACCGACTCTTACACATGGCCACCACTGACCCGCTGCCCATTGTGACATGGACCCAACTGTGACAGGGCAACCACTGACCTGCTGCCCACTGTGACATGGCCCCCACAGTGACATGACCACCACTGACCTGCTGCCCATTGTGACATGGCCCCCACAGTGACATGGCTACCACTAACCTGCTGCCCACTGTGACATGGCCCCCACAGTGACATGGCCACCACTGACCCGCTGCCCATTGTGACATGGACCCAACTGTGACAGGGCCACCACTGACCAGCTGCCCACTGTGACATGGCCCCCTCAGTCACATGACCACCACTGTCCCGCTGCCCACTGTGACATGGCCCCCACAGTGACATGGCCACCACTGACCCGCTGTCCACTGTGACATGGCCCCACAGTGACGTGGCCAGCACTGACTTGCTGCCCGCTGTGACATGGCCCCCACAGTCACATGGCCACCACTGACCCGCTGTCCACTGTGACATGGCACCCACCGTCACATGGCCACCACTGACTTGCTGACCACTGTGACATGGCGCCCATAGTGACATGGCCACCACTGACCTGCTGCCCACTGTGACGTGACCCCACAGTGACATGGCCACCACTGACCTGCTGCCCACTGTAACATGTCCCCAAAAGTGACATGGCCACCACTGACCTGCCGACCACTGTGACATGGCCCCCATCGTGACGGGGCAACCACTGACTCGCTGTCCACTGTGACATGGCCCCCACAGTGACATGTCTGTCACGGTCCACTCGTTGGACTCGTGATGGTTCGTTTGCTACGATCTCGAAAGTGCAAAATTAAGGTGACCAACATGAAAGGGGATAGCAGTAATCAAACAGTGAAACTTTATTGTGTTGCCTGTGAAGCGGCACGCGATAGTTAGAGATGGGTGAAAGAAAGGAGAAAAGTAAAGTTAAGTTTAGAGAGAGGGAAGAGAGAGGTTATAGCTACCAGCTCTGATCTCACGACGTCCTCACGTTCCCGGGTGAAGCTGAGGCTGCGTCGTCGATCGTCGTGGTCCTTGGTGGGGAAGCTTCCCATTTTCATTGTCCAGAAGTCATCTTTTATGCTCAGTAACACACCTTGCTCCACCTCTGCCTCAGGGGTCTCCGCCCTTCTCGAGCGAGGCTACCGCGCATGCACGGGGAGGAGTGTCTGAGGCGTGGTCAGTCTTGGAGGCGGGTAACCTTCAACCAGGCGTTGTGTTTTGGTATTATAATGAAACAAAGTTCGTCTAAGGTTCATGATTGCTCCATCGATGTTATGGCAACAGTCACGATCGATCTTTTTTGACAATGGCTATGCAATTATCTCTAACAGCTCCGGCTAGGCCCAGGTACCGAACAATAGCACAACACTCTTTGTATTACACGGCTCAGGCACCAAAGAACAGCACTGCACTGCCTGCACCACACGGGTCAGTGCTCAGGAGAACAGCACAGCACTGGCTGTGCCACACAGTTCTGCATTCAGGAGACTTTGCACCACATTCCACTCCAAGGATCGGCAACTGTGTTCCAAATAGGCCGTTGTCGGGTCCCTCACTGTACATGTCCCGGACAACAATGTTGAGACAATGTTGATCATCTGACCGACTCTTACACATGGCCACCACTGACCCGCTGCCCACTGTGACATGAACCCAACTGTGACAGGGCCACCACTGACTTGCTGCCCACAGTAACATGGCCCCCACAGTGACATGACCACCACTGACCTGCTGCCCATTGTGACATGGCCCCCACAGTGACATGGCTAGCACTAACCTGCTGCCCACTGTGACATGGCCCCCACAGTGACATGGCCACCACTGACCAGCTGCCAATTGTGACATGGACCCAACTGTGACAGGGCCACCACTGACCTGCTGCCCACTGTGACATGGCCCCCTCAGTCACCTGACCACCACTGTCCCGCTGCCCACTGTGACATGGCCTCACAGTGACATGGCCAGCACTGAATTGCTGCCCGCTGTGACATGGCCCCCACAGTGACATGGCTACCACTAACCTGCTGCCCAGTGTGACATGGCCCCCACAGTGACATGGCCACCACTGACCCGCTGCCCATTGTGACATGGACCCAACTGTGACAGGGCCACCACTGACCTGCTGCCCACTGTGACATGGCCCCATCAGTCACATGACCACCACTGTCCTGCTACCCACTGTGACATGGCCCCCACAGTGACATGGCCACCACTGACCCGCTGCCCACTGTGACATGGCCCCCACAGTGACATGGCCACCACTGACTTGCTGCCCACTGTGACATGGCACCCACAGTCACATGGCCACCACTGACTTGCTGACCACTGTGACATGGCGCCCATAGTGACATGGCCACCACTGACTTGCTGCCCACTGTACATGACCCCACAGTGACATGGCCACCACTGACTTGCTGTCCACTGTGACATGGCCCCCACAGTCACATGGCCACCACTGACTTGCTGAACACTGTGACATGGCGCCCATAGTGACATGGCCACCACTGACTTGCTGCCCATTGTGACATGACCCCACAGTGACATGACCACCACTGACCTGCTGCCCAGTGTAACATGTCCCGAAAAGTGACATGGCCACAACTGATCTACCGACCACTGTGACATGGCCCCCACAGTGACGGGGCAACCACTGACATGCTGCCCACTGTGACATGGCCCCAAAAGGGACATGGCCATCCCTGTCCTGCTGTCCACTCTGACGTAGCACCCACAGTGACATGGCCACCACAGTGACATGACCACCACTGTCCCGCTGCGCACTGTGACATGGCCCCCAGAGTGACATGGCCACCACTGACCTGCTGTCCACTGTGACATGGCCCCACAGTGACATGGCTACCACTAACCTGCTGCCCACTGTGACATGGCCCCCTCAGTCACATGACCACCACTGACCCGCTGCCCACTGTGACATGGCCCCCACAGTGACATGGCCACCACTGACCCGCTGTCCACTGTGACATGGCCCCACAGTGACATGGCTACCACTAACCTGCTGCCCACTGTGACATGGCCCCCACAGTGACATGGCCACCACTGACCCGCTGCCCATTGTGACATGGACCCAACTGTGACAGGGCCACCACTGACCTGCTGCCCACTGTGACATGGCCCCCTCAGTCACATGACCACCACTGTCCCACTGCGCACTGTGACATGGCCCCCACAGTGACATGGCCACCACTGACCCGCTGCCCACTGTGACATGGCCCCCACAGTGACATGGCCACCACTGACTTGCTGCCCACTGTGACATGGCCCCCACAGTGACGGGGCAACCACTGACATGCTGCCCACTGTGACATGGCCCCAAAAGGGACATGGCCATCCCTGTCCTGCTGTCCACTCTGACGTAGCACCCAGAGTGACATGGCCACCACAGTGACATGACCACCACTGTCCCGCTGCCCACTGTGACATGGCCCCCACAGTGACATGGCCACCACTGACATGCTGTCCACTGTGACATGGCCCCACAGTGACATGGCCACCACTGACCCGCTGCCCATTGTGACATGGACGCAACTGTGACAGGGCCACCACTGACCTGCTGCCCACAGTGACATGGCCCCCTCAGTCACATGACCACCACTGTCCCGCTGCCCACTGTGACATGGCCCCACAGTGACATGGCCAGCAGTGACTTGCTGCCCACTGTGACATGGCCCCCACAGTGACATGGCTACCACTAACCTGCTGCCCACTGTGACATGGCCCCCACAGTGACATGGCCACCACTGACCTGCTGCCCATTGTGACATGGACCCAACTGTGACAGGGCCACCACTGTCCCGCTGCCCACTGTGACATGGCCCCCTCAGTCACATGACCACCACTGTCCCGATGCCCACTGTGACATGGCCCCCACAGTGACATGACCACCACTGACCCGCTGTCCACTGTGACATGGCCCCACAGTGACATGGCCAGCACTGACTTGCTGCCCACTGTGACATGGCCCCCACAGTGACATGGCTACTACTAACCTGCCACCCACTGTAACATGGCCCCCACAGTGACATGGCCACCACTGACCCGCTGCCCATTGTGACATGGACCCAACTGTGACAGGGCCACTACTGACCTGCTGCCCACTGTGACATGGCCCCCTCAGTCACATGACCACCACTGTCCCGCTGCCCACTGTGACATGGCCCCCACAGTGACATGGCCACCACTGACCCGCTGTCCACTGTGACATGGCCCCACAGTGACATGGCTACCACTAACCTGCTGCCCACTGTGACATGTCCCCACAGTGACATGGCCACCACTGACCTGCTGCCCACTGTGACATGGCCCACTCAGTCACATGACCACCACTGACCTGCTGCCCACTGTGACATGGCCCCCTCAGTCACATGATCACCACTGACCCGCTGCCCACTGTGACATGGCCCCCACAGTGACATGGCCACCACTGACCCGCTGTCCACTGTGACATGGCCCCACAGTGACATGGCTACCACTAACCTGCTGCCCACTGTGACATGTCCCCACAGTGACATGGCCACCACTGACCTGCTGCCCATTGTGACATGGACCCCACAGTGACAGGGCCACCACTGACCTGCTGCCCACTGTGACATGGCCCCCTCAGTCACATGACCACCACTGTCCTGCTGCCCACTGTGACATGCCCCCACAGTGACATGGCCACCACTGACCCGCTGCCCACTGTGACATGGCCCCCACAGTGACATGGCCACCACTGACTTGCTGCCCACTGTGACATGGCCCCCACAGTTACATGTCCACCACTGACTTGCTGCCCACTGTGACATGGCCCCCACAGTGACATGGCCACCACTGACCTGCTGCCCATTGTGACATGGACCCAACCGTGACAGGGCTACCACTGACCTGCTGCCCACTGTGACATGGCCACCTCAGTCACATGACAACCACTGTCCCGCTGCCCACTGTGACATGGCCCCCACAGTGACATGGCCACCACTGACCTGCTGTCCACTGTGACATGGCACCCACAGTCACATGGCCACCACTGACTTGCTGACCACTGTGACATGGCGCCCATAGTGACATGGCCACCACTGACCTGCTGCCCACTGTGACGTGACCCCACAGTGACATGGCCACCACTGACCTGCTGCCCAGTGTAACATGTCCCCAAAAGTGACATGGCCACCACTGACCTGCTGCCCACTGTGACATGGCCACCACAGTGACATGGCTACCACTAACCTGCTGCCCATTGTGACATGGCCCCCACAGAGACATGGCTACCACTAACCTGCTGCCCACTGTGACATGGCCCCCACAGTGACATGGCCACCTCTGACCAGCTGCCCATTGTGACATGGACCCCACAGTGACAGGGCCACCACTGACCTGCTGCCCACTGTGACATGGCCCCCTCAGTCACATGACCACCACTGTCCCGCTGCCCACTGTGACATGGCCCCCACAGTGACATGGCCAGCACTGAATTGCTGCCCACTGTGACATGGCACCCACAGTGACATGGCCACCACTGACCTGCTGACCATTGTGACATGGACCCAACTGTGACAGGGCCACCACTGACCTGCTGTCCACTGTGACATGGCCCCCTCAGTCACATGACCACCACTGTCCCGCTGCCCACTGTGACATGGCCTCACATTGACATGGCCAGCACTGAATTGCTGCCCGCTGTGACATGGCCCCCACAGTGACATGGCTACCACTAACCTGCTGCCCAGTGTGACATGGCCCCCACAGTGACATGGCCACCACTGACCCGCTGCCCATTGTGACATGGACCCAACTGTGACAGGGCCACCACTGACCTGCTGCCCACTGTGACATGGCCCCCTCAGTCACATGACCACCACTGTCCTGCTGCCCACTGTGACATGGCCCCCACAGTGACATGGCCACCACTGACCCGCTGCCCACTGTGACATGGCCCCCACAGTGACATGGCCACCACTGACTTGCTGCCCACTGTGACATGGCCCCCACAGTCACATGGCCACCACTGACTTGCTGACCACTGTGACATGGCGCCCATAGTGACATGGCCACCACTGACTTGCTGCCCACTGTACATGACCCCACAGTGACATGGCCACCACTGACTTGCTGTCCACTGTGACATGGCCCCCACAGTCACATGGCCACCACTGACTTGCTGAACACTGTGACATGGCGCCCATAGTGACATGGCCACCACTGACTTGCTGCCCACTGTGACATGACGCCACAGTGACATGGCCACCACTGACCTGCTGCCCATTGTAACATGTCCCCAAATGTGACATGGTCACAACTGACCTACCGACCACTGTGACATGGCCCCCACAGTGACTGGGCAACCACTGACCTGCTGCCCACTGTGACATGGCCCCAAAAGGGACATGGCCATCCCTGTCCTGCTGTCCACTCTGACGTAGCACCCACAGTGACATGGCCACCACAGTGACATGACCACCACTGTCCCGCTGCGCACTGTGACATGGCCCCCAGAGTGACATGGCCACCACTGACCTGCTGTCCACTGTGACATGGCCCCACAGTGACATGGCTACCACTAACCTGCTGCCCACTGTGACATGGCCCCCTCAGTCACATGACCACCACTGACCCGCTGCCCACTGTGACATGGCCCCCACAGTGACATGGCCACCACTGACCCGCTGTCCACTGTGACATGGCCCCACAGTGACATGGCTACCACTAACCTGCTGCCCACTGTGACATGGCCCCCACAGTGACATGGCCACCACTGACCCGCTGCCCATTGTGACATGGACCCAACTGTGACAGGGCCACCACTGACCTGCTGCCCACTGTGACATGGCCCCCTCAGTCACATGACCACCACTGTCCCGCTGCCCACTGTGACATGGCCCCACAGTGACATGGCCAGCAGTGACTTGCTGCCCACTGTGACATGGCCCCCACAGTGACATGGCTACCACTAACCTGCTGCCCACTGTGACATGGCCCCCACAGTGACATGGCCACCACTGACCTGCTGCCCATTGTGACATGGACCCAACTGTGACAGGGCCACCACTGTCCCGCTGCCCACTGTGACATGGCCCCCTCAGTCACATGACCACCACTGTCCCGCTGCCCACTGTGACATGGCCCCCACAGTGACATGACCACCACTGACCCGCTGTCCACTGTGACATGGCCCCACAGTGACATGGCCAGCACAGACTTGCTGCCCACTGTGACATGGCCCCCACAGTGACATGGCTACTACTAACCTGCCACCCACTGTAACATGGCCCCCACAGTGACATGGCCACCACTGACCCGCTGCCCATTGTGACATGGACCCAACTGTGACAGGGCTACCACTGACCTGCTGCCCACTGTGACATGGCCCCCTCAGTCACATGACAACCACTGTCCCGCTGCCCACTGTGACATGGTCCCCACAGTGACATGGCCACCACTGACTTGCTGCCCACTGTGACATGGCCCCCACAGTCACATGGCCACCACTGACTTGCTGACCACTGTGACATGGCGCCCATAGTGACATGGCCACCACTGACCCGCTGTCCACTGTGACATGACCCCACAGTGACATGGCCACCACTGACCTGCTGCCCAGTGTAACATGTCCCGAAAAGTGACATGGCCACAACTGACCTACCGACCACTTTGACATGGCCCCCACAGTGACGGGGCAACCACTGACCTGCTGCCCACTGTGACATGGCCCCAAAAGGGACATGGCCATCCCTGTCCTGCTCTCCACTCTGACGTAGCACCCACAGTGACATGGCCACCACAGTGACATGACCACCACTGTCCCGCTGCGCACTGTGACATGGCCCCCAGAGTGACATGGCCACCACTGACCTGCTGTCCACTGTGACATGGCCCCACAGTGACATGGCTACCACTAACCTGCTGACAACTGTGACATGGCCCCCACAGTGACATGGCCACCACTGACCCGCTGCCCATTGTGACATGGACCCAACTCTGACATGGCCAACACTGACCTGCTGCCCACTGTGACATGGCCCCCTCAGTCACATGACCACCACTGTCCCGCTGCTCACTGTGACATGGCCCCCACAGTGACATGTGTACCACTAACCTGCTGCCCACTGTGACATGGCCCCCACAGTGACATGGCCACCACTGTCCCGCTGCCCACTGTGACATGGCCCCCTCAGTCACATGACAACCACTGTCCCGCTGCCCACTGTGACATGGCCCCCACAGTGACATGGCCACCACTGACCCGCTGTCCACTGTTACATGGCACCCACAGTCACATGGCCACCACTGACTTGCTGACCACTGTGACGTGACCCCACAGTGACATGGCCACCACTGACCTGCTGCCCACTGTGACGTGACCCCACAGTGACATGGCCACCACTGACCTGCTGCCCACTGTAACATGTCCCCAAAAGTGACATGGCCACCACTGACCCGCTGCCCACTGTGACATGGCCCCCACAGTGACATGGCCACCACTGACTTGCTGCCCACTGTGACATGGCCCCCACAGTCACATGGCCACCACCTACTTGCTGAACACTGTGACATGGCGCCCATAGTGACATGGCCACCACTGACTTGCTGCCCATTGTGACATGACCCCACAGTGACATGGCCACCACTGACCTGCTGCCCAGTGTAACATGTCCCGAAAAGTGACATGGCCACAACTGACCTACCGACCACTGTGACATGGCCCCCACAGTGACGGGGCAACCACTGACATGCTGCCCACTGTGACATGGCCCCAAAAGGGACATGGCCATCCCTGTCCTGCTGTCCACTCTGACGTAGCACCCACAGTGACAGGGCCACCACAGTGACATGACCACCATTGTCCCGCTGCCCACTGTGACATGGCCCCCTCAGTCACATGACCACCACTGTCCCGCTGCCCACTGTGACATGGCACCCACAGTGACATGGCCACCACTGACCCGCTGTCCACTGTGACATGGCCCCCACAGTGACATGGCCACCAGTGACCTGCTGCCCACTGTGACATGGCCCCCACAGTGACATGGCTACCACTAACCTGCCACCCACTGTAACATGGCCCCCACAGTGACATGGCCACCACTGACCCGCTGCCCATTGTGACATGGACCCAACTGTGACAGGGCTACCACTGACCTGCTGCCCACTGTGACATGGCCCCATCAGTCACATGACAACCGCTGTCCCGCTGCCCACTGTGACATAGTCCCCACAGTGACATGGCCACCACTGACTTGCTGCCCACTGTGACATGGCCCCCACAGTCACATGGCCACCACTGACTTGCTGACCACTGTGAAATGGCGCCTATAGTGACATGGCCACCACTGACCCGCTGTCCACTGTGACATGACCCCACAGTGACATGGCCACCACTGACCTGCTGCCCAGTGTAACATGTCCCGAAAAGGGACATGGCCACAACTGACTTACCGACCACTGTGACATGGCCCCCACAGTGACGGGGCAACCACTGTCCCGCTGCCCACTGTGACATGGCCCCACAGTGACATGGCCAGCAGTGGCTTGCTGCCCACTGTGACATGGCCCCCACAGTGACATGTCTACCACTAACCTGCTGCCCACTGTGACATGGCCCCCACAGTGACATAGCCACCACTGACCTGCTGCCCATTGTGACATGGATCCAACTGTGACAGGGCCACCACTGTCCCGCTGCCCACTGTGACATGGCCCCCTCAGTCACATGACCACCACTGTCCCGCTGCCCACTGTGACATGGCCCCCACAGTGACATGGCCACCACTGACCCGCTGCCCACTGTGACATGGCCCCACAGTGACATGGCCAGCACTGACTTGCTGCCCGCTGTGACATGGCCCCCACAGTGACATGGCTACCACTAACCTGCCACCCACTGTAACATGGCCCCCACAGTGACATGGCCACCACTGACCCGCTGCCCATTGTGACATGGACCCAACCGTGACAGGGCTACCACTGACCTGCTGCCCACTGTGACATGGCCCCTCAGTCACATTACAACCACTGTCCCGCTGCCCACTGTGACATGGCCCCCACAGTCACATGGCCACCACTGACCCGCTGTCCACTGTGACATGGCACCCACAGTCACATGGCCACCACTGACTTGCTGACCACTGTGACATGGCGCCCATAGTGACATGGCCACCACTGACCTGCTGCCCACTGTGACATGACCCCACAGTGACATGGCCACCACTGACCTGCTGCCCACTGTAACATGTCCCCAAAAGTGACATGGCCACCACTGACCTGCCGACCACTGTGACATGGCCCCCATCGTGACGGGGCAACCACTGACTCGCTGTCCACTGTGACATGGCCCCCACAGTGACATGTCTGTCACGGTCCACTCGTTGGACTCGTGATGGTTCGTTTGCTACGATCTCGAAAGTGCAAAATTAAGGTGACCAACATGAAAGGGGATAGCAGTAATCAAACAGTGAAACTTTATTGTGTTGCCTGTGAAGCGGCACGCGATAGTTAGAGATGGGTGAAAGAAAGGAGAAAAGTAAAGTTAAGTTTAGAGAGAGGGAAGAGAGAGGTTATAGCTACCAGCGCTGATCTCACGACGTCCTCACGGTCCCGGGTCCAGCTGAGGCTGCGTCGTCGATCGTCGTGGTCCTTGGTGGGGAAGCTTCCCATTTTCATTGTCCAGAAGTCATCTTTTATGCTCAGTAACACACCTTGCTCCACCTCTGCCTCAGGGGTCTCCGCCCTTCTCGAGCGAGGCTACCGCGCATGCACGGGGAGGAGTGTCTGAGGCGTGGTCAGTCTTGGAGGCGGGTAACCTTCAACCAGGCGTTGTGTTTTGGTATTATAATGAAACAAAGTTCGTCTAAGGTTCATGATTGCTCCATCGATGTTATGGCAACAGTCACGATCCATCTTTTTTGACAATGGCTATGCAATTATCTCTAACAGCTCCGGCTAGGCCCAGGTACCGAACAATAGCACAACACTCTTTGTATTACACGGCTCAGGCACCAAAGAACAGCACTGCACTGCCTGCACCACACGGGTCAGTGCTCAGGAGAACAGCACAGCACTGGCTGTGCCACACAGTTCTGAATTCAGGAGCCTTTGCACCACATTCCACTCCAAGGATCGGCAACTGTGTTCCAAATAGGCCGTTGTCGGGTCCCTCACTGTCCATGTCCCGGACAACAATGTTGAGACAATGCTGATCATCTGACCGACTCTTACATATGGCCACCACTGACCCGCTGCCCATTGTGACATGGACCCAACTGTGACAGGGCCACCACTGACCTGCTGCCCACTGTGACATGGCCCCCTCAGTCACATAACCACCACTGTCCCGCTGCCCACTGTGACATGGCCCCCACAGTGACATGACCACCACTGACCCGCTGTCCACTGTGACATCGCCCCACAGTGACATGGCTACCACTAACCTGCTGCCCACTGTGACATGGCCCCCACAGTGACATGGCCACCACTGACCCGCTGCCCATTGTGACATGGACCCAACAGTGACATGGCCACCAGTGACACGCTGACCATTGTGACATGGACCCAACTGTGACAGGGCCACTACTGACCTGCTGCCCACTGTGACATGGCCCCCTCAGTCACATGACCACCACTGTCCCGCTGCCCACTGTGACATGGCCCCCACAGTGACATGGCCACCACTGACCCGCTGTCCACTGTGACATGGCCCCACAGTGACATGGCTACCACTAACCTGCTGCCCACTGTGACATGTCCCCACAGTGACATGGCCACCACTGACCTGCTGCCCACTGTGACATGGCCCACTCAGTCACATGACCACCACTGACCTGCTGCCCACTGTGACATGGCCCCCTCAGTCACATGATCACCACTGACCCGCTGCCCACTGTGACATGGCCCCCACAGTGACATGGCCACCACTGACCCGCTGTCCACTGTGACATGGCCCCACAGTGACATGGCTACCACTAACCTGCTGCCCACTGTGACATGTCCCCACAGTGACATGGCCACCACTGACCTGCTGCCCATTGTGACATGGACCCCACAGTGACAGGGCCACCACTGACCTGCTGCCCACTGTGACATGGCCCCCTCAGTCACATGACCACCACTGTCCTGCTGCCCACTGTGACATGCCCCCACAGTGACATGGCCACCACTGACCCGCTGCCCACTGTGACATGGCCCCCACAGTGACATGGCCACCACTGACTTGCTGCCCACTGTGACATGGCCCCCACAGTTACATGTCCACCACTGACTTGCTGACCACTGTGACATGGCCCCCACAGTGACATGGCCACTACTGACCTGCTGCCCATTGTGACATGGACCCAACCGTGACAGGGCTACCACTGACCTGCTGCCCACTGTGACATGGCCACCTCAGTCACATGACAACCACTGACCCGCTGCCCACTGTGACATGGCCCCCACAGTGACATGGCCACCACTGACCTGCTGTCCACTGTGACATGGCACCCACAGTCACATGGCCACCACTGACTTGCTGACCACTGTGACATGGCGCCCATAGTGACATGGCCACCACTGACCTGCTGCCCACTGTGACGTGACCCCACAGTGACATGGCCACCACTGACCTGCTGCCCAGTGTAACATGTCCCCAAAAGTGACATGGCCACCACTGACCTGCTGCCCACTGTGACATGGCCACCACAGTGACATGGCTACCACTAACCTGCTGCCCATTGTGACATGGCCCCCACAGAGACATGGCTACCACTAACCTGCTGCCCACTGTGACATGGCCCCCACAGTGACATGGCCACCTCTGACCAGCTGCCCATTGTGACATGGACCCCACAGTGACAGGGCCACCACTGACCTGCTGCCCACTGTGACATGGCCCCCTCAGTCACATGACCACCACTGTCCCGCTGCCCACTGTGACATGGCCCCCACAGTGACATGGCCAGCACTGAATTGCTGCGCACTGTGACATGGCACCCACAGTGACATGGCCACCACTGACCTGCTGACCATTGTGACATGGACCCAACTGTGACAGGGCCACCACTGACCTGCTGTCCACTGTGACATGGCCCCCTCAGTCACATGACCACCACTGTCCCGCTGTCCACTGTGACATGGCCCCACAGTGGCATGGCCAGCACTGAATTGCTGCCCACTGTGACATGGCACCCACAGTGACATGGCCACCACTGACCTGCTGCCCACTGTGACATGACCCCACAGTGACATGGCCACCACTGACCTGCTGCCCACTGTAACATGTCCCCAAAAGTGACATGGCCACCACTGACCTGCCGACCACTGTGACATGGCCCCCATCGTGACGGGGCAACCACTGACTCGCTGTCCACTGTGACATGGCCCCCACAGTGACATGTCTGTCACGGTCCACTCGTTGGACTCGTGATGGTTCGTTTGCTACGATCTCGAAAGTGCAAAATTAAGGTGACCAACATGAAAGGGGATAGCAGTAATCAAACAGTGAAACTTTATTGTGTTGCCTGTGAAGCGGCACGCGATAGTTAGAGATGGGTGAAAGAAAGGAGAAAAGTAAAGTTAAGTTTAGAGAGAGGGAAGAGAGAGGTTATAGCTACCAGCGCTGATCTCACGACGTCCTCACGGTCCCGGGTCCAGCTGAGGCTGCGTCGTCGATCGTCGTGGTCCTTGGTGGGGAAGCTTCCCATTTTCATTGTCCAGAAGTCATCTTTTATGCTCAGTAACACACCTTGCTCCACCTCTGCCTCAGGGGTCTCCGCCCTTCTCGAGCGAGGCTACCGCGCATGCACGGGGAGGAGTGTCTGAGGCGTGGTCAGTCTTGGAGGCGGGTAACCTTCAACCAGGCGTTGTGTTTTGGTATTATAATGAAACAAAGTTCGTCTAAGGTTCATGATTGCTCCATCGATGTTATGGCAACAGTCACGATCCATCTTTTTTGACAATGGCTATGCAATTATCTCTAACAGCTCCGGCTAGGCCCAGGTACCGAACAATAGCACAACACTCTTTGTATTACACGGCTCAGGCACCAAAGAACAGCACTGCACTGCCTGCACCACACGGGTCAGTGCTCAGGAGAACAGCACAGCACTGGCTGTGCCACACAGTTCTGAATTCAGGAGCCTTTGCACCACATTCCACTCCAAGGATCGGCAACTGTGTTCCAAATAGGCCGTTGTCGGGTCCCTCACTGTCCATGTCCCGGACAACAATGTTGAGACAATGCTGATCATCTGACCGACTCTTACATATGGCCACCACTGACCCGCTGCCCATTGTGACATGGACCCAACTGTGACAGGGCCACCACTGACCTGCTGCCCACTGTGACATGGCCCCCTCAGTCACATAACCACCACTGTCCCGCTGCCCACTGTGACATGGCCCCCACAGTGACATGACCACCACTGACCCGCTGTCCACTGTGACATCGCCCCACAGTGACATGGCTACCACTAACCTGCTGCCCACTGTGACATGGCCCCCACAGTGACATGGCCACCACTGACCCGCTGCCCATTGTGACATGGACCCAACAGTGACATGGCCACCAGTGACACGCTGACCATTGTGACATGGACCCAACTGTGACAGGGCCACTACTGACCTGCTGCCCACTGTGACATGGCCCCCTCAGTCACATGACCACCACTGTCCCGCTGCCCACTGTGACATGGCCCCCACAGTGACATGGCCACCACTGACCCGCTGTCCACTGTGACATGGCCCCACAGTGACATGGCTACCACTAACCTGCTGCCCACTGTGACATGTCCCCACAGTGACATGGCCACCACTGACCTGCTGCCCACTGTGACATGGCCCACTCAGTCACATGACCACCACTGACCTGCTGCCCACTGTGACATGGCCCCCTCAGTCACATGATCACCACTGACCCGCTGCCCACTGTGACATGGCCCCCACAGTGACATGGCCACCACTGACCCGCTGTCCACTGTGACATGGCCCCACAGTGACATGGCTACCACTAACCTGCTGCCCACTGTGACATGTCCCCACAGTGACATGGCCACCACTGACCTGCTGCCCATTGTGACATGGACCCCACAGTGACAGGGCCACCACTGACCTGCTGCCCACTGTGACATGGCCCCCTCAGTCACATGACCACCACTGTCCTGCTGCCCACTGTGACATGCCCCCACAGTGACATGGCCACCACTGACCCGCTGCCCACTGTGACATGGCCCCCACAGTGACATGGCCACCACTGACTTGCTGCCCACTGTGACATGGCCCCCACAGTTACATGTCCACCACTGACTTGCTGACCACTGTGACATGGCCCCCACAGTGACATGGCCACTACTGACCTGCTGCCCATTGTGACATGGACCCAACCGTGACAGGGCTACCACTGACCTGCTGCCCACTGTGACATGGCCACCTCAGTCACATGACAACCACTGACCCGCTGCCCACTGTGACATGGCCCCCACAGTGACATGGCCACCACTGACCTGCTGTCCACTGTGACATGGCACCCACAGTCACATGGCCACCACTGACTTGCTGACCACTGTGACATGGCGCCCATAGTGACATGGCCACCACTGACCTGCTGCCCACTGTGACGTGACCCCACAGTGACATGGCCACCACTGACCTGCTGCCCAGTGTAACATGTCCCCAAAAGTGACATGGCCACCACTGACCTGCTGCCCACTGTGACATGGCCACCACAGTGACATGGCTACCACTAACCTGCTGCCCATTGTGACATGGCCCCCACAGAGACATGGCTACCACTAACCTGCTGCCCACTGTGACATGGCCCCCACAGTGACATGGCCACCTCTGACCAGCTGCCCATTGTGACATGGACCCCACAGTGACAGGGCCACCACTGACCTGCTGCCCACTGTGACATGGCCCCCTCAGTCACATGACCACCACTGTCCCGCTGCCCACTGTGACATGGCCCCCACAGTGACATGGCCAGCACTGAATTGCTGCGCACTGTGACATGGCACCCACAGTGACATGGCCACCACTGACCTGCTGACCATTGTGACATGGACCCAACTGTGACAGGGCCACCACTGACCTGCTGTCCACTGTGACATGGCCCCCTCAGTCACATGACCACCACTGTCCCGCTGTCCACTGTGACATGGCCCCACAGTGGCATGGCCAGCACTGAATTGCTGCCCACTGTGACATGGCACCCACAGTGACATGGCCACCACTGACCTGCTGACCATTGTGACATGGACCCAACTGTGACAGAGCTACCACTGACCTGCTGCCCACTGTGACATGGCCGCCTCAGTCACATGACAACCACTGACCTGCTGCCCACTGTGACATGGCCCCCTCAGTCACATGACCAAAACTGTCCCGCTGCCCGCTGTGACATGGCCCCCACAGTGACATGGCTACCACTAACCTGCTGCCCGCTGTGACATGGCCCCCACAGTGACATGGCTACCACTGACTTGCTGACCACTGTGACATGGCGCCCATAGTGACATGGCCACCACTGACCTGCTGCTCACTGTGACATGACCCCACAGTGACATGGCCACCACTGACCTGCTGCCCACTGTAACATGTCCCCAAAAATGACATGGCCACCACTGACCTGCCGACCACTGTGACATGGCCCCCACAGTGACGGGGCAACCACTGACCTGCTGCCCACTGTGACATGGCCCCAAAAGGGACATGGCCATCCCTGTCCTGCTGCCCACTCTGACGTAGCACCCACAGTGACATGGCCACCACTGACTTGTTGCCCACTCTGACATGGCCCCCACTGTGACATGGCCACCACTGACCCGATATCCACTGTGACATGGCACCCACAGTGACATGACCACCACTAACCTGCTGCCCACTGTGACATGGCCCCCACAGTGACAGGGCCACCACTGACCTGCTGCACACTGTGACATGGACCCCTCAGTCACATGACCACCACTGTCCCGCTGCCCACTGTGACATGGCCCCCACAGTGACATGGCCACCAGTGACCTGCTGCCCATTGTGACATGGCCCCCACAGTGACATGGCTACCACTAACCTGCCACCCACTGTGACATGGCCCCCACAGTGACATGGCCACCACTGACCCACTGTCCACTGTGACATGGCAGCCACAGTCACATGGCCACCACTGACTTGCTGACCACTGTGACATGGCCCCCACAGTGACATGGCCACCAGTGACCTGCTGCCCACTGTGACATGGCCCCCACAGTGACATGGCTACCACTAACCTGCTGCCCACTGTGACATGGCCCCCACAGTGACATGGCCACCACTGACCCGCTGCCCATTGTGACATGGACCCAACTGTGACAGGGCCACCACTGACCTGCTGCCCACTGTGACATGGCCCCCACAGTAACATGGCCACCACTGACTTGCTGCCCACTGTGACATGGCCCCCACAGTTACATGTCCACCACTGACTTGCTGACCACTGTGACATGGCCCCCACAGTGACATGGCCACTACTGACCTGCTGCCCATTGTGACATGGACCCAACCGTGACAGGGCTACCACTGACCTGCTGCCCACTGTGACATGGCCACCTCAGTCACATGACAACCACTGACCCGCTGCCCACTGTGACATGGCCCCCACAGTGACATGGCCACCACTGACCTGCTGTCCACTGTGACATGGCACCCACAGTCACATGGCCACCACTGACTTGCTGACCACTGTGACATGGCGCCCATAGTGACATGGCCACCACTGACCTGCTGCCCACTGTGACGTGACCCCACAGTGACATGGCCACCACTGACCTGCTGCCCAGTGTAACATGTCCCCAAAAGTGACATGGCCACCACTGACCTGCTGCCCACTGTGACATGGCCACCACAGTGACATGGCTACCACTAACCTGCTGCCCATTGTGACATGGCCCCCACAGAGACATGGCTACCACTAACCTGCTGCCCACTGTGACATGGCCCCCACAGTGACATGGCCACCTCTGACCAGCTGCCCATTGTGACATGGACCCCACAGTGACAGGGCCACCACTGACCTGCTGCCCACTGTGACATGGCCCCCTCAGTCACATGACCACCACTGTCCCGCTGCCCACTGTGACATGGCCCCCACAGTGACATGGCCAGCACTGAATTGCTGCGCACTGTGACATGGCACCCACAGTGACATGGCCACCACTGACCTGCTGACCATTGTGACATGGACCCAACTGTGACAGGGCCACCACTGACCTGCTGTCCACTGTGACATGGCCCCCTCAGTCACATGACCACCACTGTCCCGCTGTCCACTGTGACATGGCCCCACAGTGGCATGGCCAGCACTGAATTGCTGCCCACTGTGACATGGCACCCACAGTGACATGGCCACCACTGACCTGCTGACCATTGTGACATGGACCCAACTGTGACAGAGCTACCACTGACCTGCTGCCCACTGTGACATGGCCGCCTCAGTCACATGACAACCACTGACCTGCTGCCCACTGTGACATGGCCCCCTCAGTCACATGACCAAAACTGTCCCGCTGCCCGCTGTGACATGGCCCCCACAGTGACATGGCTACCACTAACCTGCTGCCCGCTGTGACATGGCCCCCACAGTGACATGGCTACCACTGACTTGCTGACCACTGTGACATGGCGCCCATAGTGACATGGCCACCACTGACCTGCTGCTCACTGTGACATGACCCCACAGTGACATGGCCACCACTGACCTGCTGCCCACTGTAACATGTCCCCAAAAATGACATGGCCACCACTGACCTGCCGACCACTGTGACATGGCCCCCACAGTGACGGGGCAACCACTGACCTGCTGCCCACTGTGACATGGCCCCAAAAGGGACATGGCCATCCCTGTCCTGCTGCCCACTCTGACGTAGCACCCACAGTGACATGGCCACCACTGACTTGTTGCCCACTCTGACATGGCCCCCACTGTGACATGGCCACCACTGACCCGCTGTCCACTGTGACATGGCACCCACAGTGACATGACCACCACTAACCTGCTGCCCACTGTGACATGGCCCCCACAGTGACAGGGCCACCACTGACCTGCTGCACACTGTGACATGGACCCCTCAGTCACATGACCACCACTGTCCCGCTGCCCACTGTGACATGGCCCCCACAGTGACATGGCCACCAGTGACCTGCTGCCCATTGTGACATGGCCCCCACAGTGACATGGCTACCACTAACCTGCCACCCACTGTGACATGGCCCCCACAGTGACATGGCCACCACTGACCCACTGTCCACTGTGACATGGCAGCCACAGTCACATGGCCACCACTGACTTGCTGACCACTGTGACATGGCCCCCACAGTGACATGGCCACCAGTGACCTGCTGCCCACTGTGACATGGCCCCCACAGTGACATGGCTACCACTAACCTGCTGCCCACTGTGACATGGCCCCCACAGTGACATGGCCACCACTGACCCGCTGCCCATTGTGACATGGACCCAACTGTGACAGGGCCACCACTGACCTGCTGCCCACTGTGACATGGCCCCCACAGTAACATGGCCACCACTGACCCGCTGCCCATTGTGACATGGACCCAACTGTGACAGGGCCACCACTGACCTTCTGCCCACTGTGACATGGCCCCCACAGTGACATGGCCACCACTGACCCGCTGCCCACTGTGACATGGCCCCCACAGTGACATGGCCACCACTGACTTGCTGACCACTGTGACATGGCCACCACAGTCACATGGCCACCACTGACTTGCTGACCACTGTGACATGGCCCCCACAGTGACGGGGCAACCACTGACCTGCTGCCCACTGTGACATGGCCCCAAAAGGGACATGGCCATCCCTGTCCTGCTGTCCACTGTGTCGTAGCACCCACAGTGACATGGCCACCACTGACTCGCTGTCCTCTGTGACATGGCCCCCATAGTGACATGGCCACCATTGACTTGCTGCCCACTGTGACATGGCCCCCTCAGTCACATGACCACCACTGTCCCGCTGCCCACTGTGACATGGCCCCACAGTGACATGGCCACCACTGACCCGCTGTAAACTGTGACATGACCCCCACAGTGACATGGCCACCACTGACCCGCTGTCCACTGTGACATGGCCCCACAGTGACATGGCCAGCACTGACTTGCTGCCCGCTGTGACATGGCCCCCACAGTGACATGGCTACCACTCACCTGCTGCCCACTGTGACATGGCCCCCACAGTGACATGGCCACCACTGACCCGCTGCCCATTGTGACATTGTGGTGGTTTGATCTTGGCTAAATGCCAGGTACCCACCAAGTCGCTCTATCACTTCCCCCCCTTTTCCCCTTTTTTTCTCAATAGGGCAAAGAAGGGAAAGAAAATAAGATAGGAAAACAAAACAACCCTTGTGGGTAAAACAACAGCAGTTTTAATATAAGCAAAGCGAAACAAAGGTCCGCGCGCGGACGCAAAAAAAGAAAACAGATTTATTCTCTACTTCCCATGAACAGGCGATGTCGGGCCTTCTCAGGAAGCAGGGCTCCAATACGCGGAGTGGTTGCCTCGGAGGACCAAGGGTGACCCCACCCCCTTCCTCCTTTCTCCCAGCTTTATACTGAGCAGACGTCATATGGTCTGGAATATCCCTTTGGTCAGTTCGGGTCAGCTGTCCTGGTTGTGTCCCCTCCCAAGATCTTGCCCACCCCGTCCCACTGTGGGGGGGGAAATGTCAGAAAGAGCCTTGGTGCTGTGTAAGCACTACTCAGCAGTAGCCACAACACCAGTGTGCTATCAACACCCTGCCAGCTCCCAACATAAAACACAGCACCATGAGGGCTGCTACAGGGGAAAACCAATTCTGGCTCAGCCAGACCCGGTACAGTCTCCACCCCTTATTCCATACCATTTACGTCATGTCCAGGTCCCACATAACACTCATTTATTCATTCCGTAAACTTTCCTCACTCCTCCAGATGTTCAGTGACTTGGCTCCCATCTGTCAAGATGGATGTTCAGGACAGGAGCAGTATGTTTGACTGTTGGACTCCAGCACCGGCTAGGTTTGGGTCATCATCGCACGTATCTGGTTCACTCTTCGTCGCTCCTACTTCCTCCGTCACTTCCTGCAACATACAACTCAACCCACAGATTATTTCCCCCCCAAGGTTAAATCTCCTTGAGGCACACACTGAGTAGCCCCATTCTCCCGCATTACCCACCAAGTACATCCAGGTCCCTGAGCAAAAACAATCCCACGAGTGGGTTTGCCTTTTCCCAAGGGAGGAGCAATCCACACTGCCTTCCCCAGCCATTGCCCTGTGTGTACTACGGGGACCTTATCTCCTCCCACAGTATGAAGGGGGTTTGTTTGGGCAGGACCAGGACGGTTAACAGATCCTCTGGTGTTAATTAGCCAAGTGGCTTCTGCTAAATTTATATCCCAGTGTTTCCATCCCCCGTTGTCCAATGCTCTCAACATAGTCTTCAACAGTCCATTGTATCTTTCAATCTTTCCAGACGCTTGTGGGTAATAAGGGATGTGATACACCCACTCAATGCCGTGTTTCTTTGCCCAGGAGTTTATGAGATTATTTCGAAAATGGGTCCCATTGTCTGATTCGATTCTTTCAGGAGTACCATGTCGCCATAAAACTTGCCTTTCAAGACCTAAGATGGTATTTCGGGCAGTGGCATGATTTACAGGGTACGTTTCGAGCCAACCAGTAGTTGCTTCCACCATGGTGAGTATGTAGCGCTTGCCTTGGCGTGTTCGTGGCAATGGTCCAATATAGTCAATTTGCCAGGCCTCACCATATCGAAAACTCAGCCATCGCCCTCTGTTCCAGGGAGACTTTACTCGTGTGGCTCGCTTGATTGCAGCACATGTTTCGCATTCATGAGTGACCTGTGAGATGGCCTCCATGGTCAGGTCCACCCCTCGATCACGAGCCCATCTGTATGTTGCATCTCTCCCGAGATGCCCGGATGTTTCATGGGCCCATCGAGCTACAAATAGCTCACCCTTGCGCTCCCAGTCCAGGTCCAGCTGAGCTATTTCAATTTTGGTAGCCTTGTCTACTTGCTCATTGTTTTGATGTTCTTCGGTGGCACGGCTTTTGGGCACGTGGGCATCTACATGACGTACCTTTAGAGCCACGTTTTCCACTCGGGCAGCGATGTCCTGTCACAGTGCAGCAGCCCAGATGGGTTTACCTCTGCGCTGCCAATTGGTCTTTTTCCACTCCTGTAGCCACCCCCACAGGGCGTTAGCCACCATCCAGGAGTCAGTGTAGAGATACAGTACTGGCCACTTTTCTCGTTCAGCAATCTTTAGGGCTAGTTGGATCGCTTTTACTTCTGCAAACTGACTTGACTCGCCCTCTCCTTCAGTGGCCTCAACGACTTGTCTTGTGGGGCTCCACACAGCAGCTTTCCACTTTCGATGGTTTCCTACCACACGACAGGATCCATCAGTAAACAGAGCATACCGCCTTTCATCTTCTGGTAACTCGTTATATGGTGGTGCTTCTTGGGCACGAGCCACCTCCTCAGGCAGTGCTCCAAAATCTCTACCTTCTGGCCAGTCCATGATCTCTTCCAGGATTCCTGGACGGTTGGGCTTTCCCAGTCGAGCTCGTTGCGTGATTAACGCTACCCATTTACTCCAGGTAGCACTGGTTGCATGGTGTGTAGAAGGGATGTTTCCTTTGAACATCCAATGTAGTACAGGCAATGGCGGTGCCAAGAGGAGCTGTGCTTCTGTACCAACAACTTCGGAAGCGGCTCGAATCCCCTCATATGCTGCCAGTATCTCCTTTTCAGTTGGAGTGTAGTGGGCTTCTGATCCTCGATATCCCCGGCTCCAAAATCCTAATGGTCGACCCCGAGTTTCACCTGGTATCTTCTGCCAGAGGCTCCATGTGAGGCCATGCTCCCCAGTTGATGTGTAAAGTACATTTCGCACATCTGGTCCTGTCCGAACAGGCCCAAGAGCTACCGCCCGAGCTATCTCCTGTTTGATGTGCTCAAAGGCTTGTTGTTGCTCAAGACCCCACTCAAAATTTTTCTTTTTTTGGGTTACTTGATAGAGAGGGCTCACCAGCTGACTGTAACCTGGAATGTGCATCCTCCAAAATCCCACAAGTCCTAAGAAAGCTTGTGTTTCCTTCTTGTTGGTCGGTGGAGACATAGCTGCTATCTTGTTGACAACCTCCATAGGCACATGGCGGCGCCCATCTTGCCATTTTATTCCCAAGAACTGAATCTCCTGTGCTGGTCCCTTGACCTTGCTTTTCTTTATGGCAAACCCAGCTCTCAGAAGAATCTCAATTACTTTTTGTCCTTTCTTGAACACTTCTTCTGCCTTGTTGCCCCACACAATGATGTCATCGATGTATTGTAGATGTTCAGGGGCATCACCCTTTTCCAGTGCAGTTTGAATTAATCCATGACAAATAGTGGGGCTGTGCTTCCACCCCTGGGGTAGTCGATTCCAGGTATATTGGACACCCCTCCACGTGAAAGCAAACTGTGGCCTGCACTCTTCTGCCAAAGGAATTGAAAAGAATGCATTGGCGATGTCGATTGTGGCGTACCACTTGGCTGCCTTTGACTCCAGTTCATATTGGAGCTCTAACATATCTGGTACAGCAGCACTCAGTGGTGGCGTCACTTCGTTCAGGCCACGATAGTCTACTGTCAACCTCCACCCTCCGTCAGACTTTCGCACTGGCCATATTGGGCTATTAAAAGGCGAATGTGTCTTACTAATGACACCTTGGGTCTCCAGTTGACGGATCAGTTCTTGGATGGGAGCCAGAGAGTCTCGGTTCGTGCGATACTGCCGTCGGTGCACGGTCCTCATAGCAATTGGCACCTGTTGTTCTTTAACTCGCAACAGTCCTACAACAAAAGGATCTTCTGAGAGGCCAGGCAGATTAGACAACTGTTTGACCTTCTCTGTGTTCACACTGGCCACACCAAAAGCCCATCGGTATCCTTTTGGGTCTTTGAAATACCCCCTCTTGAGGTAGTCAATGCCCAAGATACAAGGGGCTTCTGGGCCAGTTACAATGGGATGTTTTTCCCACTTGTCCCCGGTCAAGCTAACCTCGGCCTCCAGTACTGACAGTTCTTGACATCCGCCTGTCACTCCTGAGATCCAGATAGGTTCTGGCCCTCTATAACTTGATGGCATTAATGTACACTGTGCCCCGGTGTCGATTAAAGCCTGGTACTTCTGTGGATTTGATGTGCCAGGCCATCGAATCCACACTGTCCAATACACCCGATCATCCCTTTCCTCCTCCTGGCTGGAGGCAGGGGCCCTCTATTCCTGTTCTTGGTCAGAGTATTCACTGTCTGACCCTTGCTGTGCCAGGCCGGAAACTCCTTCATCAGGGCCAAGGGAGGTGATCTCAGTCTTCCTGTATCTGGGAGATCGCTGGTTACTTTCTTGCGGTTTCACACCAGCTACATTAACAACCTTCTTGGATGTCGTCTTCTTGGCAGGAGTCTTTCCTCGCAATTCATGTACACGAGCTTCCAACTTGAAGGTGGGTTGACCATCCCACTTCCTCATGTCCTCCCCCTGGTCACGCAGGAAGAACCAAAGTTCACCACGTGTCATGCGCCTAGGTTTCCCTTTCCCTCTGACTGGGGTGGAAGAGAACCGATTTCTTGGGGTGCTCCTGACATCTAAGGCACTCGCCCGTAAAGATGAGGAGGTACCAAGACTCTCTTCAAAGTTCTGAAGCCAGGAAGAGACTGCCTCCACAGTTGGCGTACATCTTAGTCCTTCTCCCATATCCATTTCTGGATAGTACATCGCAGCCAAGCCCGCAGAATACGAAGATGGTGCACCTTTAATCACCTTCCTCCACATGGCCCGTGTGCACAGGACATCCTCTGGATTTTTAGGGGCTTCATCATTATCTGGATCACTATAGATGACTTCCAGCACTGCTAATTCTCTCAGGTACTGGACACCTTCATCCGCAGTAGCCCACTTCCCTGGGGAGTTGTCCGTAAGATCTTCCTTGAAAGGATATCTTGCTTTAACACTTGAAAGGAGCCGTCTCCACAGACTGCAAATTCCTGTTTCTTTTCCAATTCCCCTTTCAATTCCTCGATCTCTAGCAAGGGAACCCAGCTGTTGGGCTTCCTTACCTTCCAGCTGCTGAGCATCAGCCCCATTATCCCAGCATCGAAGCAGCCAGGCAGCAATCCGCTCACCTGGCTGGCGGCTATAGTCTTTCCGCAGATCTCGCAGTTCTGATGATGTCAGGGACCGGGTAGTTTCTGCCTCCTGTTTGAGTTCTGTTATTCCCTCTTCTGACCCCTTTGCTGAAGGACCCGCTTCTTCCTCCTCTTTCTCGTCCCTTAATAATTGAGGGTATGGACCTGTTGTTCTCCTTGTCCACTGTTTCTTTTTTACTACTGGCGCAACCTCTGCTGTTGTTGTTTTTGTTTGAGTTCCCATTTCTGCCACAGTCCTTTGAGAGCACTGAACTGCAGCTCGATAAGCACAGGCCAGGCCCCAGTACAGCGCTAGGAGTTGCTGATTTTCATCGGGATAGACAAGGCACCCTTCTATCAGGTGTTGTGTCAATTTTGCAGGGTTGCTTGCCTGTTCAGGGGTAAGATCCCAGGCTACAGGAGGTGATAACCGTCCGAGGAATCTGCCCAAATCCTTCCACTCCTCCTGCCACCCAGGGACAGGCCGCCTCAGGGCACATTTCGGTATTCTCTCACCCAAAATTTGCTTTCTCTTACACCAAAAACCTAACGAGCTCCACACAGCCCACAATAGGCGAATAGCATTAATGAACAGTATCAAAGAGCTAACATAAGGATTAATAAGTACTTCGGGAGCTTGCAGAATAAAACCACTCATGATGTTCCCAATTTCTTCCAGCATGTTCCCGAGCTTAGCAAAATAAAGATAAGCAGAGCAATAAACAAACCCGTGACCAGCACAAGAGCTTGTCGTTTACTAACTGCTATAGCTATAGCACAATGAATATAAAACTGCCGTTGTCCCGCCCCGCGTTGGGCGCCAAAAAAGACTGTGGTGGTTTGACCTTGGCTAAATGCCAGGTACCCACCAAGTCGCTCTATCACTTCCCCCCCTTTTCCCCTTTTTTTCTCAATAGGGCAAAGAAGGGAAAGAAAATAAGATAGGAAAACAAAACAACCCTTGTGGGTAAAACAACAGCAGTTTTAATATAAGCAAAGCGAAACAAAGGTCCGCGCGCGGACGCAAAAAAAGAAAACAGATTTATTCTCTACTTCCCATGAACAGGCGATGTCGGGCCTTCTCAGGAAGCAGGGCTCCAATACGCGGAGTGGTTGCCTCGGAGGACCAAGGGTGACCCCACCCCCTTCCTCCTTTCTCCCAGCTTTATACTGAGCAGACGTCATATGGTCTGGAATATCCCTTTGGTCAGTTCGGGTCAGCTGTCCTGGTTGTGTCCCCTCCCAAGATCTTGCCCACCCCGTCCCACTGTGGGGGGGGAAATGTCAGAAAGAGCCTTGGTGCTGTGTAAGCACTACTCAGCAGTAGCCACAACACCAGTGTGCTATCAACACCCTGCCAGCTCCCAACATAAAACACAGCACCATGAGGGCTGCTACAGGGGAAAACCAATTCTGGCTCAGCCAGACCCGGTACAGTCTCCACCCCTTATTCCATACCATTTACGTCATGTCCAGGTCCCACATAACACTCATTTATTCATTCCGTAAACTTTCCTCACTCCTCCAGATGTTCAGTGACTTGGCTCCCATCTGTCAAGATGGATGTTCAGGACAGGAGCAGTATGTTTGACTGTTGGACTCCAGCACCGGCTAGGTTTGGGTCATCATCGCACGTATCTGGTTCACTCTTCGTCGCTCCTACTTCCTCCGTCACTTCCTGCAACATACAACTCAACCCACAGATTATTTCCCCCCCAAGGTTAAATCTCCTTGAGGCACACACTGAGTAGCCCCATTCTCCCGCATTACCCACCAAGTACATCCAGGTCCCTGAGCAAAAACAATCCCACGAGTGGGTTTGCCTTTTCCCAAGGGAGGAGCAATCCACACTGCCTTCCCCAGCCATTGCCCTGTGTGTACTACGGGGACCTTATCTCCTCCCACAGTATGAAGGGGGTTTGTTTGGGCAGGACCAGGACGGTTAACAGATCCTCTGGTGTTAATTAGCCAAGTGGCTTCTGCTAAATTTATATCCCAGTGTTTCCATCCCCCGTTGTCCAATGCTCTCAACATAGTCTTCAACAGTCCATTGTATCTTTCAATCTTTCCAGACGCTTGTGGGTAATAAGGGATGTGATACACCCACTCAATGCCGTGTTTCTTTGCCCAGGAGTTTATGAGATTATTTCGAAAATGGGTCCCATTGTCTGATTCGATTCTTTCAGGAGTACCATGTCGCCATAAAACTTGCCTTTCAAGACCTAAGATGGTATTTCGGGCAGTGGCATGATTTACAGGGTACGTTTCGAGCCAACCAGTAGTTGCTTCCACCATGGTGAGTATGTAGCGCTTGCCTTGGCGTGTTCGTGGCAATGGTCCAATATAGTCAATTTGCCAGGCCTCACCATATCGAAAACTCAGCCATCGCCCTCTGTTCCAGGGAGACTTTACTCGTGTGGCTCGCTTGATTGCAGCACATGTTTCGCATTCATGAGTGACCTGTGAGATGGCCTCCATGGTCAGGTCCACCCCTCGATCACGAGCCCATCTGTATGTTGCATCTCTCCCGAGATGCCCGGATGTTTCATGGGCCCATCGAGCTACAAATAGCTCACCCTTGCGCTCCCAGTCCAGGTCCAGCTGAGCTATTTCAATTTTGGTAGCCTTGTCTACTTGCTCATTGTTTTGATGTTCTTCGGTGGCACGGCTTTTGGGCACGTGGGCATCTACATGACGTACCTTTAGAGCCACGTTTTCCACTCGGGCAGCGATGTCCTGTCACAGTGCAGCAGCCCAGATGGGTTTACCTCTGCGCTGCCAATTGGTCTTTTTCCACTCCTGTAGCCACCCCCACAGGGCGTTAGCCACCATCCAGGAGTCAGTGTAGAGATACAGTACTGGCCACTTTTCTCGTTCAGCAATCTTTAGGGCTAGTTGGATCGCTTTTACTTCTGCAAACTGACTTGACTCGCCCTCTCCTTCAGTGGCCTCAACGACTTGTCTTGTGGGGCTCCACACAGCAGCTTTCCACTTTCGATGGTTTCCTACCACACGACAGGATCCATCAGTAAACAGAGCATACCGCCTTTCATCTTCTGGTAACTCGTTATATGGTGGTGCTTCTTGGGCACGAGCCACCTCCTCAGGCAGTGCTCCAAAATCTCTACCTTCTGGCCAGTCCATGATCTCTTCCAGGATTCCTGGACGGTTGGGCTTTCCCAGTCGAGCTCGTTGCGTGATTAACGCTACCCATTTACTCCAGGTAGCACTGGTTGCATGGTGTGTAGAAGGGATGTTTCCTTTGAACATCCAATGTAGTACAGGCAATGGCGGTGCCAAGAGGAGCTGTGCTTCTGTACCAACAACTTCGGAAGCGGCTCGAATCCCCTCATATGCTGCCAGTATCTCCTTTTCAGTTGGAGTGTAGTGGGCTTCTGATCCTCGATATCCCCGGCTCCAAAATCCTAATGGTCGACCCCGAGTTTCACCTGGTATCTTCTGCCAGAGGCTCCATGTGAGGCCATGCTCCCCAGTTGATGTGTAAAGTACATTTCGCACATCTGGTCCTGTCCGAACAGGCCCAAGAGCTACCGCCCGAGCTATCTCCTGTTTGATGTGCTCAAAGGCTTGTTGTTGCTCAAGACCCCACTCAAAATTTTTCTTTTTTTGGGTTACTTGATAGAGAGGGCTCACCAGCTGACTGTAACCTGGAATGTGCATCCTCCAAAATCCCACAAGTCCTAAGAAAGCTTGTGTTTCCTTCTTGTTGGTCGGTGGAGACATAGCTGCTATCTTGTTGACAACCTCCATAGGCACATGGCGGCGCCCATCTTGCCATTTTATTCCCAAGAACTGAATCTCCTGTGCTGGTCCCTTGACCTTGCTTTTCTTTATGGCAAACCCAGCTCTCAGAAGAATCTCAATTACTTTTTGTCCTTTCTTGAACACTTCTTCTGCCTTGTTGCCCCACACAATGATGTCATCGATGTATTGTAGATGTTCAGGGGCATCACCCTTTTCCAGTGCAGTTTGAATTAATCCATGACAAATAGTGGGGCTGTGCTTCCACCCCTGGGGTAGTCGATTCCAGGTATATTGGACACCCCTCCACGTGAAAGCAAACTGTGGCCTGCACTCTTCTGCCAAAGGAATTGAAAAGAATGCATTGGCGATGTCGATTGTGGCGTACCACTTGGCTGCCTTTGACTCCAGTTCATATTGGAGCTCTAACATATCTGGTACAGCAGCACTCAGTGGTGGCGTCACTTCGTTCAGGCCACGATAGTCTACTGTCAACCTCCACCCTCCGTCAGACTTTCGCACTGGCCATATTGGGCTATTAAAAGGCGAATGTGTCTTACTAATGACACCTTGGGTCTCCAGTTGACGGATCAGTTCTTGGATGGGAGCCAGAGAGTCTCGGTTCGTGCGATACTGCCGTCGGTGCACGGTCCTCATAGCAATTGGCACCTGTTGTTCTTTAACTCGCAACAGTCCTACAACAAAAGGATCTTCTGAGAGGCCAGGCAGATTAGACAACTGTTTGACCTTCTCTGTGTTCACACTGGCCACACCAAAAGCCCATCGGTATCCTTTTGGGTCTTTGAAATACCCCCTCTTGAGGTAGTCAATGCCCAAGATACAAGGGGCTTCTGGGCCAGTTACAATGGGATGTTTTTCCCACTTGTCCCCGGTCAAGCTAACCTCGGCCTCCAGTACTGACAGTTCTTGACATCCGCCTGTCACTCCTGAGATCCAGATAGGTTCTGGCCCTCTATAACTTGATGGCATTAATGTACACTGTGCCCCGGTGTCGATTAAAGCCTGGTACTTCTGTGGATTTGATGTGCCAGGCCATCGAATCCACACTGTCCAATACACCCGATCATCCCTTTCCTCCTCCTGGCTGGAGGCAGGGGCCCTCTATTCCTGTTCTTGGTCAGAGTATTCACTGTCTGACCCTTGCTGTGCCAGGCCGGAAACTCCTTCATCAGGGCCAAGGGAGGTGATCTCAGTCTTCCTGTATCTGGGAGATCGCTGGTTACTTTCTTGCGGTTTCACACCAGCTACATTAACAACCTTCTTGGATGTCGTCTTCTTGGCAGGAGTCTTTCCTCGCAATTCATGTACACGAGCTTCCAACTTGAAGGTGGGTTGACCATCCCACTTCCTCATGTCCTCCCCCTGGTCACGCAGGAAGAACCAAAGTTCACCACGTGTCATGCGCCTAGGTTTCCCTTTCCCTCTGACTGGGGTGGAAGAGAACCGATTTCTTGGGGTGCTCCTGACATCTAAGGCACTCGCCCGTAAAGATGAGGAGGTACCAAGACTCTCTTCAAAGTTCTGAAGCCAGGAAGAGACTGCCTCCACAGTTGGCGTACATCTTAGTCCTTCTCCCATATCCATTTCTGGATAGTACATCGCAGCCAAGCCCGCAGAATACGAAGATGGTGCACCTTTAATCACCTTCCTCCACATGGCCCGTGTGCACAGGACATCCTCTGGATTTTTAGGGGCTTCATCATTATCTGGATCACTATAGATGACTTCCAGCACTGCTAATTCTCTCAGGTACTGGACACCTTCATCCGCAGTAGCCCACTTCCCTGGGGAGTTGTCCGTAAGATCTTCCTTGAAAGGATATCTTGCTTTAACACTTGAAAGGAGCCGTCTCCACAGACTGCAAATTCCTGTTTCTTTTCCAATTCCCCTTTCAATTCCTCGATCTCTAGCAAGGGAACCCAGCTGTTGGGCTTCCTTACCTTCCAGCTGCTGAGCATCAGCCCCATTATCCCAGCATCGAAGCAGCCAGGCAGCAATCCGCTCACCTGGCTGGCGGCTATAGTCTTTCCGCAGATCTCGCAGTTCTGATGATGTCAGGGACCGGGTAGTTTCTGCCTCCTGTTTGAGTTCTGTTATTCCCTCTTCTGACCCCTTTGCTGAAGGACCCGCTTCTTCCTCCTCTTTCTCGTCCCTTATTAATCGAGGGTATGGACCTGTTGTTCTCCTTGTCCACTGTTTCTTTTTTACTACTGGCGCAACCTCTGCTGTTGTTGTTTGAGTTCCCATCTCCACCACAGTCCTTTGAGAGCACTGAACTGCAGCTCGATAAGCACAGGCCAGGCCCCAGTACAGCGCTAGGAGTTGCTGATTTTCATCGGGATAGACAAGGCACCCTTCTATCAGGTGTTGTGTCAATTTTGCAGGGTTGCTTGCCTGTTCAGGGGTAAGATCCCAGGCTACAGGAGGTGATAACCGTCCTAGGAATCTGCCCAAATCCTTCCACTCCCCCTGCCACCCAGGGACAGGCCGCCTCAGGGCACATTTTGGTATTCTCTCACCCAAAATTTGCTTTCTCTTACACCAAAAACCTAACGAGCTCCACACAGCCCACAATAGGCGAATAGCATTAATGAACAGTATCAAAGAGCTAACATAAGGATTAATAAGTACTTCGGGAGCTTGCAGAATAAAACCACTCATGATGTTCCCAATTTCTTCCAGCATGTTCCCGAGCTTAGCAAAATAAAGATAAGCAGAGCAATAAACAAACCCGTGACCAGCACAAGAGCTTGTCGTTTACTAACTGCTATAGCTATAGCACAATGAATATAAAACTGCCGTTGTCCCGCCCCGCGTTGGGCGCCAAAAAAGACTGTGGTGGTTTGACCTTGGCTAAATGCCAGGTACCCACCAAGTCGCTCTATCACTTCCCCCCCTTTTCCCCTTTTTTTCTCAATAGGGCAAAGAAGGGAAAGAAAATAAGATAGGAAAACAAAACAACCCTTGTGGGTAAAACAACAGCAGTTTTAATATAAGCAAAGCGAAACAAAGGTCCGCGCGCGGACGCAAAAAAAGAAAACAGATTTATTCTCTACTTCCCATGAACAGGCGATGTCGGGCCTTCTCAGGAAGCAGGGCTCCAATACGCGGAGTGGTTGCCTCGGAGGACCAAGGGTGACCCCACCCCCTTCCTCCTTTCTCCCAGCTTTATACTGAGCAGACGTCATATGGTCTGGAATATCCCTTTGGTCAGTTCGGGTCAGCTGTCCTGGTTGTGTCCCCTCCCAAGATCTTGCCCACCCCGTCCCACTGTGGGGGGGGAAATGTCAGAAAGAGCCTTGGTGCTGTGTAAGCACTACTCAGCAGTAGCCACAACACCAGTGTACTATCAACACCCTGCCAGCTCCCAACATAAAACACAGCACCATGAGGGCTGCTACAGGGGAAAACCAATTCTGGCTCAGCCAGACCCGGTACAGACATGGACCCAACTGTGACAGGGCCACCAATGACCTACTGCCCACTGAGACATGGCCCCCTCAGTCACATGACCATGACTGTCCTGCTGTCCACTGTGACATCGCCCCCACAGTGACATGGCCACCAGTGACCTGCTGCCCATTGTGACATGGCCCCCACAGTGACATGGCCACCAGTGACCTGCTGCCCATTGTGACATGGCCCCCACAGTGACATGGCTACCACTAACCTGCTGCCCATTGTGACATGGCCCCCACAGTGACATGGCCACCACTGACCCGCTGCCCATTGTGACATGGACCCAACTGTGACAGGGCCACCACTGACCTGCTGCCCACTGTGACATGGCCCCCTCAGTCACATGACCACGACTGTCCCGCTGTCCACTGTGACATGGCCCCCACAGTGACATGGCCACCACTGACCTGCTGTCCACTGTGACATGGCCCCACAGTGACATGGCCAGCACTGACATGTTGCCCGCTGTGACATGGCCCCCACAGTGACATGGCTACCAATAAGCTACTGCCCACTGTGACATGGCCCCCACAGTGACATGGCCACCACTGACCCGCTGCCCATTGTGACATGGACCCAACTGTGACAGGGCCACCACTGACCTGCTGCCCACTGTGACATGGCCCCCTCAGTCACATGACCACCACTGTCCCGCTGCCCACTGTGACATGGCCCCCACAGTGACATGGCCACCACTGACCTGCTGCCCACTGTGACATGGCCCCCACAGTGACATGGCCACCACTGACCCGATGCCCATTGTGACATGGACCCAACTGTGACAAGGACACCACTAACATGCTGCCCACTGTGACATGGCCCCCTCAGTCACATGACCACCACTGTCCCGCTGCCCACTGTGACATGACACCCACAGTGACATGGCCACCACTGACCTGCTGACCACTGTGACATGGCCCCCACAGTGACATGGCTACCACTAACCTGCTGCCCACTGTGACATGGCCCCCACAGTGACATGGCCACCACTGACCCGCTGTCCACTGTGACATGGCCCCCTCAGTCACATGACCACCACTGTCCCGCTGTCCACTGTGACATGGCCCCCACAGTGACATGGCCACCACTGACTCACTGCCCATTGTGACATGGACCCAACTGTGACAGGGCCACCACTGTCCCGCTGCCCACTGTGACATGGGCCCCTCAGTCACATGACCAGAACTGTCCCGCTTCCCGCTGTGACATGGCCCCCACAGTGACATGGCCAGCACTGACCTGCTGTCCACTGTGACATGGCCCCACAGTGACATGGCTGCCACTAACCTGCTGCCCACTGTGACATGGCCCCCACAGTGACATGGCCACCAGTGACCCGCTGCCCATTGTGACATGGACCCAACTGTGACAGGGCCACAACTGACCTGCTGCCCACTGTGACATGGCCCCCACAGTGACATGGCCACCACTGACCTGCTGTCCACTGTGACATGGCCCCACAGTGACATGGCCACCACTGACTTGCTGCCCGCTGTGACATGGCCCCCACAGTGACATGGCTACAACTAACCTGCTGCCCACTGTGACATGGCCCCCACAGTGACATGGCCAGCACTGACCCGCTGCCCATTGTGACATGGACCCAACTGTGACAGGGCCACCACTGACCTGCTGCCCACTGTGACATGGCCCCCTCAGTCACATGACCACGACTGTCCCGCTGTCCACTGTGACATCGCCCCCACAGTGACATGGCCACCAGTGACCTGCTGCCCACTGTGACATGGCCCCCTCAGTCACATGACCATCACTGTCCCGCTGTCCACTGTGACATGGCCCCCACAGTGACATGGCCACAAGTGACCTGCTGCCTATTGTGACATGGCCCCCACTGTGACATGGCTACCACTAACCTGCTGCCCACTGTGACATGACCCCCCAGTGACATGGCCACCACTGACCTGCTGCCCATTGTGACATGGACCCAACTGTGACAGGGCCACCACTGACCTGCTGCCCACTGTGACATGGCCCCCTCAGTCACATGACCACCACTATTCAGCTGCCCACTCTGACGTGGCCCCACAGTGACATGGCCAGCACCGACCCGCTGTAAACTGTGACATGGCCCCACAGTGACATGGCCACCACTGACTTGCTGCCCGCTGTGACATGGCCCCCACAGTGACATGGCTACCACTAACCTGCTGCCCACTGTGACATGGATCCCACAGTGACAGGGCCACCGCTGAACTGCTGCCCACTGTGACATGGCCCCCTCAGTCACATGACCACCACTGTCCCGCTGCCCACTCTGACATGGCCCCACAGTGACATGGCCACCACTGACCCGCTGTCCACTGTGACATGGCCCCACAGTGACATGGCCAGCATTGACTTGCTGCCCGCTGTGACATGGCCCCCACAGTGACATGGCTACCACTAACCTGCTGCCCACTGTGACATGGCCCCCACAGTGACATGGCCACCACTGACCCGCTGCCCATTGTGACATGGACCCAACTGTGACAGGGCCACCACTGACCTGCTGCCCACTGTGACATGGCCCCCTCAGTCACGTGACCACCACTGTCCCGCTGCCCACTCTGACATGGCCCACACAGTGACATGGCCACCACTGACCCGCTGTCCACTGTGACATGGCCCCACAGTGACATGGCCACAAGTGACCTGCTGCCTATTGTGACATGGCCCCCACTGTGACATGGCTACCACTAACCTGCTGCCCACTGTGACATGACCCCCCAGTGACATGGCCACCACTGACCTGCTGCCCATTGTGACATGGACCCAACTGTGACAGGGCCACCACTGACCTGCTGCCCACTGTGACATGGCCCCCTCAGTCACATGACCACTACTATCCAGCTGCCCACTCTGACGTGGCCCCACAGTGACATGGCCAGCACCGACCCGCTGTAAACTGTGACATGGCCCCACAGTGACATGGCCACCACTGACTTGCTGCCCGCTGTGACATGGCCCCCACAGTGACATGGCTACCACTAACCTGCTGCCCACTGTGACATGGATCCCACAGTGACAGGGCCACCGCTGAACTGCTGCCCACTGTGACATGGCCCCCTCAGTCACATGACCACCACTGTCCCGCTGCCCACTCTGACATGGCCCCACAGTGACATGGCCACCACTGACCCGCTGTCCACTGTGACATGGCCCCACAGTGACATGGCCAGCATTGACTTGCTGCCCGCTGTGACATGGCCCCCACAGTGACATGGCTACCACTAACCTGCTGCCCACTGTGACATGGCCCCCACAGTGACATGGCCACCACTGACCCGCTGCCCATTGTGACATGGACCCAACTGTGACAGGGCCACCACTGACCTGCTGTCCACTGTGACATGGCCCCCTCAGTCACGTGACCACCACTGTCCCGCTGCCCACTCTGACATGGCCCACACAGTGACATGGCCACCACTGACCCGCTGTCCACTGTGACATGGCCCCACAGTGACATGGCCAGCATTGACTTGCTGCCCGCTGTGACATGGCCCCCACAGTGACATGGCTACCACTAACCTGCTGCCCACTGTGACATGGTCCCCACAGTGACATGGCCACCACTGACCCGCTGTCCACTGTGACATGGCCCCCTCAGTCACATGACCACCACTGTCCCGCTGTCCACTGTGACATGGCCCCCACAGTGACATGGCCACCACTGACTCACTGCCCATTGTGACATGAACCCAACTGTGACAGGGCCACCACTGTCCCGCTGCCCACTGTGACATGGCCCCCTCAGTCACATGACCAGAACTGTCCAGCTGCCCGCTGTGACATGGCCCTCACAGTGACATGGCCACCACTGACCTGCTGTGTACTGTGACATGGCCCCACAGTTACATGGCTGCCACTAACCTGCTGCCCACTGTGACATGGCCCCCACAGTGACATGGCCACCACTGCCCCGCTGCCCATTGTGACATGGACCCAACTGTGACAGGGCCACCACTGAGCTGCTGCCCACTGTGACATGGCCCCCACAGTGACATGGCCACCACTGACCTGCTGTCCACTGTGACATGGCCCCACTGTGACATGGCCACCACTGACTTGCTGCCCGCTGTGACATGGCCCCCACAGTGACATGGCTACCACTAACCTGCTGCCCACTGTGACATGGCCCCCACAGTGACATGGCCACCACTGACCCGCTGCCCATTGTGACATGGACCCAACTGTGACAGGGCCACCACTGACCTGCTGCCCACTGTGACATGGCCCCCTCAGTCACATGACCACGACTGTCCCGCTGTCCACTGTGACATCGCCCCCACAGTGACATGGCCACCAGTGACCTGCTGCCCACTGTGACATGGCCCCCTCAGTCACATGACCATCACTGTCCCGCTGTCCACTGTGACATGGCCCCCACAGTGACATGGCACAAGTGACCTGCTACCTATTGTGACATGGCCCCCACTGTGACATGGCTACCACTAACCTGCTGCCCACTGTGACATGACCCCCCAGTGACATGGCCACCACTGACCTGCTGCCCATTGTGACATGGACCCAACTGTGACATGGCCCCCTCAGTCACATGACCACGACTGTCCCGCTGTCCACTGTGACATGGCCCCCACAGTGACATGGCCACCACTGACCTGCTGTCCACTGTGACATGGCCCCACAGTGACATGGCCAGCACTGACTTGTTGCCCGCTGTGACATGGCCCCCACAGTGACATGGCTACCAATAAGCTACTGCCCACTGTGACATGGCCCCCACAGTGACATGGCCACCACTGACCCGCTGCCCATTGTGACATGGACCCAACTGTGACAGGGCCACCACTGACCTGCTGCCCACTGTGACATGGCCCCCTCAGTCACATGACCACCACTGTCCCGCTGCCCACTGTGACATGGCCCCCACAGTGACATGGCCACCACTGACCTGCTGTCCACTGTGACATGGCCCCCACAGTGACATCGCCACCACTGACCCTCTGCCCATTGTGACATGGACCCAACTGTGACAGGGACACCACTAACATGCTGCCCACTGTGACATGGCCCCCTCAGTCACATGACCACCACTGTCCCGCTGCCCACTGTGACATGACACCCACAGTGACATGGCCACCACTGACCTCCTGACCACTGTGACATGGCCCCCACAGTGACATGGCTACCACTAACCTGCTGCCCACTGTGACATGACCCCACAGTGACATGGCTACCACTGACTTGCTGCCCATTGTGACATGGACCCAACTGTGACAGGGCCACCACTGACCTGCTGCCCACTGTGACATGGCCCCCTCAGTCACATGACCACCACTGTGCCGCTGCCCACTGTGACATGGCCCCCACAGTGACAGGGCCACCACTGACTTGCTGTCTCCACTGTGACATGGCCCCACAGTGACATGGCCACCACTGACTTGCTGCCCGCTGTGACATGGCCCCCACAGTGACATGGCTACCACTAAGCTGCTGCCCACTGTGACATGGCCCCCACAGTGACATGGCCACCACTGACCCGCTGCCCATTGTGACATAGACCCAACTGTGACAGGGCCACCACTGACCTGCTGCCCACTGTGACATGGCCCCCTCAGTCACATGACCACCACTGTCCCGCTGCCCACTGTGACATGGCCCCCACAGTGACATGGCTACCACTAACCTGCTGCCCACTGTGACATGGCCCCCTCAGTCACATGACCACCACTGTCCTGCTGCCCGCTGTGACATGGCCCCACAGTGACATGGCCAGCACTGACTTGCTGCCCGCTGTGACATGGCCCCCACAGTGACATGGCCACCACTGACCCGCAGCCCATTGTGACATGGACCCAACTGTGACAGGGCCACCACTGACCTGCTGCCCACTGTGACATGGCCACCACAGTCACATGACCAGCACTGTCCCGCTGCCCACTGTGACATGGCCCCCACAGTGACATGGCCACAAGTGACCTGCTGCCTATTGTGACATGGCCCCCACAGTGACATGGCTACCACTAAACTGCTGCTCACTGTGACATGACCCCCCAGTGACAGGGCCACCACTGACCTGCTGCCCACTGTGACATGGCCCCCACAGTGACATGGCCAACACTGACCTGCTGTCCACTGTGACATGGCACCACAGTGACATGGCCAGCACTGACATGTTGCCCGCTGTGACATGGCCCCCACAGTGACATGGCTACCACTAACCTGCTGCCCATTGTGACATGAACCCAACTGTGACAGGGCCACCACTGACCCGCTGTACATTGTGACATGGCCCGCTCAGTCACATGACCACCACTGTCCCGCTGCCCACTGTGACATGGCCCCCACAGTGACATGGCTACCACTAACCTGCTGCCCATTGTGACATGAACCCAACTGTGACAGGGCTACCACTGACCTGCTGCCCACTGTGACATGGCCCGCTCAGTCACATGACCACCACTGTCCCGCTGCCCACTGTGACATGGCCCCACAGTGATATGGCCAGCACTGACTTGCTGCCCGCTGTGACATGGCCCCCACAGTGACATGGCTACCACTAACCTGCTGCCCACTGTGACATAGATTCCACAGTGACAGGGCCACCACTGACCTGCTGCCCACTGTGACATGGCCCCCTCAGTCACATGACCACCACTGTCCCGCTGCCCATTGTGACATGGCCCCCACAGTGACATGGCCACCACTGACCTGCTGCCCACTGTGACATGGCCCCCACAGTGACATGGCCACCACTGACACGCTGTCCACTGTGACATGGCCCCACAGTGACATGGCCACCACTGACTTGCTGCCCGCTGTGACATGGCCCCCACAGTGACATGGCTACCACTAACCTGCTGCCCACTGTGACATGGCCCCCACAGTGACATGGCCACCACTGACCCGCTGCCCATTGTGACATGGAGCCAACTGTGACAGGGCCACCTCTGACCTGCTGCCCACTGTGACATGGCCCTCTCAGTCACATGACCACCACTGTGCCGCTGCCGACTGTGACATGGCACCCACAGTGACATGGCCACCACTGACCTGCTGCCCACTGTGACATGGCCCCACAGTGATATGGCCAGCACTGACTTGCTGCCCGCTGTGACATGACCCCCACAGTGACATGTCTACCACTAACCTGCTGCCCACTGTGACATGGCCTCCACAGTGACATGGCCACCACTGACCCACTGCCCATTGTGGCATGGACCCAACTGTGACAGGGCCACCACTGACATGCTGCCCACTGTGACATGGCCCCCTCAGTCACATGACCACCACTGTCCCGCTGCCCACTGTGACATGGCCCCCACAGTGACATGGCCACCACTGACCTGCTGTCCACTGTGACATGGCCCCCACAGTGACATGGCCACCACTGTCCCGCTGCCGACTGTGACATGGCACCCACAGTGACATGGCCACCACTGACCTGCTGTCCACTGTGACATGGCCCCCACAGTGACATGGCCACCACTGTCCCGCTGCCGACTGTGACATGGCACCCACAGTGACATGGCCACCACTAACCTGCTGCCCATTGTGACATGGACCCAACTGTGACAGGGCCACCACTGACCTGCTGCCCACTGTGACATGGCCCCCTCAGTCACATGACCACCACTGTCCCGCTGCCCACTGTGACATGGCCCCCACAGTGACATGGCCACCACTGACCTGCTGTCCACTGTGACATGGCCCCACAGTGACATGGCCAGCACTGCCTTGCTGCCCATTGTGACATGGACCCAACTGTGACAGGGCCACCACTGACCTGCTGCCCACTGTGACATGGCGCCCTCAGTCACATGACCACCACTGTCCCGCTGTCCACTGTGACATGGCCCCCACAGTGACATGGCCACCACTGACTCACTGCCCATTGTGACATGGACCCAACTGTGACAGGGCCACCACTGTCCCGCTGCCCACTGTGACATGGCCCCCACAGTGACATGGCCACCAGTGACCTGCTGCCCATTGTGACATGGCCCCCACAGTGACATGGCCACCATTGTCCCGCTGCCCATTGTGACATGGACCCAACTGTGACAGGGCCACCACTGACCTGCTGCCCACTGTGACATGGCCCCCTCAGTCACATGACCACCACTGTCCCGCTGCCCACTGTGACATGGCCCCCACAGTGACATGGCCACCACTGACCTGCTGTCCACTGTGACATGGCCCCACAGTGACATGGCCAGCACTGCCTTGCTGCCCACTGTGAAATGGCCCCCACAGTGACATGGCTACCACTAACCTGCTGCCCACTGTGACATGGCCCCCACAGTGACATGGCCACCACTGACCCGCTGTACATTGTGACATGACCCAACTGTGACAGGGCCACCACTGACCTGCTGCCCACTGTGACATGGCCCCCTCAGTCACATGATCACCACTGTCCAGCTGTCCACTGTGACATGGCCCCCACAGTGACATGGCTACCACTAACCTGCTGCCCACTGTGACATGGCCCCCACAGTGACATGGCCAGCACTGACCTGCTGCCCATTGTGACATGAACCCAACTGTGACAGGGCGACCACTGACCCTCTGCCCATTGTGACATGGACCCAACTGTGACAGGGCCACCACTGACCTGCTGCCCACTGTGACATGGCCCCCTCAGTCACATGACCACCACTGTCCCGCTGCCCACTGTGACATTGCCCCACAGTGATATGGCCAGCACCGACCCGCTGTAAACTGTGACATGGCCCCCACAGTGACATGGCCAGCACTGACTTGCTGCCCGCTGTGACATGGCCCCCACAGTGACATGGCTACCACTAAGCTGCTGCCCACTGTGACATGGCCCCCACAGTGACATGGCCACCACTGACCCGCTGCCCATTGTGACATGGACCCAACTGTGACAGGGCCACCACTGACCTGCTGCCCACTGTGACATGGCCCCCACAGTGACATGGCCACCACTGACCTGCTGTCCACTGTGACATGGCCCCACAGTGACATGGCCACCACTGACTTGCTGCCCGATGTGACATGGCCCCCACAGTGACATGGCTACCACTAACCTGCTGCCCACTGTGACATGGCCCCCACAGTGACATGGCCACCACTGACCCGCTGCCCATTGTGACATGGACCCAACTGTGACAGGGCCACCACGGACCTGCTGCCCGCTGTGACATGGCCCCCTCCGTCACATGACCACGACTGTCCCGCTGTCCACTGTGACATCGCCCCCACAGTGACATGGCCACCACTGACCTGCTGCCCACTGTGACATGGCCCCCTCAGTCACATGACCATCACTGTCCCGCTGTCCACTGTGACATGGCCCCCACAGTGACATGGCCACAAGTGACCTGCTGCCTATTGTGACATGGCCCCAACAGTGACATGGCTACCACTAACCTGCTGCCCACTGTGACATGACCCCCCAGTGACATGGCCACCACTGACCTGCTGCCCATTGTATCATGGACCCAACTGTGACAGGGCCACCACTGACCTGCTGCCCACTGTGACATGGCCCCCTCAGTCACATGACCACCACTGTCCAGCTGCCCACTCTGACATGGCCCCACAGTGACATGGCCAGCACCGACCCGCTGTAAACTGTGACATGGCCCCACAGTGACATGGCCAGCACTGACTTGCTGCCCGCTGTGACATGGCCCCCACAGTGACATGGCTACCACTAACCTGCTGCCCACTGTGACATGGATCCCACAGTGACAGGGCCACCAGTGACCTGCTGCCCACTGTGACATGGCCCCCTCAGTCACATGACCACCACTGTCCCGCTGCCCACTGTGACATGGCCCCCACAGTGACATGGCCACCACTGAACCGCTGTCCACTGTGACATGGCCCCACAGTGACATGGCCAGCATTGACTTGCTGCCCGCTGTGACATGGCCCCACAGTGACATGGCTACCACTAACCTGCTGCCCACTGTGACATGGCCCCCACAGTGACATGGCCACCACTGACCCGCTGCCCATTGTGACATGGACCCAACTGTGACAGGGCCACCACTGACCTGCTGCCCACTGTGACATGGCCCCCTCAGTCACATGACCACCACATCCCGCTGTCCACTGTGACATGGCCCCCACAGTGACATGGCCACCACTGACTCACTGCCCATTGTGACATGGACCCAACTGTGACAGGGCCAGCACTGACCTGCTGTCCACTGTGACATGGCCCCACAGTGACATGGCCACCACTGACTTGCTGCCCGTTGTGACATGGCCCCCACAGTGACATGGCTACCACTAACCTGCTGCCCACTGTGACATGGCCCCCACAGTGACATGGCCACCACTGACTTGCTGCCTGCTGTGACATGGCCCCCACAGTGACAGGGCCACCACGAACCTGCTGCCCACTGTGACATGGCCCACTCAGTCACATGACCACGACTGTCCCGCTGTCCACTGTGACATCGCCCCCACAGTGACATGGCCACCAGTGACCTGCTGCCCACTGTGACATGGCCCCCTCAGTCACATGACCATCACTGTCCCGCTGTCCACTGTGACATGGCCCCCACAGTGACATGGCCACAAGTGACCTGCTGCCTATTGTGACATGGCCCCCTCAGTGACATGGCTACCACTAACCTGCTGCCCACTGTGACATGACCCCCCAGTGACATGGCCACCACTGACCTGCTGCCCATTGTGACATGGACCCAACTGTGCCAGGGCCACCACTGACCTGCTGCGCACTGTGACATGGCCCCCTCAGTCACATGACCACCACTGTCCAGCTGCCCACTCTGACATGGCCCCACAATGACATGGCCAGCACCGACCCGCTGTAAACTGTGACATGGCCCCACAGTGACATGGCCAGTACTGACTTGCTGCCCGCTGTGACATGGCCCCCACAGTGACATGGCTACCACTAACCTGCTGCCCACTGTTACATGGATCCCACAGTGACAGGGCCACCACTGACCTGCTGCCCACTGTGACATGGCCCCCTCAGTCACATGACCACCACTGTCCCGCTGCCCACTCTGACATGGCCCCCACAGTGACATGGCCACCACTGACCCGCTGTCCACTGTGACATGGCCCCACAGTGACATGGCCAGCATTGACTTGCTGCCCGCTGTGACATGGCCCCCACAGTGACATGGCTACCACTGACCTGCTGCCCACTGTGACATGGCCCCCTCAGTCACATGACCACCACTGTCCCGCTGTCCACTGTGACATGGCCCCCACAGTGACATGGCCACCACTGACTCACTGCCCATTGTGACATGGACCCAACTGTGACAGGGCCACCACTGTCACGCTGCCCACTGTGACATGGCCCCCTCAGTCACATGACCAGAACTGTCCCGCTGCCCGCTGTGACATGGCCCCCACAGTGACATGGCCACCACTGACCTGCTGTCCACTGTGACATGGCCCCACAGTGACATGGCTACCACTAACCTGCTGCCCACTGTGACATGGCCCCCACAGTGACATGGCCACCACTGACCCGCTGCCCATTGTGACATGGACCCAACTGTGACAGGGCCACCACTGTCCCGCTGCCCACTCTGACATGGCCCCACAGTGACATGGCCACAACTGACCCGCTGTCCACTGTGACATGGCCCCACAGTGACATGGCCACCACTGACTTGCTGCCTGCTGTGACATGGCCCCCACAGTGACATGGCTACCACTAACCTGCTGCCCACTGTGACATGGCCCCCACAGTGACATGGCCACCACTGACCCGCTGCCCATTGTGACATGGACCCAACTGTGACAGGGCAACCACTGACCTGCTGCCCACTGTGACATGGCCCCCTCAGTCACATGACCACCACTGTCCCGCTGTCCACTGTGACATGGCCCCCACAGCGACATGGCCACCACTGACTCACTGCCCATTGTGACATGGACCCAACTGTGACAGGGCCACCACTGTCCCGCTGCCCACTGTGACATGGCCCCCTCAGTCACATGACCAGAACTGTCCCGCTGCCAGCTGTGACATGGCCCCCACAGTGACATGGCCACCAGTGACCTGCTGCCCATTGTGACATGGCCCCCACAGTGACATGGCTACCACTAACCTGCTGCCCACTGTGACATGGCCCCCACAGTGACATGGCCACCACTGACCCGCTGCCCATTGTGACATGGAGCCAACTGTGACAGGGCCACCACTGACCTGCTGCCCACTGTGACATAGCCCCGTCAGTCACATGACCAGAACTGTCCCGCTGTCCACTGTGACATGGCCCCCACAGTGACATGGCCACCACTGACCCGCTGCCCATTGTGACATGGAGCCAACTGTGACAGGGCCACCACTGACCTGCTGCCCACTGTGACATGGCCCCCTCAGTCACATGACCACGACTGTCCCGCTGTCCACTGTGACATCGCCCCCACAGTGACATGGCCACCAGTGACCTGTTGCCCACTGTGACATGGCCGCCTCAGTCACATGACCATCACTGTCCCGCTGTCCACTGTGACATGGCCCCCACAGTGACATGGCCACAAGTGACCTGCTGCCTATTGTGACATGGCCCCCACAGTGACATGGCTACCACTAACCTGCTGCCCACTGTGACATGACCCCCCAGTGACATGGCCACCACTGACCTGCTGCCCATTGTGACATGGACCCAATTGTGACAGGGCCACCACGGACCTGCTGCGCACTGTGACATGGCCCCCTCAGTCACATGACCACCACTGTCCAGCTGCCCACTCTGACATGGCCCCACAATGACATGGCCAGCACCGACCAGCTGTAAACTGTGACATGGCCCCACAGTGACATGGCCAGCACTGACTTGCTGCCCGCTGTGACATGGCCCCCACAGTGACATGGCTACCACTAACCTGCTGCCCACTGTGACATGGATCCCACAGTGAAAGGGCCACCACTGACCTGCTGCCCACTGTGACATGGCCCCCTCAGTCACGTGACCACCACTGTCCCGCTGCCCACTCTGACATGGCCCACACAGTGACATGGCCACCACTGACCCGCTGTCCACTGTGACATGGCCCCACAGTGACATGGCCAGCATTGACTTGCTGCCCGCTGTGACATGGCCCCCACAGTGACATGGCTACCACTAACCTGCTGCCCACTGTGACATGGACCCAACTGTGACATGGCCACCACTGACCCGCTGTCCACTGTGACATGGCCCCCTCAGTCACATGACCACCACTGTCCCGCTGTCCACTGTGACATGGCCCCCACAGTGACATGGCCACCACTGACTCACTGCCCATTGTGACATGGACCCAACTGTGACAGGGCCACCACTGTCCCGCTGCCCACTGTGACATGGCCCCCTCAGTCACATGACCAGAACTGTCCCGCTTCCCGCTGTGACATGGCCCCCACAGTGACATGGCCAGCACTGACCTGCTGTCCACTGTGATATGGCCCCACAGTGACATGGCTGCCACTAACCTGCTGCCCACTGTGACATGGCCCCCACAGTGACATGGCCACCACTGACCCGCTGCCCATTGTGACATGGCCCCACAGTGACATGGCCACCACTGACTTGCTGCCCGCTGTGACATGGCCCCCACAGTGACATGGCTACCACTAACCTGCTGCCCACTGTGACATGGCCCCCACAGTGACATGGCCAGCACTGACCCGCTGCCCATTGTGACATGGACCCAACTGTGACAGGGCCACCACTGACCTGCTGCCCACTGTGACATGGCCCCCTCAGTCACATGACCACGACTGTCCCGCTGTCCACTGTGACATCGCCCCCACAGTGACATGGCCACCAGTGACCTGCTGCCCACTGTGACATGGCCCCCTCAGTCACATGACCATCACTGTCCCGCTGTCCACTGTGACATGGCCCCCACAGTGACATGGCCACAAGTGACCTGCTGCCTATTGTGACATGGCCCCCACAGTGACATGGCTACCACTAACCTGCTGCCCACTGTGACATGACCCCCCAGTGACATGGCCACCACTGACCTGCTGCCCATTGTGACATGGACCCAATTGTGACAGGGCCACCACGGACCTGCTGCGCACTGTGACATGGCCCCCTCAGTCACATGACCACCACTGTCCAGCTGCCCACTCTGACATGGCCCCACAATGACATGGCCAGCACTGACTTGCTGCCCGCTGTGACATGGCCCCCACAGTGACATGGCTACCACTAACCTGCTTCACTGTGACATGGATCCCACAGTGAAAGGGCCACCACTGACCTGCTGCCAACTGTGACATGGCCCCCTCAGTCACGTGACCACCACTGTCCCGCTGTCCACTGTGACATGGCCCCACAGTGACATGGCCAGCATTGACTTGCTGCCCGCTGTGACATGGCCCCCACAGTGACATGGCTACCACTAACCTGCTGCTCACTGTGACATGGACCCAACTGTGACATGGCCACCACTGACCCGCTGTCCACTGTGACATGGCCCCCTCAGTCACATGACCACCACTGTCCCGCTGTCCACTGTGACATGGCCCCCACAGTGACATGGCCACCACTGACTCACTGCCCATTGTGACATGGACCCAACTGTGACAGGGCCACCACTGTCCCGCTGCCCACTGTGACATGGCCCCCTCAGTCACATGACCAGAACTGTCCCGCTTCCCGCTGTGACATGGCCCCCACAGTGACATGGCCAGCACTGACCTGCTGTCCACTGTGATATGGCCCCACAGTGACATGGCTGCCACTAACCTGCTGCCCACTGTGACATGGCCCCCACCGTGACATGGCCACCACTGACCCGCTGCCCATTGTGACATGGACCCAACTGTGACAGGGCCACCACTGACCTGCTGCCCACTGTGACATGGCCCCCACAGTGACATGGCCACCACTGACCTGCTGTCCACTGTGACATGGCCCCACAGTGACATGGCCACCACTGACTTGCTGCCCGCTGTGACATGGCCCCCACAGTGACATGGCTACCACTAACCTGCTGCGCACTGTGACATGGCCCCCACAGTGACATGGCCAGCACTGACCCGCTGCCCATTGTGACATGGACCCAACTGTGACAGGGCCACCACTGACCTGCTGCCCACTGTGACATGGCCCCCTCAGTCACATGACCACGACTGTCCCGCTGTCCACTGTGACATCGCCCCCACAGTGACATGGCCACCACTGACCTGCTGCCCACTGTGACATGGCCCCCTCAGTCACATGACCATCACTGTCCCGCTGTCCACTGTGACATGGCCCCCACAGTGACATGGCCACAAGTGACCTGCTGCCTATTGTGACATGGCCCCCACTGTGACATGGCTACCACTAACCTGCTGCCCACTGTGACATGACCCCCCAGTGACATGGCCACCACTGACCTGCTGCCCATTGTGACATGGACCCAACTGTGACAGGGCCACCACTGACCTGCTGCCCACTGTGACATGGCCCCCTCAGTCACATGACCACCACTATCCAGCTGCCCACTCTGACATGGCCCCACAGTGACATGGCCAGCACCGACCCGCTGTAAACTGTGACATGGCCCCACAGTGACATGGCCACCACTGACTTGCTGCCCGCTGTGACATGGCCCCCACAGTGACATGGCTACCACTAACCTGCTGCCCACTGTGACATGGATCCCACAGTGACAGGGCCACCGCTGAACTGCTGCCCACTGTGACATGGCCCCCTCAGTCACATGACCACCACTGTCCCGCTGCCCACTCTGACATGGCCCCACAGTGACATGGCCACCACTGACCCGCTGTCCACTGTGACATGGCCCCCACAGTGACATGGCCAGCATTGACTTGCTGCCCGCTGTGACATGGCCCCCACAGTGACATGGCTACCACTAACCTGCTGCCCACTGTGACATGGCCCCCACAGTGACATGGCCACCACTGACCTGCTGCCCATTGTGACATGGACCCAACTGTGACAGGGCCACCACTGACCTGCTGCCCACTGTGACATGGCCCCCTCAGTCACGTGACCACCACTGTCCCGCTGCCCACTCTGACATGGCCCACACAGTGACATGGCCACCACTGACCCGCTGTCCACTGTGACATGGCCCCACAGTGACATGGCCAGCATTGACTTGCTGCCCGCTGTGACATGGCCCCCACAGTGACATGGCTACCACTAACCTGCTGCCCACTGTGACATGGCCCCCACAGTGACATGGCCACCACTGACCCGCTGTCCACTGTGACATGGCCCCCTCAGTCACATGACCACCACTGTCCCGCTGTCCACTGTGACATGGCCCCCACAGTGACATGGCCACCACTGACTCACTGCCCATTGTGACATGGACCCAACTGTGACAGGGCCACCACTGTCCCGCTGCCCACTGTGACATGGCCCCCTCAGTCACATGACCAGAACTGTCCAGCTGCCCGCTGTGACATGGCCCCCACAGTGACATGGCCAGCACTGACCTGCTGTCCACTGTGACATGGCCCCACAGTGACATGGCTGCCACTAACCTGCTGCCCACTGTGACATGGCCCCCACAGTGACATGGCCACCACTGACCCGCTGCCCATTGTGACATGGCCCCCTCAGTCACATGACCACCACTGTCCCGCTGCCCACTGTGACATGGCCCCCACAGTGACATGGCCACCACTGACATGCTACCCATTGTGACATGGCCCCCACAGTGACAGGGCTACCACTAACCTGCTGCCCACTGTGACATGGCCCCCACAGTGACATGGCAACCACTGACTTGCTGCCCATTGTGACATTGACCCAACTGTGACAGGGCCACCACTGACCTGCTGCCCACTGTGACATGGCGCCCTCAGTCACATGACCACCACTGTCCCGCTGCCCACGGTGACATGGCCCCCACAGTGACATGGCCACCACTGACCTGCTGTCCACTGTGACATGGCCCCCACAGTGACATGGCCACCACTGACCCGAAGCCCATTGTGAGATGGACCCAACTGTGACATGGCCACCACTGACCTGCTGCCCACTGTGACATGGCCCCACAGTGACATGGCCAGCACTGACTTGCTGCCTGCTGTGACATGACCCCCACAGTGACATGGCTACCACAAACCTGCTGCCCACTGTGACATGGCCCCCACATTGACATGGCTACCACTAACCTGCTACCCACTGTGACATTGCCCCCACAGTGACATGGCCACCACTGTCCCACTGCCCATTGTGACATGGACCCAACTGTGACAGGGCCACCACTGACCCGCTGTCCACTGTGACATGGTCCCCACAGTGACATGGCTACCACTAACCTGCTGCCCATTGTGACATGGCCCCCACAGTGACATGGCTACCACTAACTTGCTGCCCACTGTGACATGGCCCCCACAGTGACATGGCCACCACTGACTTGCTGCCCATTATGACATGGACCCAACTGTGACAGGGCCACCACTGACCTGCTGTCCACTGTGACATGGCCCCCTCAGTCACATGACCACCACTGTCCCGCTGCCCGCTGTGACATGGCCCACACAGTGACATGGCCACCACTGACTTGCTGCCCGCTGTGACATGGCCCCCACAGTGACATGGCTACCACTAACCTGCTGCCCACTGTGACATGGCCCCCACAGTGACATGGCTACCACTAACCTGCTGCCCACTGTGACATGGCCCCCACAGTGACATGGCCACCACTGACTTGCTGCCCATTATGACATGGACCCAACTGTGACAGGGCCACCACTGACCTGCTGTCCACTGTGACATGGCCCCCTCAGTCACATGACCACCACTGTCCTGCTGCTCGCTGTGACATGGCCCCCACAGTGACATGGCCACCACTGACTTGCTGCCCACTGTGACATGGCCACCACAGTGACATGGCCAGGACTGACTTGCTGCCCGCTGTGACATGGCCCCCACAGTGACATGGCTACCACTAAACTGATGCCCACTGTGACATGGCCCCCACAGTGACATGGCCACCACTGACTTGCTGCCCATTGTGACATGGACCCAACTGTGACAGGGCCACCACTTAACTGCTGCCCACTGTGACATGGCCCCCTCAGTCACATGACCACCACTGTCCTGCTGCCCACTGTGACATGGCCCCCACAGTGACATGGCTACCACTGACCCGCTGTCCACTGTGACATGGCCCCACAGTGACATGGCCACCACTGACTTGCTGCCCGCTGTGACATGGCCCCCACAGTGACATGGCCACCACTGACCCGCAGCCCATTGAGACATGGACCCAAATGTGACAGGGCCACCACTGACCTGCTGCCCACTGTGACATGGCCCCCTCAGTCACATGACCACCACTGTCCCTCTGCCCACTGTGACATGGCCCCCACAGTGACATGGCCAGCACTGACTTGCTGCCCGGTGTGACATGGCCGCACCAGTGACATGGCCACCACTGACCTGCTGCCCTCTGTGACATTGCCCCCACAGTGACATGGCCAATAGTGACCTGCTGCCCATTGTGACATGGCCCCCACAGTGACATGGCTACCACTAACCTGCTGCCCACTGTGACATGGCCCCCACAGTGACATGGCCACCACTGACTTGCTGCCCATTATGACATGGACCCAACTGTGACAGGGCCACCACTGACCTGCTGCCCACTGTGACATGGCCCCCTCAGTCACATGACCACCACTGTCCCGCTGCCCGCTGTGACATGGCCCCCACAGTGACATGGCCACCACTGACTTGCTGCCCACTGTGACATCGCCACCACAGTGACATGGCCAGGACTGACTTGCTGCCCGCTGTGACATGGCCCCCACAGTGACATGGCTACCACTAACCTGCTGCCCACTGTGACATGGCCCCCACAGTGACATGGCCACCACTGACTTGCTGCCCATTGTGACATGGACCCAACTGTGACAGGGCCACCACTGACCTGCTGCGCACTGTGACATGGCCCCCACAGTCACATGACCACCACTGTCTCGCTGCCCACTGTGACATGGCCCCCACAGTGACATGGCCACCACTGACCCGCTGCTCATTGTGACATGGACCCAACTGTGACAGGACCACCACTTAACTGCTGCCCACTGTGACATGGCCCCCTCAGTCACATGACCACCACTGTCCTGCTGCCCACTGTGACATGGCCCCCACAGTGACATGGCTACCACTGACCCGCTGTCCACTGTGACATGGCCCCACAGTGACATGGCCACCACTGACTTGCTGCCCGCTGTGACATGGCCCCCACAGTGACATGGCCACCACTGACCCGCAGCCCATTGTGACATGGCCCCCATAGTGACATGGCCACCACTGACCTGCTGCCCACTGTGACATGGCCCCCTCAGTCACATGACCACCACTGTCCCGCTGCCCACTGTGACAAGGCCCCCACAGTGACATGGCCAGCACTGACCCGCTGTCCACTGTGACATGGCCCCACAGTGACATGGCCACCACTGACTTGCTGCCCATTATGACATGGACCCAACTGTGACAGGGCCACCACTGACCTGCTGCCCACTGTGACATGGCCCCCTCAGTCACATGACCACCACTGTCCCGCTGCCCGCTGTGACATGGCCCCCACAGTGACATGGCCACCACTGACTTGCTGCCCACTGTGACATGGCCACCACAGTGACATGGCCAGGACTGACTTGCTGCCCGCTGTGACATGGCCCCCACAGTGACATGGCTACCACTAACCTGCTGCCCACTGTGACATGGCCCCCACAGTGACATGGCCACCACTGACCCGCTGCCCATTGTGACGTGACCCAACTGTGACAGGGCCACCACTGACCTGCTGCCCACTGTGACATGGCCCCCTCAGTCACATGACCACCTCTGTCCCGTTCTCCACTGTGAAATGGCCCCCACAGTGACATGGCCACCAGTGACCTGCTGCCCATTGTGACATGGCCCCCACAGTGACATTGCTACCACTAACCTGCTGCCCACTGTGACATGGCCCCCACACTGACATGGCCACCACTGACCTGCTGCCCATTGTGACATGGACCCAACTATGACAGGGCCACCACTGACCTGCTGCCCACTGTGACATGGCCCCCTCAGTCACATGACAACCACTGTCCCGCTGCCCACTGTGACATGGCCCCCACAGTGACATGGCCACCACTGACCTGCTGTCCACTGTGACATGGCCCCACAGTGACATGGCCAGCACTGACTTGCTGCCTGCTGTGACATGACCCCCACAGTGACATGGCTACCACAAACCTGCTGCCCACTGTGACATGGCCCCCACAGTGACATGGCTACCACTAACCTGCTGCCCACTGTGACATTGCCCCCACAGTGACATGGCCACCACTGTCCCGCTGCCCATTGTGACATGGACCCAACTGTGACAGGGCCACCACTGACCCGCTGTCCACTGTGACATGGTCCCCACAGTGACATGGCTACCACTAACATGCTGCCCACTGTGACATGGACCCAACTGTGACAGGGCCACCAGTGACCCGCTGTCCACTGTGACATGGCCCCACAGTGACATGGCCAGCACTGACCCGCAGCCCATTGTGACATGGACCCTACTGTGACAGGGCCACCACTAACCTGCTGCCCACTGTGACATGGCCCCCACAGTGACATGACCACCACTGTCCCTCTACCCACTGTGACATGTAGCCACAGTGACATGGCCACCACTGACTTGCTGCCCGGTGTGACATGGCCGCACCAGTGACATGGCCACCACTGACCTTCTGCCCTCTGTGACATTGCCCCCACAGTGACATGGCCACCAGTGACCTGCTGCCCATTGTGACATGGCCCCCACAGTGACATGGCTACCACTAACCTGCTGCCCACTGTGACATGGCCCCCACAGTGACATGGCCACCACTGACTTGCTGCTCATTATGACATGGACCCAACTGTGACAGGGCCACCACTGACCTGCTGTCCACTGTGACATGGCCCCCTCATTCACATGACCACCACTGTCCCGCTGCCCGCTGTGACATGGCCCCCACAGTGACATGGCCACCACTGACTTGCTGCCCACTGTGACATGGCCACCACAGTGACATGGCCAGGACTGACTTGCTGCCCGCTGTGACATGGCCCCCACAGTGACATGGCCACCACTGACTTTCTGCCCATTGTGACATGGACCCAACTGTGACAGGGCCACCACTTAACTGCTGCCCACTGTGACATGGCCCCCTCAGTCACATGACCACCACTGTCCTGCTGCCCACTGTGACATGGCCCCCACAGTGACATGGCTACCACTGACCCGCTGCCCAATGTGACATGGACCCAACTGTGACAGGGCCACCAGTGACCCGCTGTCCACTGTGACATGGCCCCACAGTGACATGGCCAGCACTGACCCGCAGCCCATTGTGACATGGACCCTACTGTGACAGGGCCACCACTAACCTGCTGCCCACTGTGACATGGCCCCCACAGTGACATGACCACCACTGTCCCTCTACCCACTGTGACATGTAGCCACAGTGACATGGCCACCACTGACTTGCTGCCCGGTGTGACATGGCCGCACCAGTGACATGGCCACCACTGACCTTCTGCCCTCTGTGACATTGCCCCCACAGTGACATGGCCACCAGTGACCTGCTGCCCATTGTGACATGGCCCCCACAGTGACATGGCTACCACTAACCTGCTGCCCACTGTGACATGGCCCCCACAGTGACATGGCCACCACTGACTTGCTGCTCATTATGACATGGACCCAACTGTGACAGGGCCACCACTGACCTGCTGTCCACTGTGACATGGCCCCCTCATTCACATGACCACCACTGTCCCGCTGCCCGCTGTGACATGGCCCCCACAGTGACATGGCCACCACTGACTTGCTGCCCACTGTGACATGGCCACCACAGTGACATGGCCAGGACTGACTTGCTGCCCGCTGTGACATGGCCCCCACAGTGACATGGCCACCACTGACTTTCTGCCCATTGTGACATGGACCCAACTGTGACAGGGCCACCACTTAACTGCTGCCCACTGTGACATGGCCCCCTCAGTCACATGACCACCACTGTCCTGCTGCCCACTGTGACATGGCCCCCACAGTGACATGGCTACCACTGACCCGCTGCCCAATGTGACATGGCCCCACAGTGACATGGCCACCACTGACTTGCTGCCCGCTGTGACATGGCCCCCACAGTGACATGGCCACCACTGACCCGCAGCCCATTGTGACATGGACCCAAATGTGACAGGGCCACCACTGACCTGCTGCCCACTGTGACATGGCCCCCTCAGTCACATGACCACCACTGTCCCTCTGCCCACTGTGACATGTAGCCACAGTGACATGGCCAGCACTGACTTGCTGCCCGGTGTGACATGGCCGCACCAGTGACATGGCCACAACTGACCTGCTGCCCTCTGTGACATTGCCCCCACAGTGACATGGCCAATAGTGACCTGCTGCCCATTGTGACATGGCCCCACAGTGACATGGCCACCACTGACCCGCTGCCCATTGTGACATGGACCCAACTGTGACAGGGCCACCACTTAACTGCTGCCCACTGTGACATGGCCCCCTCAGTCACATGACCACCACTGTCCTGCTGCCCACTGTGACATGGCCCCCACAGTGACATGGCTACCACTGACCCGCTGTCTACTGTGACATGGCCCCACAGTGACATGGCCACCACTGACTTGCTGCCCGCTGTGACATGGCCCCCACAGTGACATGGCCACCACTGACCCGCAGCCCATTGTGACATGGACCCAAATGTGACAGGGCCACCACTGACCTGCTGCCCACTGTGACATGGCCCCCACAGTGACATGGCCACCACTGACCCGCTGCCCATTGTGACATGGACCCAACTATGAGAGGGCCACCACTGACTTGCTGTCCACTGTGACATGGCCCCCTCAGTCACATGACCACCACTGTCCCGCTGCCCACAGTGACATGGCCCCCACAGTGACATGGCCACCACTGACCCGCAGCCCATTGTGACATGGACCCAACTGTGACAGGGCCACCACTGACCTGCTAACCACTGTGACATGGCCCCCTCAGTCACATGACCACCACTGTCCCGCTGTCCACTGTGACATGGCCCCCACAGTGACATGGCTACCATTAACCTGCTGCCCACTGTGACATGGCCCCCACAGTGACATGGCCACCACTGACCTGCTGTCCACTGTGACATGGCCCCACAGTGACATGGCCAGCACTGACTTGCTGCCCGCTGTGACATGGTCCCCACAGTGACATGGCTACCACTGACCCACTGCCCATTGTGACGTGACCCGAATGTGACAGGGCCACCACTGACCTGCTGCCCACTGTGACATGGCCCCCTCAGTCACATGACCACCACTGTCCCGCTGCCCACTGTGACATGGCCCCACTGTGACATGGCCAGCACTGACTTGCTGCCCGCTGTGACATGGCCCCCACAGTGACATGGCTACCACTAACCTGCTGCCCAGTGTGACACGGCTCCCACAGTGACATGGCCACCACTGACCCGCTGCCCATTGTGACATGGACCCAACTGTGACAGGGCGACCACTGACCTGCTGCCCACTGTGACATGGCCCCCTCAGTCACATGACCACCACTGTCCCGCTGCCCACTGTGACACGGCCCCCACAGTGACATGGCCACCACTGACCTGCTGCCCATTGTGACATGGCCCCCACAGTGACAGGGCTACCACTAACCTGCTGCCCACTGTGACATGGCCCCCACAGTGACATGGCAACCACTGACTTGCTGCACATTGTTACATGGACCCAACTGTGACAGGGCCACCACTGACCTGCTGCCCACTGTGACATGGCGCCCTCAGTCAAATGACCACCACTGTCCCGCTGCCCACGGTGACATGGCCCCCACAGTGACATGGCCACCACTGACCTGCTGTCCACTGTGACATGGCCTTACAGTGACATGGCTACCACTAACCTGCTGCCCACTGTGACATGGCCCCCACAGTGACATGGCTACCACTAACCTGCTGCCCACTGTGACATGGCCCCCACAGTGACATGGCCACCACTGACCCGCTGCCCATTGTGACATGGACCCAACTATGACAGGGCCACCACTGACTTGCTGCCCACTGTGACATGGCCCCCTCAGTCACATGACCACCACTGTCCCGCTGCCCACTGTGACATGGCCACACAGTGACATGGCCAGCACTGACTTGCTGCCCGCTGTGACATGGCCCCCAGAGTGACATGGCTACCACTTACCTGCTGCCCACGGTGACATGGCCCCCACAGTGACATGGCTACCACTAACCTGCTGACAACTGTGACATGGCCCCCACAGTGACATGGCCACCACTGACCCGCAGCCCATTGTGACATGGACCCAACTGTGACAGGGCCACCACTGACCTGCTGCCCACTGTGACATGGCCCCCTCAGTCACATGACCACCACTGTCCCGCTGTCCACTGTGACATGGCCCCCACAGTGACATGGCCACCACTGACCTGCTGTCCACTGTGACATGGCCCCACAGTGACATGGCCAGCACTGAATTGCTGCCCGCTGTGACATGGCCCCCACAGAGACATGGCTACCACTAACCTGCTGCCCACTGTGACATGGCCCCCACAGTGACATGGCCACCACTGACCCGCTGCCCATTGTGACGTGACCCAAATATGACAGGGCCACCACTGACCTGCTGCCCACTGTGACATGGCCCCCGCAGTGACATGGCCACCACTGACCTGCTGTCCACTGTGACATGCCCCCACAGTGACATGGCCAGCACTGACTTGCTGCCCGCTGTGACATGACCCCCACAGTGACATGGCTACCACTAACCTGCTGCCCACTGTGACATGGCCCCCACAGTGACATGGCTACCACTGACCTGATGCCCATTGTGACATGGACCCAACTGTGACAGGGCCACCACTGTCCCGCTGCCCACTGTGACATGGCCCCCTCAGTCACATGACCACCACTGTCCCGCTGTCCACTGTGACATGGCCCCCACAGTGACATGGACACCAGTGACCTGCTGCCCATTGTGACAAGGACCCAACTGTGACAGGGCCACCACTTAACTGCTGCCCACTGTGACATGGCCCCCTCAGTCACATGACCACCACTGTCCTGCTGCCCACTGTGACATGGCCCCCACAGTGACATGGCTACCACTGACCCGCTGTCTACTGTGACATGGCCCCACAGTGACATGGCCACCACTGACTTGCTGCCCGCTGTGACATGGCCCCCACAGTGACATGGCCACCACTGACCCGCTGCCCATTGTGACATGGACCCAAATGTGACAGGGCCACCACTGACCTTCTGCCCACTGTGACATGGCCACACAGTGACATTGCTACCACTAACCTGCTGCCCACTGTGACATGGCCCCCACAGTGACATGGCTACCACTAACCTGCTGCCCAGTGTGACATGGCCCCCACAGTGACATGGCCACCACTGATTTGCTGCCCATTGTGACATGGACCCAACTATGACAGGGCCACCACTGACTTGCTGCCCACTGTGACATGGCCCCCTCAGTCACATGACCACCACTGTCCCGCTGTCCACTGTGACATGGCCCCCACATGACATGGCCACCAGTGACCTGCTGCCCATTGTGACATGGCCCCCTCAGTCACATGACCACCACTGTCCCGCTGACCACTGTGACATGGCCCCACAGTGACATGGCCAGCACTGACTTGCTGCCCACTGTGACATGGCCCCCACAGTGACATGGCCACCACTGACCTGCTGCCCATTGTGACATGGCCCCCACAGTGACATGGCTACCACTAACCTGCTGCCCACTGTGACATGGCCCCCACAGTGACATGGCTAGCACTAACCTGCTGCCCACTGTGACATGGCCCCCACAGTGACATGGCCACCACTGACCCGCTGCCCATTGTGACATGGACCCAACTATGAGAGGGCCACCACTGACTTGCTGTCCACTGTGACATGGCCCCCTCAGTCACATGACCACGACTGTCCCGCTGTCCACTGTGACATGGCCCCCACATGACATGGCCACCAGTGACCTGCTGCCCATTGTGACATGGCCCCCTCAGTCACATGACCACCACTGTCCCGCTGCCCACAGTGACATGGCCCCCACAGTGACATGGACACTACTGACCCGCAGCCCATTGTGACATGGACCCAACTGTGACAGGGCCACCACTGACCTGCTAACCACTGTGACATGGCCCCCTCAGTCACATGACCACCACTGTCCCGCTGCCCACGGTGACATGGCCCCCACAGTGACATGGCTACCATTAACCTGCTGCCCACTGTGACATGGCCCCCACAGTGACATGGCCACCACTGACCTGCTGTCCACTGTGACATGGCCCCACAGTGACATGGCCAGCACTGACTTGCTGCCCGCTGTGACATGGCCCCCACAGTGACATGGCTACCACTGACCCGCTGCCCATTGTGACGTGACCCAAATGTGACAGGGCCACCACTGACCTGCTGCCCACTGTGACATGGCCCCCTCAGTCACATGACCACCACTGTCCTGCTGCCCACTGTGACATGGCCCCACAGTGACATGGCCAGCACTGACTTGCTACCCGCTGTGACATGGCCCCCACAGTGACATGGCTACCACTAACCTGCTGCCCAGTGTGACATGGCTCCCACAGTGACATGGCCACCACTGACCCGCTGCCCATTGTGACATGGACCCAACTGTGACAGGGCGACCACTGACCTGCTGCCCACTGTGACATGGCCCCCTCAGTCACATGACCACGACTGTCCCGCTGCCCACTGTGACACGGCCCCCACAGTGACATGGCCACCACTGACCTGCTGCCCATTGTGACATGGCCCCCACAGTGACAGGGCTACCACTAACCTGCTGCCCACTGTGACATGGCCCCCACAGTGACATGGCCACCACTGACCCGCTGCCCATTGTGACATGGACCCAACTATGAGAGGGCCACCACTGATTTGCTGTCCACTGTGACATGGCCCCCTCAGTCACATGACCACCACTGTCCCGCTGCCCACAGTGACATGGCCCCCACAGTGACATGGCCACCACTGACCCGCAGCCCATTGTGACATGGACCCAACTGTGACAGGGCCACCACTGACCTGCTAACCACTGTGACATGGCCCCCTCAGTCACATGACCACCACTGTCCCGCTGTCCACTGTGACATGGCCCCCACAGTGACATGGCTACCATTAACCTGCTGCCCACTGTGACATGGCCCCCACAGTGACATGGCCACCACTGACCTGCTGTCCACTGTGACATGGCCCCACAGTGACATGGCCAGCACTGACTTGCTGCCCGCTGTGACATGGTCCCCACAGTGACATGGCTACCACTGACCCGCTGCCCATTGTGACGTGACCCAAATGTGACAGGGCCACCACTGACCTGCTGCCCACTGTGACATGGCCCCCTCAGTCACATGACCACCACTGTCCCGCTGCCCACTGTGACATGGCCCCACTGTGACATGGCCAGCACTGACTTGCTGCCCGCTGTGACATGGCCCCCACAGTGACATGGCTACCACTAACCTGCTGCCCAGTGTGACACGGCTCCCACAGTGACATGGCCACCACTGACCCGCTGCCCATTGTGACATGGACCCAACTGTGACAGGGCGACCACTGACCTGCTGCCCACTGTGACATGGCCCCCTCAGTCACATGACCACCACTGTCCCGCTGCCCACGGTGACATGGCCCCCACAGTGACATGGCCACCACTGACCTGCTGTCCACTGTGACATGGCCTTACAGTGACATGGCTACCACTAACCTGCTGCCCACTGTGACATGGCCCCCACAGTGACATGGCTACCACTAACCTGCTGCCCACTGTGACATGGCCCCCACAGTGACATGGCCACCACTGACCTGCTGCCCATTGTGACATGGCCCCCACAGTGACATGGCTACCACTAACCTGTTGCCCACTGTGACATGGCCCCCACAGTGACATGGCTAGCACTAACCTGCTGCCCACTGTGACATGGCCCCCACAGTGACATGGCCACCACTGACCCGCTGCCCATTGTGACATGGACCCAACTATGAGAGGGCCACCACTGACTTGCTGTCCACTGTGACATGGCCCCCTCAGTCACATGACCACGACTGTCCCGCTGTCCACTGTGACATGGCCCCCACATGACATGGCCACCAGTGACCTGCTGCCCATTGTGACATGGTCCCCTCAGTCACATGACCACCACTGTCCCGCTGCCCACAGTGACATGGCCCCCACAGTGACATGGACACTACTGACCCGCAGCCCATTGTGACATGGACCCAACTGTGACAGGGCCACCACTGACCTGCTAACCACTGTGACATGGCCCCCTCAGTCACATGACCACCACTGTCCCGCTGCCCACGGTGACATGGCCCCCACAGTGACATGGCTAACATTAACCTGCTGCCCACTGTGACATGGCCCCCACAGTGACATGGCCACCACTGACCTGCTGTCCACTGTGACATGGCCCCACAGTGACATGGCCAGCACTGACTTGCTGCCCGCTGTGACATGGCCCCCACAGTGACATGGCTACCACTGACCCGCTGCCCATTGTGACGTGACCCAAATGTGACAGGGCCACCACTGACCTGCTGCCCACTGTGACATGGCCCCCTCAGTCACATGACCACCACTGTCCTGCTGCCCACTGTGACATGGCCCCACAGTGACATGGCCAGCACTGACTTGCTACCCGCTGTGACATGGCCCCCACAGTGACATGGCTACCACTAACCTGCTGCCCAGTGTGACATGGCTCCCACAGTGACATGGCCACCACTGACCCGCTGCCCATTGTGACATGGACCCAACTGTGACAGGGCGACCACTGACCTGCTGCCCACTGTGACATGGCCCCCTCAGTCACATGACCACCACTGTCCCGCTGCCCACTGTGACACGGCCCCCACAGTGACATGGCCACCACTGACCTGCTGCCCATTGTGACATGGCCCCAACAGTGACAGGGCTACCACTAACCTGCTGCCCACTGTGACATGGCCCCCACAGTGACATGGCCACCACTGACCCGCTGCCCATTGTGACATGGACCCAACTATGAGAGGGCCACCACTGACTTGCTGTCCACTGTGACATGGCCCCCTCAGTCACATGACCACCACTGTCCCGCTGCCCACAGTGACATGGCCCCCACAGTGACATGGCCACCACTGACCCGCAGCCCATTGTGACATGGACCCAACTGTGACAGGGCCACCACTGACCTGCTAACCACTGTGACATGGCCCCCTCAGTCACATGACCACCACTGTCCCGCTGCCCACTGTGACATGGCCCCCACAGTGACATGGCCACCACTGACCTGCTGTCCACTGTGACATGGCCCCACAGTGACATGGCCAGCACTGACTTGCTGCCCGCTGTGACATGGCCCCCACAGTGACATGGCTACCACTGACCCGCTGCCCATTGTGACATGACCCAAATGTGACAGGGCCACCACTGACCTGCTGCCCACTGTGACATGGCCCCCTCAGTCACATGACCACCACTGTCCTGCTGCCCACTGTGACATGGCCCCACAGTGACATGGCCAGCACTGACTTGCTACCCGCTGTGACATGGCCCCCACAGTGACATGGCTACCACTAACCTGCTGCCCAGTGTGACATGGCTCCCACAGTGACATGGCCACCACTGACCCGCTGCCCATTGTGACATGGACCCAACTGTGACAGGGCGACCACTGACCTGCTGCCCACTGTGACATGGCCCCCTCAGTCACATGACCACCACTGTCCCGCTGCCCACTGTGACACGGCCCCCACAGTGACATGGCCACCACTGACCTGCTGCCCATTGTGACATGGCCCCAACAGTGACAGGGCTACCACTAACCTGCTGCCCACTGTGACATGGCCCCCACAGTGACATGGCCACCACTGACCCGCTGCCCATTGTGACATGGACCCAACTATGAGAGGGCCACCACTGACTTGCTGTCCACTGTGACATGGCCCCCTCAGTCACATGACCACCACTGTCCCGCTGCCCACAGTGACATGGCCCCCACAGTGACATGGCCACCACTGACCCGCAGCCCATTGTGACATGGACCCAACTGTGACAGGGCCACCACTGACCTGCTAACCACTGTGACATGGCCCCCTCAGTCACATGACCACCACTGTCCCGCTGTCCACTGTGACATGGCCCCCACAGTGACATGGCTACCATTAACCTGCTGCCCACTGTGACATGGCCCCCACAGTGACATGGCCACCACTGACCTGCTGTCCACTGTGACATGGCCCCACAGTGACATGGCCAGCACTGACTTGCTGCCCGCTGTGACATGGTCCCCACAGTGACATGGCTACCACTGACCCGCTGCCCATTGTGACGTGACCCAAATGTGACAGGGCCACCACTGACCTGCTGCCCACTGTGACATGGCCCCCTCAGTCACATGACCACCACTGTCCCGCTGCCCACTGTGACATGGCCCCACTGTGACATGGCCAGCACTGACTTGCTGCCCGCTGTGACATGGCCCCCACAGTGACATGGCTACCACTAACCTGCTGCCCAGTGTGACACGGCTCCCACAGTGACATGGCCACCACTGACCCGCTGCCCATTGTGACATGGACCCAACTGTGACAGGGCGACCACTGACCTGCTGCCCACTGTGACATGGCCCCCTCAGTCACATGACCACCACTGTCCCGCTGCCCACGGTGACATGGCCCCCACAGTGACATGGCCACCACTGACCTGCTGTCCACTGTGACATGGCCTTACAGTGACATGGCTACCACTAACCTGCTGCCCACTGTGACATGGCCCCCACAGTGACATGGCTACCACTAACCTGCTGCCCACTGTGACATGGCCCCCACAGTGACATGGCCACCACTGACCCGCTGCCCATTGTGACATGGACCCAACTATGACAGGGCCACCACTGACTTGCTGCCCACTGTGACATGGCCCCCTCAGTCACATGACCACCACTGTCCCGCTGCCCACTGTGACATGGCCACACAGTGACATGGCCAGCACTGACTTGCTGCCCGCTGTGACATGGCCCCCAGAGTGACATGGCTACCACTTACCTGCTGCCCACGGTGACATGGCCCCCACAGTGACATGGCTACCACTAACCTGCTGACAACTGTGACATGGCCCCCACAGTGACATGGCCACCACTGACCCGCAGCCCATTGTGACATGGACCCAACTGTGACAGGGCCACCACTGACCTGCTGCCCACTGTGACATGGCCCCCTCAGTCACATGACCACCACTGTCCCGCTGTCCACTGTGACATGGCCCCCACAGTGACATGGCCACCACTGACCTGCTGTCCACTGTGACATGGCCCCACAGTGACATGGCCAGCACTGAATTGCTGCCCGCTGTGACATGGCCCCCACAGAGACATGGCTACCACTAACCTGCTGCCCACTGTGACATGGCCCCCACAGTGACATGGCCACCACTGACCCGCTGCCCATTGTGACGTGACCCAAATATGACAGGGCCACCACTGACCTGCTGCCCACTGTGACATGGCCCCCGCAGTGACATGGCCACCACTGACCTGCTGTCCACTGTGACATGCCCCCACAGTGACATGGCCAGCACTGACTTGCTGCCCGCTGTGACATGACCCCCACAGTGACATGGCTACCACTAACCTGCTGCCCACTGTGACATGGCCCCCACAGTGACATGGCTACCACTGACCTGATGCCCATTGTGACATGGACCCAACTGTGACAGGGACACCACTGTCCCGCTGCCCACTGTGACATGGCCCCCTCAGTCACATGACCACCACTGTCCCGCTGTCCACTGTGACATGGCCCCCACAGTGACATGGACACCAGTGACCTGCTGCCCATTGTGACAAGGACCCAACTGTGACAGGGCCACCACTTAACTGCTGCCCACTGTGACATGGCCCCCTCAGTCACATGACCACCACTGTCCTGCTGCCCACTGTGACATGGCCCCCACAGTGACATGGCTACCACTGACCCGCTGTCTACTGTGACATGGCCCCCACAGTGACATGGCTACCACTAACCTGCTGCCCAGTGTGACATGGCCCCCACAGTGACATGGCCACCACTGATTTGCTGCCCATTGTGACATGGACCCAACTATGACAGGGCCACCACTGACTTGCTGCCCACTGTGACATGGCCCCCTCAGTCACATGACCACCACTGTCCCGCTGTCCACTGTGACATGGCCCCCACATGACATGGCCACCAGTGACCTGCTGCCCATTGTGACATGGCCCCCTCAGTCACATGACCACCACTGTCCCGCTGACCACTGTGACATGGCCCCACAGTGACATGGCCAGCACTGACTTGCTGCCCACTGTGACATGGCCCCCACAGTGACATGGCCACCACTGACCTGCTGCCCATTGTGACATGGCCCCCACAGTGACATGGCTACCACTAACCTGCTGCCCACTGTGACATGGCCCCCACAGTGACATGGCTAGCACTAACCTGCTGCCCACTGTGACATGGCCCCCACAGTGACATGGCCACCACTGACCCGCTGCCCATTGTGACATGGACCCAACTATGAGAGGGCCACCACTGACTTGCTGTCCACTGTGACATGGCCCCCTCAGTCACATGACCACGACTGTCCCGCTGTCCACTGTGACATGGCCCCCACATGACATGGCCACCAGTGACCTGCTGCCCATTGTGACATGGCCCCCTCAGTCACATGACCACCACTGTCCCGCTGCCCACAGTGACATGGCCCCCACAGTGACATGGACACTACTGACCCGCAGCCCATTGTGACATGGACCCAACTGTGACAGGGCCACCACTGACCTGCTAACCACTGTGACATGGCCCCCTCAGTCACATGACCACCACTGTCCCGCTGTCCACTGTGACATGGCCCCCACAGTGACATGGCTACCATTAACCTGCTGCCCACTGTGACATGGCCCCCACAGTGACATGGCCACCACTGACCTGCTGTCCACTGTGACATGGCCGCACAGTGACATGGCCAGCACTGACTTGCTGCCCGCTGTGACATGGCCCCCACAGTGACATGGCTACCACTGACCCGCTGCCCATTGTGACGTGACCCAAATGTGACAGGGCCACCACTGACCTGCTGCCCACTGTGACATGGCCCCCTCAGTCACATGACCACCACTGTCCCGCTGCCCACTGTGACATGGCCCCACAGTGACATGGCCAGCACTGACTTGCTACCCGCTGTGACATGGCCCCCACAGTGACATGGCTACCACTAACCTGCTGCCCAGTGTGACATGGCTCCCACAGTGACATGGCCACCACTGACCCGCTGCCCATTGTGACATGGACCCAACTGTGACAGGGCGACCACTGACCTGCTGCCCACTGTGACATGGCCCCCTCAGTCACATGACCACCACTGTCCCGCTGCCCACTGTGACACGGCCCCCACAGTGACATGGCCACCACTGACCTGCTGCCCATTGTGACATGGCCCCCACAGTGACAGGGCTACCACTAACCTGCTGCCCACTGTGACATGGCCCCCACAGTGACATGGCAACCACTGACTTGCTGCACATTGTTACATGGACCCAACTGTGACAGGGCCACCACTGACCTGCTGCCCACTGTGACATGGCGCCCTCAGTCACATGACCACCACTGTCCCGCTGCCCACTGTGACATGGCCCCCACAGTGACATGGCCACCACTGACCTGCTGTCCACTGTGACATGGCCCTACAGTGACATGGATACCACTAACCTGCTGCCCACTGTGACATGGCCCCCACAGTGACATGGCTACCACTAACCTGCTGCCCACTGTGACATGGCCCCCTCAGTCACATGACCACCACTGTCCCGCTGCCCACTGTGACATGGCCCCACAGTGACATGGCCAGCACTGACTTGCTACCCGCTGTGACATGGCCCCCACAGTGACATGGCTACCACTAACCTGCTGCCCAGTGTGACATGGCTCCCACAGTGACATGGCCACCACTGACCCGCTGCCCATTGTGACATGGACCCAACTGTGACAGGGCGACCACTGACCTGCTGCCCACTGTGACATGGCCCCCTCAGTCACATGACCACCACTGTCCCGCTGCCCACTGTGACACGGCCCCCACAGTGACATGGCCACCACTGACCTGCTGCCCATTGTGACATGGCCCCCACAGTGACAGGGCTACCACTAACCTGCTGCCCACTGTGACATGGCCCCCACAGTGACATGGCAACCACTGACTTGCTGCACATTGTTACATGGACCCAACTGTGACAGGGCCACCACTGACCTGCTGCCCACTGTGACATGGCGCCCTCAGTCACATGACCACCACTGTCCCGCTGCCCACTGTGACATGGCCCCCACAGTGACATGGCCACCACTGACCTGCTGTCCACTGTGACATGGCCCTACAGTGACATGGATACCACTAACCTGCTGCCCACTGTGACATGGCCCCCACAGTGACATGGCTACCACTAACCTGCTGCCCACTGTGACATGGCCCCCACAGTGACATGGCCACCACTGACCCACTGCCCATTGTGACATGGACCCAACTATGACAGGGCCACCACTGACTTGCTGCCCACTGTGACATGGCCCCCTCAGTCACATGACCACCACTGTCCCGCTGCCCACTGTGACATGGCCACACAGTGACATGGCCAGCACTGACTTGCTGCCCGCTGTGACATGGCCCCCAGAGTGACATGGCTACCACTTACCTGCTGCCCACGGTGACATGGCCCCCACAGTGACATGGCTACCACTAACCTGCTGACAACTGTGACATGGCCCCCACAGTGACATGGCCACCACTGACCCGCAGCCCATTGTGACATGGACCCAACTGTGACAGGGCCACCACTGACCTGCTGCCCACTGTGACATGGCCCCCTCAGTCACATGACCACCACTGTCCCGCTGTCCACTGTGACATGGCCCCCACAGTGACATGGCCACCACTGACCTGCTGTCCACTGTGACATGGCCCCACAGTGACATGGCCAGAACTGAATTGCTGCCCGCTGTGACATGGCCCCCACAGAGACATGGCTACCACTAACCTGCTGCCCACTGTGACATGGCCCCCACAGTGACATGGCCACCACTGACCCGCTGCCCATTGTGACGTGACCCAAATATGACAGGGCCACCACTGACCTGCTGCCCACTGTGACATGGCCCCCGCAGTGACATGGCCACCACTGACCTGCTGTCCACTGTGACATGCCCCCACAGTGACATGGCCAGCACTGACTTGCTGCCCGCTGTGACATGACCCCCACAGTGACATGGCTACCACTAACCTGCTGCACACTGTGACATGGCCCCCACAGTGACATGGCCACCACTGACTTGCTGCCCATTATGACATGGACCCAATTGTGACAGGGCCACCACTGACCTGCTGCCCACTGTGACATGGCCCCCTCAGTCACATGACCACCACTGTCCCGCTGCCCGCTGTGACATGGCCCCCACAGTGACATGGCCACCACTGACTTGCTGCCCACTGTGACATGGCCACCACAGTGACATGGCCAGGACTGACTTGCTGCCCGCTGTGACATGGCCCCCACAGTGACATGGCTACCACTAACCTGCTGCCCACTGTGACATGGCCCCCACAGTGACATGGCCACCACTGACTTGCTGCCCATTGTGACATGGACCCAACTGTGACAGGGCCACCACTGACCTGCTCTGCACTGTGACATGGCCCCCAAAGTCACATGACCACCACTGTCTCGCTGCCCACTGTGACATGGCCCCCACAGTGACATGGCCACCACTGACCCGCTGCCCATTATGACATGGACCCAACTGTGACAGGGCCACCACTTAACTGCTGCCCACTGTGACATGGCCCCCTCAGTCACATGACCACCACTGTCCTGCTGCCCACTGTGACATGGCCCCCACAGTGACATGGCTACCACTGACCCGCTGTCCACTGTGACATGGCCCCACACTGACATGGCCACCACTGACTTGCTGCCCGCTGTGACATGGCCCCCACAATGACATGGCCACCACTGACCCGCAGCCCATTGTGACATGGACCCAAATGTGACAGGGCCACCACTGACCTGCTGCCCACTGTGACATGGCCCCCTCAGTCACATGACCACCACTGTCCCGCTGCCCACTGTGACATGGCCCCCACAGTGACATGGCCACCACTGACCTGCTGTCCACTGTGACATGGCCACACAGTGACATGGCTACCACTAACCTGCTGCCCACTGTGACATGGCCCCCACAGTGACATGGCTACCACTAACCTGCTGCCCAGTGTGACATGGCCCCCACAGTGACATGGCCACCACTGATTTGCTGCCCATTGTGACATGGACCCAACTATGACAGGGCCACCACTGACTTGCTGCCCACTGTGACATGGCCCCCTCAGTCACATGACCACCACTGTCCCGCTGTCCACTGTGACATGGCCCCCACAGTGACATGGCCACCACTGACCTGCTGTCCACTGTGACATTTCCCTACAGTGACATGGCTACCACTAACCTGCTGCCCACTGTGACATGGCCCCCACAGTGACATGGCTAGCACTAACCTGCTGCCCACTGTGACATGGCCCCCACAGTGACATGGCCACCACTGACCCGCTGCCCATTGTGACATGGACCCAACTATGAGAGGGCCACCACTGACTTGCTGCCCACTGTGACATGGCCCCCTCAGTCACATGACCACCACTGTCCCGCTGTCCACTGTGACATGGCCCCCACATGACATGGCCACCAGTGACTTGCTGCCCATTGTGACATGGCCCCCTCAGTCACATGACCACCACTGTCCCGCTGCCCACTGTGACATGGCCCCCACAGTGACATGGCCACCACTGACCCGCAGCCCATTGTGACATGGACCCAACTGTGACAGGGCCACCACTGACCTGCTACCCACTGTGACATGGCCCCCTCAGTCACATGACCACCACTGTCCCGCTGTCCACTGTGACATGGCCCCCACAGTGACATGGCTACAATTAACCTTCTGCCCACTGTGACATGGCCCCCACAGTGACATGGCCACCACTGACCTGCTGTCCACTGTGACATGGCCCCACAGTGACATGGCCAGCACTGACTTGCTGCCCGCTGTGACATGGCCCCCACAGTGACATGGCTACCACTGACCCGCTGCCCATTGTGACGTGACCCAAATGTGACAGGGCCACCACTGACCTGCTGCCCACTGTGACATGGCCCCCTCAGTCACATGACCACCACTGTCCCGCTGCCCACTGTGACATGGCCCCACAGTGACATGGCCAGCACTGACTTGCTGCCCGCTGTGACATGGCCCCCACAGTGACATGGCTACCACTAACCTGCTGCCCAGTGTGACATGGCTCCCACAGTGACATGGCCACCACTGACCCGCTGCTCATTGTGACATGGACCCAACTGTGACAGGGCCACCACTGACCTGCTGCCCACTGTGACATGGCGCCCTCAGTCACATGACCACCACTGTCCCGCTGCCCACGGTGACATGACCCCCACAGTGACATGGCCACCACTGACCTGCTGTCCACTGTGACATGGCCCTACAGTGACATGGCTACCACTAACCTGCTGCCCACTGTGACATGGCCCCCACAGTGACATGGCTACCACTAACCTGCTGCCCACTGTGACATGGCCCCCACAGTGACATGGCCACCACTGACCCGCTGCCCATTGTGACATGGACCCAACTATGACAGGGCCACCACTGACTTGCTGCCCACTGTGACATGGTCCCCTCAGTCACATGACCACCACTGTCCCGCTGCCCACTGTGACATGGCCACACAGTGACATGGCCAGCACTGACTTGCTGCCCGCTGTGACATGGCCCCCAGAGTGACATGGCTACCACTTACCTGCTGCCCACGGAGACATGGCCCCCACAGTGACATGGCTACCACTAACCTGCTGACAATTGTGACATGGCCCCCACAGTGACATGGCCACCACTGACCTGCTGTCCACTGTGACATGGCCCCACAGTGACACGGCCAGCACTGAATTGCTGCCCGCTGTGACATGGCCCCCACAGAGACATGGCTACCACTAACCTGCTGCCCACTGTGACATGGCCCCCACAGTGACATGGCCACCAGTGACCCGCTGCCCATTGTGACGTGACCCAAATGTGACAGGGCCACCACTGACCTGTTGCCCACCGTGACATGGCCCCCTCAGTCACATGACCACCACTGTCCCGCTGCCCACTGTGACATGGCCCCCGCAGTGACATGGCCACCACTGACCTGCTGTCCACTGTGACATGGCCCCACAGTGACATGGCTACCACTGACCCGCTGCCCATTGTGACGTGACCCAAATGTGACAGGGCCACCACTGACCTGCTGCCCACTGTGACATGGCCCCCTCAGTCACATGACCACCACTGTCCCGCTGCCCACTGTGACATGGCCCGCACAGTGACATGGCCACCACTGACCTGCTGCCCATTGTGACATGGCCCCCACATTGACAGGGCTACCACTAACCTGCTGCCCACTGTGACATGGCACCCACAGTGACATGGCAACCACTGACTTGCTGCCCACTGTGACATGGACCCAACTGTGACAGGGCCACCACTGACCTGCTGCCCACTGTGACATGGCGCCTTCAGTCACATGACCACCACTGTCCCGCTGCCCACGGTGACATGGCCCCCACAGTGACATGGCCACTACTGACCTGCTGTCCACTGTGACATGGCCCTACAGTGACATGGCTACCACTAACCTGCTGCCCACTGTGACATGGACCCAATTGTGACAGGGCCACCACTGACCTGCTGCCCACTGTGACATGGCCCCCACAGTGACATGGCTACCACTAACCTGCTGCCCACTGTGACATGGCCCCCACAGTGACATGGCCACCACTGACCCGCTGCCCATTGTGACGTGACCCAAATGTGACAGGGCCACCACTGACCTGCTGCCCACCGTGACATGGCCCCCTCAGTCACATGACCACCACTGTCCCGCTGCCCACTGTGACATGGCCCCCGCAGTGACATGGCCACCACTGACCTGCTGTCCACTGTGACATGCCCCCACAGTGACATGGCCAGCACTGACTTGCTGCCCGCTGTGACATGACCCCCACAGTGACATGGCTACCACTAACCTGCTGCCCACTGTGACATGGCCCCCACAGTGACATGGCCACCACTGACCCGCTGCCCATTGTGACATGGACCCAACTGTGACAGGGCCACCACTGTCCCGCTGCCCACTGTGACATGGCCCCCTCAGTCACATGACCACCACTGTCCCGCTGTCCACTGTGACATGGCCCCCACAGTGACATGGACACCAGTGACCTGCTGCCCATTGTGACATGGACCCAACTGTGACAGGGCCACCACTGACATGCTGCCCACTGTGACATGGCCCCCTCAGTCACATGACCACCACTGTCCCGCTGCCCACTGTGACATGGCCCCCACAGTGACATGGCCACCACTGACCTGCTGTCCACTGTGACATGGCCCCACAGTGACATGGCTACCACTAACCTGCTGCCCAGTTTGACATGGATCCCACAGTGACATGGCCACCAGTGACCTGCTGCCCATTGTGACATGGACCCAATTGTGACAGGGCCACCACTGACCTGCTGCCCACTGTGACATGGCCCCCACAGTGACATGGCTACCACTAACCTGCTGTCCACTGTGACATGGCCCCCACAGTGACATGGCCACCACTGACCCGATGCCCATTGTGACATGGACCCAACTGTGACAGGGCCACCACTGACCTGCTGCCCACTGTGACATGGCCCCCTCAGTCACATGATCACCACTGTCCCGCTGTCCACTGTGACATGGCCCCCACAGTGACATGGCTACCATTAACCTGCTGCCCACTGTGACATGGCCCCCACAGTGACATGGCCACCACTGACCTGCTGTCCACTGTGACATGGCCCCACAGTGACATGGCTACCACTGACCCGCTGCCCATTGTGACGTGACCCAAATGTGACAGGGCCACCACTGACCTGCTGCCCACTGTGACATGGCCCCCTCAGTCACATGACCACCACTGTCCCGCTGCCCACTGTGACATGGCCCCACAGTGACATGGCCAGCACTGACTTGCTGCCAGCTGTGACATGGCCCCCACAGTGACATGGCTACCACTAACCTGCTGCCCAGTGTGACATGGCCCCCACAGTGACATGGCCACCACTGACCCGCTGCCCATTGTGACATGGACCCAACTGTGACAGGGCCACCACTGACCTGCTGCCCACTGTGACAGGGCCCCCTCAGTCACATGACCACCACTGTCCCGCTGCCCACTGTGACATGGCCCGCACAGTGACATGGCCACCACTGACCTGCTGCCCATTGTGACATGGCCCCCACAGTGACAGGGCTACCACTAACCTGCTGCCCACTGTGACATGGCACCCACAATGACATGGCAACCACTGACTTGCTGCCCATTGTGACATGGCCCCCACAGTGACATGGCCACCACTGACCTGCTGTCCACTGTGACATGGCCCTACAGTGACATGGCTACCACTAACCTGCTGCCCACTGTGACATGGCCCCCACAGTGACATGGCTACCACTAACCTGCTGCCCACTGTGACATGGCCCCACAGTGACATGGCCACCACTGACCCGCTGCCCATTGTGACATGGACCCAACTATGACAGGGCCACCACTGACTTGCTGCCCACTGTGACATGACCAACTCAGTCACATGACCACCACTGTCCCGCTGCCCACTGTGACATGGCCACACAGTGACATGGCCAGCACTGACTTGCTGCCCGCTGTGACAGGGCCCCCAGAGTGACATGGCTACCACTAAACTGCTGCCCACGGTGACATGGCCCCCACAGTGACATGGCTACCACTAACCTGCTGACAACTGTGACATGGCCCCCACAGTGACATGGCCACCACTGACCCGCTGCCCATTGTGACATGGACCCAACTGTGACAGGGCCACCACTGTCCCGCTGCCCACTGTGACATGGCCCCCTCAGTCACATGACCACCACTGTCCCGCTGTCCACTGTGACATGGCCCCCACAGTGACATGGACACCAGTGACCTGCTGCCCATTGTGACATGGACCCAACTGTGACAGGGCCACCACTGACATGCTGCCCACTGTGACATGGCCCCCTCAGTCACATGACCACCACTGTCCCGCTGCCCACTGTGACATGGCACCCACAGTGACATGGCTACCACTAACCTGCTGTCCACTGTGACATGGCCCCCACAGTGACATGGCCACCACTGACCCGATGCCCATTGTGACATGGACCCAACTGTGACAGGGCCACCACTGACCTGCTGCCCACTGTGACATGGCCCCCTCAGTCACATGATCACCACTGTCCCGCTGCCCACTCTGACATGGCCCACACAGTGACATGGCTACCATTAACCTGCTGCCCACTGTGACATGGCCCCCACAGTGACATGGCCACCACTGACCTGCTGTCCACTGTGACATGGCCCCACAGTGACATGGCTACCACTGACCCGCTGCCCATTGTGACGTGACCCAAATGTGACAGGGCCACCACTGACCTGCTGCCCACTGTGACATGGCCCCCTCAGTCACATGACCACCACTGTCCCGCTGCCCACTGTGACATGGCCCCACAGTGACATGGCCAGCACTGACTTGCTGCCCGCTGTGACATGGCCCCCACAGTGACATGGCTACCACTAACCTGCTGCCCACTGTGACATGGCCCCCACAGTGACATGGCCACCACTGACCCGCTGCCCATTGTGACATGGACCCAACTGTGACAGGGCCACCACTGACCTGCTGCCCACTGTGACATGGCCCCCTCAGTCACATGACCACCACTGTCCCGCTGCCCACGGTGACATGGCCCCCACAGTGACATGGCCACCACTGACCTGCTGTCCACTGTGACATTTCCCTACAGTGACATGGCTACCACTAACCTGCTGCCCACTGTGACATGGCCCCCACAGTGACATGGCTAGCACTAACCTGCTGCCCACTGTGACATGGCCCCCACAGTGACATGGCCACCACTGACCCGTTGCCCATTGTGACATGGACCCAACTATGAGAGGGCCACCACTGACTTGCTGCCCACTGTGACATGGCCCCCTCAGTCACATGACCACCACTGTCCCGCTGTCCACTGTGACATGGCCCTCACATGACATGGCCACCAGTGACCTGCTGCCCATTGTGACATGGCCCCCTCAGTTACATGACCACCACTGTCCCGCTGCCCACTGTGACATGGCCCCCACAGTGACATGGCCACCACTGACCCGCAGCCCATTGTGACATGGACCCAACTGTGACAGGGCCACCACTGACCTGCTACCCACTGTGACATGGCCCCCTCAGTCACATGACCACCACTGTCCCGCTGTCCACTGTGACATGGCCCCCACAGTGACATGGCTACAATTAACCTTCTGCCCACTGTGACATGGCCCCCACAGTGACATGGCCACCACTGACCTGCTGTCCACTGTGACATGGCCCCACAGTGACATGGCCAGCACTGACTTGCTGCCCGCTGTGACATGGCCCCCACAGTGACATGGCTACCACTGACCCGCTGCCCATTGTGACGTGACCCAAATGTGACATGGCCACCACTGACCTGCTGCCCACTGTGACATGGCCCCCTCAGTCACATGACCACCACTGTCCCGCTGCCCACTGTGACATGGCCCCACAGTGACATGGCCAGCACTGACTTGCTGCCCGCTGTGACATGGCCCCCACAGTGACATGGCTACCACTAACCTGCTGCCCAGTGTGACATGGCTCCCACAGTGACATGGCCACCACTGACCCGCTGCTCATTGTGACATGGACCCAACTGTGACAGGGCCACCACTGACCTGCTGCCCACTGTGACATGGCGCCCTCAGTCACATGACCACCACTGTCCCGCTGCCCACGGTGACATGACCCCCACAGTGACATGGCCACCACTGACCTGCTATCCACTGTGACATGGCCCTACAGTGACATGGCTACCACTAACCTGCTGCCCACTGTGACATGGCCCCCACAGTGACATGGCTACCACTAACCTGCTGCCCACTGTGACATGGCCCCCACAGTGACATGGCCACCACTGACCCGCTGCCCATTGTGACATGGACCCAACTATGACAGGGCCACCACTGACTTGCTGCCCACTGTGACATGGCCCCCTCAGTCACATTACCACCACTGTCCCGCTGCCCACTGTGACATGGCCACACAGTGACATGGCCAGCACTGACTTGCTGCCCGCTGTGACATGGCCCCCAGAGTGACATGGCTACCACTTACCTGCTGCCCACGGAGACATGGCCCCCACAGTGACATGGCTACCACTAACCTGCTGACAACTGTGACATGGCCCCCACAGTGACATGGCCACCACTGACCTGCTGTCCACTGTGACATGGCCCCACAGTGACACGGCCAGCACTGAATTGCTGCCCGCTGTGACATGGCCCCCACAGAGACATGGCTACCACTAACCTGCTGCCCACTGTGACATGGCCCCCACAGTGACATGGCCACCAGTGACCCGCTGCCCATTGTGACGTGACCCAACTGTGACAGGGCCACCACTGACATGCTGCCCACTGTGACATGGCCCCCTCAGTCACATGACCACCACTGTCCCGCTGCCCACTGTGACATGGCCCCCGCAGTGACATGGCCACCACTGACCTGCTGTCCACTGTGACATGGCCCCACAGTGACATGGCTACCACTGACCCGCTGCCCATTGTGACGTGACCCAAATGTGACAGGGCCACCACTGACCTGCTGCCCACTGTGACATGGCCCCCTCAGTCACATGACCACCACTGTCCCGCTGCCCACTGTGACATGGCCCCACAGTGACATGGCCAGCACTGACTTGCTGCCCGCTGTGACATGGCCCCCACAGTGACATGGCTACCACTAACCTGCTGCCCAGTGTGACATGGCCCCCACAGTGACATGGCCACCACTGACCCGCTGCCCATTGTGACATGGACCCAACTGTGACAGGGCCACCACTGACCTGCTGCCCACTGTGACATGGCCCCCTCAGTCACATGACCACCACTGTCCCGCTGCCCACTGTGACATGGCCCGCACAGTGACATGGCCACCACTGACCTGCTGCCCATTGTGACATGGCCCCCACAGTGACAGGGCTACCACTAACCTGCTGCCCACTGTGACATGGCACCCACAGTGACATGGCAACCACTGACTTGCTGCCCACTGTGACATGGACCCAACTGTGACAGGGCCACCACTGACCTGCTGCCCACTGTGACATGGCGCCTTCAGTCACATGACCACCACTGTCCCGCTGCCCACGGTGACATGGCCCCCACAGTGACATGGCCACTACTGACCTGCTGTCCACTGTGACATGGCCCTACAGTGACATGGCTACCACTAACCTGCTGCCCACTGTGACATGGACCCAATTGTGACAGGGCCACCACTGACCTGCTGCCCACTGTGACATGGCCCCCACAGTGACATGGCTACCACTAACCTGCTGCCCACTGTGACATGGCCCCCACAGTGACATGGCCACCACTGACCCGCTGCCCATTGTGACGTGACCCAAATGTGACAGGGCCACCACTGACCTGCTGCCCACCGTGACATGGCCCCCTCAGTCACATGACCACCACTGTCCCGCTGCCCACTGTGACATGGCCCCCGCAGTGACATGGCCACCACTGACCTGCTGTCCACTGTGACATGCCCCCACAGTGACATGGCCAGCACTGACTTGCTGCCCGCTGTGACATGACCCCCACAGTGACATGGCTACCACTAACCTGCTGCCCACTGTGACATGGCCCCCACAGTGACATGGCCACCACTGACCCGCTGCCCATTGTGACATGGACCCAACTGTGACAGGGCCACCACTGTCCCGCTGCCCACTGTGACATGGCCCCCTCAGTCACATGACCACCACTGTCCCGCTGTCCACTGTGACATGGCCCCCACAGTGACATGGACACCAGTGACCTGCTGCCCATTGTGACATGGACCCAACTGTGACAGGGCCACCACTGACATGCTGCCCACTGTGACATGGCCCCCTCAGTCACATGACCACCACTGTCCCGCTGCCCACTGTGACATGGCCCCCACAGTGACATGGCCACCACTGACCTGCTGTCCACTGTGACATGGCCCCACAGTGACATGGCTACCACTAACCTGCTGCCCAGTTTGACATGGATCCCACAGTGACATGGCCACCAGTGACCTGCTGCCCATTGTGACATGGACCCAATTGTGACAGGGCCACCACTGACCTGCTGCCCACTGTGACATGGCCCCCACAGTGACATGGCTACCACTAACCTGCTGTCCACTGTGACATGGCCCCCACAGTGACATGGCCACCACTGACCCGATGCCCATTGTGACATGGACCCAACTGTGACAGGGCCACCACTGACCTGCTGCCCACTGTGACATGGCCCCCTCAGTCACATGATCACCACTGTCCCGCTGTCCACTGTGACATGGCCCCCACAGTGACATGGCTACCATTAACCTGCTGCCCACTGTGACATGGCCCCCACAGTGACATGGCCACCACTGACCTGCTGTCCACTGTGACATGGCCCCACAGTGACATGGCTACCACTGACCCGCTGCCCATTGTGACGTGACCCAAATGTGACAGGGCCACCACTGACCTGCTGCCCACTGTGACATGGCCCCCTCAGTCACATGACCACCACTGTCCCGCTGCCCACTGTGACATGGCCCCACAGTGACATGGCCAGCACTGACTTGCTGCCAGCTGTGACATGGCCCCCAGAGTGACATGGCTACCACTAACCTGCTGCCCAGTGTGACATGGCCCCCACAGTGACATGGCCACCACTGACCCGCTGCCCATTGTGACATGGACCCAACTGTGACAGGGCCACCACTGACCTGCTGCCCACTGTGACATGGCCCCCTCAGTCACATGACCACCACTGTCCCGCTGCCCACTGTGACATGGCCCGCACAGTGACATGGCCACCACTGACCTGCTGCCCATTGTGACATGGCCCCCACAGTGACAGGGCTACCACTAACCTGCTGCCCACTGTGACATGGCACCCACAATGACATGGCAACCACTGACTTGCTGCCCATTGTGACATGGCCCCCACAGTGACATGGCCACCACTGACCTGCTCTCCACTGTGACATGGCCCTACAGTGACATGGATACCACTAACCTGCTGCCCACTGTGACATGGCCCCCACAGTGACATGGCTACCACTAACCTGCTGCCCACTGTGACATGGCCCCACAGTCACATGACCACCACTGTCCCGCTGCCCACTGTGACATGGCCACACAGTGACATGGCCAGCACTGACTTGCTGCCCGCTGTGACAGGGCCCCCAGAGTGACATGGCTACCACTAAACTGCTGCCCACGGTGACATGGCCCCCACAGTGACATGGCTACCACTAACCTGCTGACAACTGTGACATGGCCCCCACAGTGACATGGCCACCACTGACCCGCTGCCCATTGTGACATGGACCCAACTGTGACAGGGCCACCACTGTCCCGCTGCCCACTGTGACATGGCCCCCTCAGTCACATGACCACCACTGTCCCGCTGTCCACTGTGACATGGCCCCCACAGTGACATGGACACCAGTGACCTGCTGCCCATTGTGACATGGACCCAACTGTGACAGGGCCACCACTGACATGCTGCCCACTGTGACATGGCCCCCTCAGTCACATGACCACCACTGTCCCGCTGCCCACTGTGACATGGCCCCCACAGTGACATGGCCACCACTGACCTGCTGTCCACTGTGACATGGCCCCACAGTGACATGGCCAGCACTGACTTGCTGCCCGCTGTGACATGGCCCCCACAGTGACATGGCTACCACTAACCTGCTGCCCAGTTTGACATGGATCCCACAGTGACATGGCCACCACTGACCTGCTGCCCATTGTGACATGGACCCAATTGTGACAGGGCCACCACTGACCTGCTGCCCACTGTGACATGGCACCCACAGTGACATGGCTACCACTAACCTGCTGTCCACTGTGACATGGCCCCCACAGTGACATGGCCACCACTGACCCGATGCCCATTGTGACATGGACCCAACTGTGACAGGGCCACCACTGACCTGCTGCCCACTGTGACATGGCCCCCTCAGTCACATGATCACCACTGTCCCGCTGCCCACTCTGACATGGCCCACACAGTGACATGGCTACCATTAACCTGCTGCCCACTGTGACATGGCCCCCACAGTGACATGGCCACCACTGACCTGCTGTCCACTGTGACATGGCCCCACAGTGACATGGCTACCACTGACCCGCTGCCCATTGTGACGTGACCCAAATGTGACAGGGCCACCACTGACCTGCTGCCCACTGTGACATGGCCCCCTCAGTCACATGACCACCACTGTCCCGCTGCCCACTGTGACATGGCCCCACAGTGACATGGCCAGCACTGACTTGCTGCCCGCTGTGACATGGCCCCCACAGTGACATGGCTACCACTAACCTGCTGCCCACTGTGACATGGCCCCCACAGTGACATGGCCACCACTGACCCGCTGCCCATTGTGACATGGACCCAACTGTGACAGGGCCACCACTGACCTGCTGCCCACTGTGACATGGCCCCCTCAGTCACATGACCACCACTGTCCCGCTGCCCACGGTGACATGGCCCCCACAGTGACATGGCCACCACTGACCTGCTGTCCACTGTGACATTTCCCTACAGTGACATGGCTACCACTAACCTGCTGCCCACTGTGACATGGCCCCCACAGTGACATGGCTAGCACTAACCTGCTGCCCACTGTGACATGGCCCCCACAGTGACATGGCCACCACTGACCCGTTGCCCATTGTGACATGGACCCAACTATGAGAGGGCCACCACTGACTTGCTGCCCACTGTGACATGGCCCCCTCAGTCACATGACCACCACTGTCCCGCTGTCCACTGTGACATGGCCCTCACATGACATGGCCACCAGTGACCTGCTGCCCATTGTGACATGGCCCCCTCAGTTACATGACCACCACTGTCCCGCTGCCCACTGTGACATGGCCCCCACAGTGACATGGCCACCACTGACCCGCAGCCCATTGTGACATGGACCCAACTGTGACAGGGCCACCACTGACCTGCTACCCACTGTGACATGGCCCCCTCAGTCACATGACCACCACTGTCCCGCTGTCCACTGTGACATGACCCCCACAGTGACATGGCTACCATTAACCTGCTGCCCACTGTGACATGGCCCCCACAGTGACATGGCAACCACTGACCTGCTGTCCACTGTGACATGGCCCCACAGTGACATGGCCAGCACTGACTTGCTGCCCGCTGTGACATGGCCCCCACAGTGACATGGCTACCACTGACCCGCTGCCCATTGTGACGTGACCCAAATGTGACAGGGCCACCACTGACCTGCTGCCCACTGTGACATGGCCCCCTCAGTCACATGACCACCACTGTCCCGCTGCCCACTGTGACATGGCCCCACAGTGACATGGCCAGCACTGACTTGCTGCCCGCTGTGACATGGCCCCCACAGTGACATGGCTACCACTAACCTGCTGCCCAGTGTGACATGGCTCCCACAGTGACATGGCCACCACTGACCCGCTGCCCATTGTGACATGGACCCAACTGTGACAGGGCCACCACTGACCTGCTGCCCACTGTGACATGGCCCCCTCAGTCACATGACCACCACTGTCCCGCTGCCCACTGTGACACGGCCCCCACAGTGACATGGCCACCACTGACCTGCTGCCCATTGTGACATGGCCCCCACAGTGACAGGGCTACCACTAACCTGCTGCCCACTGTGACATGGCCCCCACAGTGACATGGCAACCACTGACTTGCTGCACATTGTTACATGGACCCAACTGTGACAGGGCCACCACTGACCTGCTGCCCACTGTGACATGGCGCCCTCAGTCACATGACCACCCCTGTCCCGCTGCCCACGGTGACATGGCCCCCACAGTGACATGGCCACCACTGACCTGCTGTCCACTGTGACATGGCCCTACAGTGACATGGCTACCACTAACCTGCTGCCCACTGTGACATGGCCCCCACAGTGACATGGCTACCACTAACCTGCTGCCCACTGTGACATGGCCCCCACAGTGACATGGCCACCACTGACCCGCTGCCCATTGTGACATGGACCCAACTATGACAGGGCCACCACTGACTTGCTGCCCACTGTGACATGGCCCCCTCAGTCACATGACCACCACTGTCCCGCTGCCCACTGTGACATGGCCACACAGTGACATGGCCAGCACTGACTTGCTGCCCGCTGTGACATGGCCCCCAGAGTGACATGGCTACCACTTACCTGCTGCCCACGGAGACATGGCCCCCACAGTGACATGGCTACCACTAACCTGCTGACAACTGTGACATGGCCCCCACAGTGACATGGCCACCACTGACCCGCAGCCCATTGTGACATGGACCCAACTGTGACAGGGCCACCACTGACCTGCTGTCCACTGTGACATGGCCCCACAGTGACATGGCCACCACTGAATTGCTGCCTGCTGTGACATGGCCCCCACAGAGACATGGCTACCACTAACCTGCTGCCCACTGTGACATGGCCCCCACAGTGACATGGCCACCACTGACCCGCTGCCCATTGTGACGTGACCCAAATGTGACAGGGCCACCACTGACCTGCTGCCCACTGTGACATGGCCCCCTCAGTCACATGACCACCACTGTCCCGCTGCCCACTGTGACATGGCCCCCGCAGTGACATGGCCACCACTGACCTGCTGTCCACTGTGACATGCCCCCACAGTGACATGGCCAGCACTGACTTGCTGCCCGCTGTGAAATGACCCCCACAGTGACATGGCTACCACTAACCTGCTGCCCACTGTGACATGGTCCCCACAGTGACATGGCCACCACTGACCCGCTGCCCATTGTGACATGGACCCAAATGTGACAGGGCCACCACTGTCCCGCTGCCCACTGTGACATGGCCCCCTCAGTCACATGACCACCACTGTCCCGCTGTCCACTGTGACATGGCCCCCACAGTGACATGGACACCAGTGACCTGCTGCCCATTGTGACATGGACCCAACTGTGACAGGGCCACCACTGACCTGCTGTCCACTGTGACATGGCCCCACAGTGACATGGCCACCACTGAATTGCTGCCCGCTGTGACATGGCCCCCACAGAGACATGGCTACCACTAACCTGCTGCCCACTGTGACATGGCCCCCACAGTGACATGGCCACCACTGACCCGCTGCCCATTGTGACGTGACCCAAATGTGACAGGGCCACCACTGACCTGCTGCCCACTGTGACATGGCCCCCTCAGTCACATGACCACCACTGTCCCGCTGCCCACTGTGACATGGCCCCCGCAGTGACATGGCCACCACTGACCTGCTGTCCACTGTGACATGCCCCCACAGTGACATGGCCAGCACTGACTTGCTGCCCGCTGTGAAATGACCCCCACAGTGACATGGCTACCACTAACCTGCTGCCCACTGTGACATGGTCCCCACAGTGACATGGCCACCACTGACCCGCTGCCCATTGTGACATGGACCCAACTGTGACAGGGCCACCACTGTCCCGCTGCCCACTGTGACATGGCCCCCTCAGTCACATGACCACCACTGTCCCGCTGTCCACTGTGACATGGCCCCCACAGTGACATGGACACCAGTGACCTGCTGCCCATTGTGACATGGACCCAACTGTGACAGGGCCACCACTGACATGCTGCCCACTGTGACATGGCCCCCTCAGTCACATGACCACCACTGTCCCGCTGCCCACTGTGACATGGCCCCCACAGTGACATGGCCACCACTGACCTGCTGTCCACTGTGACATGGCCCCCACAGTGACATGGCTACCACTAACCTGCTGCCCAGTTTGACATGGATCCCACAGTGACATGGCCACCACTGACCTGCTGCCCATTGTGACATGGACCCAATTGTGACAGGGCCACCACTGACCTGCTGCCCACTGTGACATGGCCCCCACAGTGACATGGCTACCACTAACCTGCTGTCCACTGTGACATGGCCCCCACAGTGACATGGCCACCACTGACCCGATGCCCATTGTGACATGGACCCAACTGTGACAGGGCCACCACTGACCCGCTGCCCACTGTGACATGGCCCCCTCAGTCACATGATCACCACTGTCCCGCTGTCCACTGTGACATGGCCCCCACAGTGACATGGCTACCATTAACCTGCTGCCCACTGTGACATGGCCCCCACAGTGACATGGCCACCACTGACCTGCTGTCCACTGTGACATGGCCCCACAGTGACATGGCTACCACTGACCTGCTGCCCATTGTGACGTGACCCAAATGTGACAGGGCCAGAACTGACCTGCTGCCCACTGTGACATGGCCCCCTCAGTCACATGACCACCACTGTCCCGCTGCCCACTGTGACATGGCCCCCACAGTGACATGGCCACCACTGACCCGATGCCCATTGTGACATGGACCCAACTGTGACAGGGCCACCACTGTCCCGCTGCCCACTGTGACATGGCCCCCTCAGTCACATGACCACCACTGTCCCGCTGTCCACTGTGACATGGCCCCCACAGTGACATGGACACCAGTGACCTGCTGCCCATTGTGACATGGACCCAACTGTGACAGGGCCACCACTGACATGCTGCCCACTGTGACATGGCCCCCTCAGTCACATGACCACCACTGTCCCGCTGCCCACTGTGACATGGCCCCCACAGTGACATGGCCACCACTGACCTGCTGTCCACTGTGACATGGCCCCACAGTGACATGGCCAGCACTGACTTGCTGCCCGCTGTGACATGGCCCCCACAGTGACATGGCTACCACTAACCTGCTGCCCAGTTTGACATGGATCCCACAGTGACATGGCCACCACTGACCTGCTGCCCATTGTGACATGGACCCAATTGTGACAGGGCCACCACTGACCTGCTGCCCACTGTGACATGGCCCCCACAGTGATATGGCTACCACTAACCTGCTGTCCACTGTGACATGGCCCCCACAGTGACATGGCCACCACTGACCCGATGCCCATTGTGACATGGACCCAACTGTGACAGGGCCACCACTGACCTGCTGCCCACTGTGACATGGCCCCCACAGTGACATGGCTACCATTAACCTGCTGCCCACTGTGACATGGCCCCCACTGTGACATGGCCACCACTGACCTGCTGTCCACTGTGACATGGCCCCACAGTGACATGGCTACCACTGACCCGCTGCCCATTGTGACGTGACCAAAATGTGACAGGGCCACCACTGACCTGCTGCCCACTGTGACATGGCCCCCTCAGTCACATGACCACCACTGTCCCGCTGCCCACTGTGACATGGCCCCACAGTGACATGGCCAGCACTGACTTGCTGCCCGCTGTGACATGGCCCCCACAGTGACATGGCTACCACTAACCTGCTGCCCAGTGTGACATGGCCCCCACAGTGACATGGCCACCACTGACCTGCTGCCCTTTGTGACATGGCCCCCACAGTGACAGGGCTACCACTAACCTGCTGCCCACTGTGACATGGCACCCACAGTGACATGGCAACCACTGACTTGCTGCCCATTGTGACATGGACCCAACTGTGACAGGGCCACCACTGACCTGCTGCCCACTGTGACATGGCCCCCACAGTCACATGACCACCACTGTCCCGCTGCCCACTGTGACATGGCCACACAGTGACATGGCCAGCACTGACTTGCTGCCCGCTGTGACAGGGCCCCCAGAGTGACATGGCTACCACTAAACTGCTGCCCACGGTGACATGGCCCCCACAGTGACATGGCTACCACTAACCTGCTGACAACTGTGACATGGCCCCCACAGTGACATGGCCACCACTGACCCGCAGCCCATTGTGACATGGACCCAACTGTGACAGGGCCACCACTGACCTGCTGCCCACTGTGACATGGCCCCCTCAGTCACATGACCACCACTGTCCCGCTGTCCACTGTGACATGGCCCCCACAGTGACATGGCCACCACTGACCTGCTGTCCACTGTGACATGGCCCCACAGTGACATGGCCAGCACTGAATTGCTGCCCGCTGTGACATGGCCCCCACAGAGACATGGCTACCACTAACCTGCTGCCCACTGTGACATGGCCCCCACAGTGACATGGCCACCACTGACCCGCAGCCCATTGTGACGTGACCCAAATGTGACAGGGCCACCACTGACCTGCTGCCCACTGTGACATGGCCCCCTCAGTCACATGACCACCACTGTCCCGCTGCCCACTGTGACATGGCCCCACAGTGACATGGCCAGCACTGACCTGCTGCCCGCTGTGACATGGCCCCCACAGTGACATGGCTACCACTAACCTGCTGCCCAGTGTGACATGGCTCCCACAGTGACATGGCCACCACTGACCCGCTGCCCACTGTGACATGGCCCCCTCAGTCACATGACCACCACTGTCCCGCTGCCCACGGTGACATGGCCCCCACAGTGACATGGCCACCACTGACCTGCTGTCCACTGTGACATTTCCCTACAGTGACATGGCTACCACTAACCTGCTGCCCACTGTGACATGGCCCCCACAGTGACATGGCTAGCACTAACCTGCTGCCCACTGTGACATGGCCCCCACAGTGACATGGCCACCACTGACCCGCTGCCCATTGTGACATGGACCCAACTATGAGAGGGCCACCACTGAATTGCTGCCCACTGTGACATGGCCCCCTCAGTCACATGACCACCACTGTCCCGCTGTCCACTGTGACATGGCCCTCACATGACATGGCCACCAGTGACCTGCTGCCCATTGTGACATGGCCCCCTCAGTTACATGACCACCACTGTCCCGCTGCCCACTGTGACATGGCCCCACAGTGACATGGCCAGCACTGACTTGCTGCCCGCTGTGACATGGCCCCCACAGTGACATGGCTACCACTGACCCGCTGCCCATTGTGACGTGACCCAAATGTGACAGGGCCACCACTGACCTGCTGCCCACTGTGACATGGCCCCCTCAGTCACATGACCACCACTGTCCCGCTGCCCACTGTGACATGGCCCCACAGTGACATGGCCAGCACTGACTTGCTGCCCGCTGTGACATGGCCCCCACAGTGACATGGCTACCACTGACCCGCTGCCCATTGTGACGTGACCCAAATGTGACAGGGCCACCACTGACCTGCTGCCCACTGTGACATGGCCCCCTCAGTCACATGACCACCACTGTCCCGCTGCCCACTGTGACATGGCCCCACAGTGACATGGCCAGCACTGACTTGCTGCCCGCTGTGACATGGCCCCCACAGTGACATGGCTACCACTAACCTGCTGCCCAGTGTGACATGGCTCCCACAGTGACATGGCCACCACTGACCCGCTGCCCATTGTGACATGGACCCAACTGTGACAGGGCCACCACTGACCTGCTGCCCACTGTGACATGGCCCCCTCAGTCACATGACCACCACTGTCCCGCTGCCCACTGTGACACGGCCCCCACAGTGACATGGCCACCACTGACCTGCTGCCCATTGTGACATGGCCCCCACAGTGACAGGGCTACCACTAACCTGCTGCCCACTGTGACATGGCCCCCACAGTGACATGGCAACCACTGACTTGCTGCACATTGTTACATGGACCCAACTGTGACAGGGCCACCACTGACCTGCTGCCCACTGTGACATGGCGCCCTCAGTCACATGACCACCCCTGTCCCGCTGCCCACGGTGACATGGCCCCCACAGTGACATGGCCACCACTGACCTGCTGTCCACTGTGACATGGCCCTACAGTGACATGGCTACCACTAACCTGCTGCCCACTGTGACATGGCCCCCACAGTGACATGGCTACCACTAACCTGCTGCCCACTGTGACATGGCCCCCACAGTGACATGGCCACCACTGACCCGCTGCCCATTGTGACATGGACCCAACTATGACAGGGCCACCACTGACTTGCTGCCCACTGTGACATGGCCCCCTCAGTCACATGACCACCACTGTCCCGCTGCCCACTGTGACATGGCCACACAGTGACATGGCCAGCACTGACGTGCTGCCCGCTGTGACATGGCCCCCAGAGTGACATGGCTACCACTTACCTGCTGCCCACGGAGACATGGCCCCCACAGTGACATGGCTACCACTAACCTGCTGACAACTGTGACATGGCCCCCACAGTGACATGGCCACCACTGACCCGCAGCCCATTGTGACATGGACCCAACTGTGACAGGGCCACCACTGACCTGCTGTCCACTGTGACATGGCCCCACAGTGACATGGCCACCACTGAATTGCTGCCCGCTGTGACATGGCCCCCACAGAGACATGGCTACCACTAACCTGCTGCCCAGTGTGACATGGCTCCCACAGTGACATGGCCACCACTGACCCGCTGCCCATTGTGACATGGACCCAACTGTGACAGGGCCACCACTGACCTGCTGCCCACTGTGACATGGCCCCCTCAGTCACATGACCACCACTGTCCCGCTGCCCACTGTGACACGGCCCCCACAGTGACATGGCCACCACTGACCTGCTGCCCATTGTGACATGGCCCCCACAGTGACAGGGCTACCACTAACCTGCTGCCCACTGTGACATGGCCCCCACAGTGACATGGCAACCACTGACTTGCTGCACATTGTTACATGGACCCAACTGTGACAGGGCCACCACTGACCTGCTGCCCACTGTGACATGGCGCCCTCAGTCACATGACCACCCCTGTCCCGCTGCCCACGGTGACATGGCCCCCACAGTGACATGGCCACCACTAACCTGCTGCCCACTGTGACATGGCCCCCACAGTGACATGGCCACCACTGACCCGCTGCCCATTGTGACATGGACCCAACTATGACAGGGCCACCACTGACTTGCTGCCCACTGTGACATGGCCCCCTCAGTCACATGACCACCACTGTCCCGCTGCCCACTGTGACATGGCCACACAGTGACATGGCCAGCACTGACTTGCTGCCCGCTGTGACATGGCCCCCAGAGTGACATGGCTACCACTTACCTGCTGCCCACGGAGACATGGCCCCCACAGTGACATGGCTACCACTAACCTGCTGACAACTGTGACATGGCCCCCACAGTGACATGGCCACCACTGACCCGCAGCCCATTGTGACATGGACCCAACTGTGACAGGGCCACCACTGACCTGCTGTCCACTGTGACATGGCCCCACAGTGACATGGCCACCACTGAATTGCTGCCCGCTGTGACATGGCCCCCACAGAGACATGGCTACCACTAACCTGCTGCCCACTGTGACATGGCCCCCACAGTGACATGGCCACCACTGACCCGCTGCCCATTGTGACGTGACCCAAATGTGACAGGGCCACCACTGACCTGCTGCCCACTGTGACATGGCCCCCTCAGTCACATGACCACCACTGTCCCGCTGCCCACTGTGACATGGCCCCCGCAGTGACATGGCCACCACTGACCTGCTGTCCACTGTGACATGCCCCCACAGTGACATGGCCAGCACTGACTTGCTGCCCGCTGTGAAATGACCCCCACAGTGACATGGCTACCACTAACCTGCTGCCCACTGTGACATGGTCCCCACAGTGACATGGCCACCACTGACCCGCTGCCCATTGTGACATGGACCCAAATGTGACAGGCCACCACTGTCCCGCTGCCCACTGTGACATGGCCCCCTCAGTCACATGACCACCACTGTCCCGCTGTCCACTGTGACATGGCCCCCACAGTGACATGGACACCAGTGACCTGCTGCCCATTGTGACATGGACCCAACTGTGACAGGGCCACCACTGACCTGCTGTCCACTGTGACATGGCCCCACAGTGACATGGCCACCACTGAATTGCTGCCCGCTGTGACATGGCCCCCACAGAGACATGGCTACCACTAACCTGCTGCCCACTGTGACATGGCCCCCACAGTGACATGGCCACCACTGACCCGCTGCCCATTGTGACGTGACCCAAATGTGACAGGGCCACCACTGACCTGCTGCCCACTGTGACATGGCCCCCTCAGTCACATGACCACCACTGTCCCGCTGCCCACTGTGACATGGCCCCCGCAGTGACATGGCCACCACTGACCTGCTGTCCACTGTGACATGCCCCCACAGTGACATGGCCAGCACTGACTTGCTGCCCGCTGTGAAATGACCCCCACAGTGACATGGCTACCACTAACCTGCTGCCCACTGTGACATGGTCCCCACAGTGACATGGCCACCACTGACCCGCTGCCCATTGTGACATGGACCCAACTGTGACAGGGCCACCACTGTCCCGCTGCCCACTGTGACATGGCCCCCTCAGTCACATGACCACCACTGTCCCGCTGTCCACTGTGACATGGCCCCCACAGTGACATGGACACCAGTGACCTGCTGCCCATTGTGACATGGACCCAACTGTGACAGGGCCACCACTGACATGCTGCCCACTGTGACATGGCCCCCTCAGTCACATGACCACCACTGTCCCGCTGCCCACTGTGACATGGCCCCCACAGTGACATGGCCACCACTGACCTGCTGTCCACTGTGACATGGCCCCCACAGTGACATGGCTACCACTAACCTGCTGCCCAGTTTGACATGGATCCCACAGTGACATGGCCACCACTGACCTGCTGCCCATTGTGACATGGACCCAATTGTGACAGGGCCACCACTGACCTGCTGCCCACTGTGACATGGCCCCCACAGTGACATGGCTACCACTAACCTGCTGTCCACTGTGACATGGCCCCCACAGTGACATGGCCACCACTGACCCGATGCCCATTGTGACATGGACCCAACTGTGACAGGGCCACCACTGACCCGCTGCCCACTGTGACATGGCCCCCTCAGTCACATGATCACCACTGTCCCGCTGTCCACTGTGACATGGCCCCCACAGTGACATGGCTACCATTAACCTGCTGCCCACTGTGACATGGCCCCCACAGTGACATGGCCACCACTGACCTGCTGTCCACTGTGACATGGCCCCACAGTGACATGGCTACCACTGACCTGCTGCCCATTGTGACGTGACCCAAATGTGACAGGGCCACCACTGACCTGCTGCCCACTGTGACATGGCCCCCTCAGTCACATGACCACCACTGTCCCGCTGCCCACTGTGACATGGCCCCCACAGTGACATGGCCACCACTGACCTGCTGTCCACTGTGACATGGCCCCACAGTGACATGGCCAGCACTGAATTGCTGCCCGCTGTGACATGGCCCCCACAGAGACATGGCTACCACTAACCTGCTGCCCACTGTGACATGGCCCCCACAGTGACATGGCCACCACTGACCCGCTGCCCATTGTGACGTGACCCAAATGTGACAGGGCCACCACTGACCTGCTGCCCACTGTGACATGGCCCCCTCAGTCACATGACCACCACTGTCCCGCTGCCCACTGTGACATGGCCCCCGCAGTGACATGGCCACCACTGACCTGCTGTCCACTGTGACATGCCCAAGCAGTGACATGGCCAGCACTGACTTGCTGCCCGCTGTGACATGACCCCCACAGTGACATGGCTACCACTAACCTGCTGCCCACTGTGACATGGACCCCACAGTGACATGGCCACCACTGACCCGATGCCCATTGTGACATGGACCCAACTGTGACAGGGCCACCACTGACATGCTGCCCACTGTGACATGGCCCCCTCAGTCACATGACCACCACTGTCCCGCTGCCCACTGTGACATGGCCCCCACAGTGACATGGCCACCACTGACCTGCTGTCCACTGTGACATGGCCCCACAGTGACATGGCCAGCACTGACTTGCTGCCCGCTGTGACATGGCCCCCACAGTGACATGGCTACCACTAACCTGCTGCCCAGTTTGACATGGATCCCACAGTGACATGGCCACCACTGACCTGCTGCCCATTGTGACATGGACCCAATTGTGACAGGGCCACCACTGACCTGCTGCCCACTGTGACATGGCCCCCACAGTGATATGGCTACCACTAACCTGCTGTCCACTGTGACATGGCCCCCACAGTGACATGGCCACCACTGACCCGATGCCCATTGTGACATGGACACAACTGTGACAGGGCCACCACTGACCTGCTGCCCACTGTGACATGGCCCCCACAGTGACATGACCACCACTGTCCCGCTGCCCACTGTGACATGGCCCCACAGTGACATGGCCAGCACTGACCTGCTGCCCGCTGTGACATGGCCCCCACAGTGACATGGCTACCACTAACCTGCTGCCCAGTGTGACATGGCTCCCACAGTGACATGGCCACCACTGACCCGCTGCCCACTGTGACATGGCCCCCTCAGTCACATGACCACCACTGTCCCGCTGCCCACGGTGACATGGCCCCCACAGTGACATGGCCACCACTGACCTGCTGTCCACTGTGACATTTCCCTACAGTGACATGGCTACCACTAACCTGCTGCCCACTGTGACATGGCCCCCACAGTGACATGGCTAGCACTAACCTGCTGCCCACTGTGACATGGCCCCCACAGTGACATGGCCACCACTGACCCGCTGCCCATTGTGACATGGACCCAACTATGAGAGGGCCACCACTGAATTGCTGCCCACTGTGACATGGCCCCCTCAGTCACATGACCACCACTGTCCCGCTGTCCACTGTGACATGGCCCTCACATGACATGGCCACCAGTGACCTGCTGCCCATTGTGACATGGCCCCCTCAGTTACATGACCACCACTGTCCCGCTGCCCACTGTGACATGGCCCCACAGTGACATGGCCAGCACTGACTTGCTGCCCGCTGTGACATGGCCCCCACAGTGACATGGCTACCACTGACCCGCTGCCCATTGTGACGTGACCCAAATGTGACAGGGCCACCACTGACCTGCTGCCCACTGTGACATGGCCCCCTCAGTCACATGACCACCACTGTCCCGCTGCCCACTGTGACATGGCCCCACAGTGACATGGCCAGCACTGACTTGCTGCCCGCTGTGACATGGCCCCCACAGTGACATGGCTACCACTGACCCGCTGCCCATTGTGACGTGACCCAAATGTGACAGGGCCACCACTGACCTGCTGCCCACTGTGACATGGCCCCCTCAGTCACATGACCACCACTGTCCCGCTGCCCACTGTGACATGGCCCCACAGTGACATGGCCAGCACTGACTTGCTGCCCGCTGTGACATGGCCCCCACAGTGACATGGCTACCACTAACCTGCTGCCCAGTGTGACATGGCTCCCACAGTGACATGGCCACCACTGACCCGCTGCCCATTGTGACATGGACCCAACTGTGACAGGGCCACCACTGACCTGCTGCCCACTGTGACATGGCCCCCTCAGTCACATGACCACCACTGTCCCGCTGCCCACTGTGACACGGCCCCCACAGTGACATGGCCACCACTGACCTGCTGCCCATTGTGACATGGCCCCCACAGTGACAGGGCTACCACTAACCTGCTGCCCACTGTGACATGGCCCCCACAGTGACATGGCAACCACTGACTTGCTGCACATTGTTACATGGACCCAACTGTGACAGGGCCACCACTGACCTGCTGCCCACTGTGACATGGCGCCCTCAGTCACATGACCACCCCTGTCCCGCTGCCCACGGTGACATGGCCCCCACAGTGACATGGCCACCACTGACCTGCTGTCCACTGTGACATGGCCCTACAGTGACATGGCTACCACTAACCTGCTGCCCACTGTGACATGGCCCCCACAGTGACATGGCTACCACTAACCTGCTGCCCACTGTGACATGGCCCCCACAGTGACATGGCCACCACTGACCCGCTGCCCATTGTGACATGGACCCAACTATGACAGGGCCACCACTGACTTGCTGCCCACTGTGACATGGCCCCCTCAGTCACATGACCACCACTGTCCCGCTGCCCACTGTGACATGGCCACACAGTGACATGGCCAGCACTGACGTGCTGCCCGCTGTGACATGGCCCCCAGAGTGACATGGCTACCACTTACCTGCTGCCCACGGAGACATGGCCCCCACAGTGACATGGCTACCACTAACCTGCTGACAACTGTGACATGGCCCCCACAGTGACATGGCCACCACTGACCCGCAGCCCATTGTGACATGAACCCAACTGTGACAGGGCCACCACTGACCTGCTGTCCACTGTGACATGGCCCCACAGTGACATGGCCACCACTGAATTGCTGCCCGCTGTGACATGGCCCCCACAGAGACATGGCTACCACTAACCTGCTGCCCAGTGTGACATGGCTCCCACAGTGACATGGCCACCACTGACCCGCTGCCCATTGTGACATGGACCCAACTGTGACAGGGCCACCACTGACCTGCTGCCCACTGTGACATGGCCCCCTCAGTCACATGACCACCACTGTCCCGCTGCCCACTGTGACACGGCCCCCACAGTGACATGGCCACCACTGACCTGCTGCCCATTGTGACATGGCCCCCACAGTGACAGGGCTACCACTAACCTGCTGCCCACTGTGACATGGCCCCCACAGTGACATGGCAACCACTGACTTGCTGCACATTGTTACATGGACCCAACTGTGACAGGGCCACCACTGACCTGCTGCCCACTGTGACATGGCGCCCTCAGTCACATGACCACCCCTGTCCCGCTGCCCACGGTGACATGGCCCCCACAGTGACATGGCCACCACTAACCTGCTGCCCACTGTGACATGGCCCCCACAGTGACATGGCCACCACTGACCCGCTGCCCATTGTGACATGGACCCAACTATGACAGGGCCACCACTGACTTGCTGCCCACTGTGACATGGCCCCCTCAGTCACATGACCACCACTGTCCCGCTGCCCACTGTGACATGGCCACACAGTGACATGGCCAGCACTGACTTGCTGCCCGCTGTGACATGGCCCCCAGAGTGACATGGCTACCACTTACCTGCTGCCCACGGAGACATGGCCCCCACAGTGACATGGCTACCACTAACCTGCTGACAACTGTGACATGGCCCCCACAGTGACATGGCCACCACTGACCCGCAGCCCATTGTGACATGGACCCAACTGTGACAGGGCCACCACTGACCTGCTGTCCACTGTGACATGGCCCCACAGTGACATGGCCACCACTGAATTGCTGCCCGCTGTGACATGGCCCCCACAGAGACATGGCTACCACTAACCTGCTGCCCACTGTGACATGGCCCCCACAGTGACATGGCCACCACTGACCCGCTGCCCATTGTGACGTGACCCAAATGTGACAGGGCCACCACTGACCTGCTGCCCACTGTGACATGGCCCCCTCAGTCACATGACCACCACTGTCCCGCTGCCCACTGTGACATGGCCCCCGCAGTGACATGGCCACCACTGACCTGCTGTCCACTGTGACATGCCCCCACAGTGACATGGCCAGCACTGACTTGCTGCCCGCTGTGAAATGACCCCCACAGTGACATGGCTACCACTAACCTGCTGCCCACTGTGACATGGTCCCCACAGTGACATGGCCACCACTGACCCGCTGCCCATTGTGACATGGACCCAAATGTGACAGGCCACCACTGTCCCGCTGCCCACTGTGACATGGCCCCCTCAGTCACATGACCACCACTGTCCCGCTGTCCACTGTGACATGGCCCCCACAGTGACATGGACACCAGTGACCTGCTGCCCATTGTGACATGGACCCAACTGTGACAGGGCCACCACTGACCTGCTGTCCACTGTGACATGGCCCCACAGTGACATGGCCACCACTGAATTGCTGCCCGCTGTGACATGGCCCCCACAGAGACATGGCTACCACTAACCTGCTGCCCACTGTGACATGGCCCCCACAGTGACATGGCCACCACTGACCCGCTGCCCATTGTGACGTGACCCAAATGTGACAGGGCCACCACTGACCTGCTGCCCACTGTGACATGGCCCCCTCAGTCACATGACCACCACTGTCCCGCTGCCCACTGTGACATGGCCCCCGCAGTGACATGGCCACCACTGACCTGCTGTCCACTGTGACATGCCCCCACAGTGACATGGCCAGCACTGACTTGCTGCCCGCTGTGAAATGACCCCCACAGTGACATGGCTACCACTAACCTGCTGCCCACTGTGACATGGTCCCCACAGTGACATGGCCACCACTGACCCGCTGCCCATTGTGACATGGACCCAACTGTGACAGGGCCACCACTGTCCCGCTGCCCACTGTGACATGGCCCCCTCAGTCACATGACCACCACTGTCCCGCTGTCCACTGTGACATGGCCCCCACAGTGACATGGACACCAGTGACCTGCTGCCCATTGTGACATGGACCCAACTGTGACAGGGCCACCACTGACATGCTGCCCACTGTGACATGGCCCCCTCAGTCACATGACCACCACTGTCCCGCTGCCCACTGTGACATGGCCCCCACAGTGACATGGCCACCACTGACCTGCTGTCCACTGTGACATGGCCCCCACAGTGACATGGCTACCACTAACCTGCTGCCCAGTTTGACATGGATCCCACAGTGACATGGCCACCACTGACCTGCTGCCCATTGTGACATGGACCCAATTGTGACAGGGCCACCACTGACCTGCTGCCCACTGTGACATGGCCCCCACAGTGACATGGCTACCACTAACCTGCTGTCCACTGTGACATGGCCCCCACAGTGACATGGCCACCACTGACCCGATGCCCATTGTGACATGGACCCAACTGTGACAGGGCCACCACTGACCCGCTGCCCACTGTGACATGGCCCCCTCAGTCACATGATCACCACTGTCCCGCTGTCCACTGTGACATGGCCCCCACAGTGACATGGCTACCATTAACCTGCTGCCCACTGTGACATGGCCCCCACAGTGACATGGCCACCACTGACCTGCTGTCCACTGTGACATGGCCCCACAGTGACATGGCTACCACTGACCTGCTGCCCATTGTGACGTGACCCAAATGTGACAGGGCCACCACTGACCTGCTGCCCACTGTGACATGGCCCCCTCAGTCACATGACCACCACTGTCCCGCTGCCCACTGTGACATGGCCCCCACAGTGACATGGCCACCACTGACCTGCTGTCCACTGTGACATGGCCCCACAGTGACATGGCCAGCACTGAATTGCTGCCCGCTGTGACATGGCCCCCACAGAGACATGGCTACCACTAACCTGCTGCCCACTGTGACATGGCCCCCACAGTGACATGGCCACCACTGACCCGCTGCCCATTGTGACGTGACCCAAATGTGACAGGGCCACCACTGACCTGCTGCCCACTGTGACATGGCCCCCTCAGTCACATGACCACCACTGTCCCGCTGCCCACTGTGACATGGCCCCCGCAGTGACATGGCCACCACTGACCTGCTGTCCACTGTGACATGCCCAAGCAGTGACATGGCCAGCACTGACTTGCTGCCCGCTGTGACATGACCCCCACAGTGACATGGCTACCACTAACCTGCTGCCCACTGTGACATGGACCCCACAGTGACATGGCCACCACTGACCCGATGCCCATTGTGACATGGACCCAACTGTGACAGGGCCACCACTGTCCCGCTGCCCACTGTGACATGGCCCCCTCAGTCACATGACCACCACTGTCCCGCTGTCCACTGTGACATGGCCCCCACAGTGACATGGACACCAGTGACCTGCTGCCCATTGTGACATGGACCCAACTGTGACAGGGCCACCACTGACATGCTGCCCACTGTGACATGGCCCCCTCAGTCACATGACCACCACTGTCCCGCTGCCCACTGTGACATGGCCCCCACAGTGACATGGCCACCACTGACCTGCTGTCCACTGTGACATGGCCCCACAGTGACATGGCCAGCACTGACTTGCTGCCCGCTGTGACATGGCCCCCACAGTGACATGGCTACCACTAACCTGCTGCCCAGTTTGACATGGATCCCACAGTGACATGGCCACCACTGACCTGCTGCCCATTGTGACATGGACCCAATTGTGACAGGGCCACCACTGACCTGCTGCCCACTGTGACATGGCCCCCACAGTGATATGGCTACCACTAACCTGCTGTCCACTGTGACATGGCCCCCACAGTGACATGGCCACCACTGACCCGATGCCCATTGTGACATGGACACAACTGTGACAGGGCCACCACTGACCTGCTGCCCACTGTGACATGGCCCCCACAGTGACATGGCTACCATTAACCTGCTGCCCACTGTGACATGGCCCCCACTGTGACATGGCCACCACTGACCTGCTGTCCACTGTGACATGGCCCCACAGTGACATGGCTACCACTGACCCGCTGCCCATTGTGACGTGACCAAAATGTGACAGGGCCACCACTGACCTGCTGCCCACTGTGACATGGCCCCCTCAGTCACATGACCACCACTGTCCCGCTGCCCACTGTGACATGGCCCCACAGTGACATGGCCAGCACTGACTTGCTGCCCGCTGTGACATGGCCCCCACAGTGACATGGCTACCACTAACCTGCTGCCCAGTGTGACATGGCCCCCACAGTGACATGGCCACCACTGACCTGCTGCCCTTTGTGACATGGCCCCCACAGTGACAGGGCTACCACTAACCTGCTGCCCACTGTGACATGGCACCCACAGTGACATGGCAACCACTGACTTGCTGCCCATTGTGACATGGACCCAACTGTGACAGGGCCACCACTGACCTGCTGCCCACTGTGACATGGCCCCCACAGTCACATGACCACCACTGTCCCGCTGCCCACTGTGACATGGCCACACAGTGACATGGCCAGCACTGACTTGCTGCCCGCTGTGACAGGGCCCCCAGAGTGACATGGCTACCACTAAACTGCTGCCCACGGTGACATGGCCCCCACAGTGACATGGCTACCACTAACCTGCTGACAACTGTGACATGGCCCCCACAGTGACATGGCCACCACTGACCCGCAGCCCATTGTGACATGGACCCAACTGTGACAGGGCCACCACTGACCTGCTGCCCACTGTGACATGGCCCCCTCAGTCACATGACCACCACTGTCCCGCTGTCCACTGTGACATGGCCCCCACAGTGACATGGCCACCACTGACCTGCTGTCCACTGTGACATGGCCCCACAGTGACATGGCCAGCACTGAATTGCTGCCCGCTGTGACATGGCCCCCACAGAGACATGGCTACCACTAACCTGCTGCCCACTGTGACATGGCCCCCACAGTGACATGGCCACCACTGACCCGCAGCCCATTGTGACGTGACCCAAATGTGACAGGGCCACCACTGACCTGCTGCCCACTGTGACATGGCCCCCTCAGTCACATGACCACCACTGTCCCGCTGCCCACTGTGACATGGCCCCACAGTGACATGGCCAGCACTGACCTGCTGCCCGCTGTGACATGGCCCCCACAGTGACATGGCTACCACTAACCTGCTGCCCAGTGTGACATGGCTCCCACAGTGACATGGCCACCACTGACCCGCTGCCCACTGTGACATGGCCCCCTCAGTCACATGACCACCACTGTCCCGCTGCCCACGGTGACATGGCCCCCACAGTGACATGGCCACCACTGACCTGCTGTCCACTGTGACATTTCCCTACAGTGACATGGCTACCACTAACCTGCTGCCCACTGTGACATGGCCCCCACAGTGACATGGCTAGCACTAACCTGCTGCCCACTGTGACATGGCCCCCACAGTGACATGGCCACCACTGACCCGCTGCCCATTGTGACATGGACCCAACTATGAGAGGGCCACCACTGAATTGCTGCCCACTGTGACATGGCCCCCTCAGTCACATGACCACCACTGTCCCGCTGTCCACTGTGACATGGCCCTCACATGACATGGCCACAAGTGACCTGCTGCCCATTGTGACATGGCCCCCTCAGTTACATGACCACCACTGTCCCGCTGCCCACTGTGACATGGCCCCACAGTGACATGGCCAGCACTGACTTGCTGCCCGCTGTGACATGGCCCCCACAGTGACATGGCTACCACTGACCCGCTGCCCATTGTGACGTGACCCAAATGTGACAGGGCCACCACTGACCTGCTGCCCACTGTGACATGGCCCCCTCAGTCACATGACCACCACTGTCCCGCTGCCCACTGTGACATGGCCCCACAGTGACATGGCCAGCACTGACTTGCTGCCCGCTGTGACATGGCCCCCACAGTGACATGGCTACCACTGACCCGCTGCCCATTGTGACGTGACCCAAATGTGACAGGGCCACCACTGACCTGCTGCCCACTGTGACATGGCCCCCTCAGTCACATGACCACCACTGTCCCGCTGCCCACTGTGACATGGCCCCACAGTGACATGGCCAGCACTGACTTGCTGCCCGCTGTGACATGGCCCCCACAGTGACAGGGCTACCACTAACCTGCTGCCCACTGTGACATGGCCCCCACAGTGACATGGCAACCACTGACTTGCTGCACATTGTTACATGGACCCAACTGTGACAGGGCCACCACTGACCTGCTGCCCACTGTGACATGGCGCCCTCAGTCACATGACCACCCCTGTCCCGCTGCCCACGGTGACATGGCCCCCACAGTGACATGGCCACCACTGACCTGCTGTCCACTGTGACATGGCCCTACAGTGACATGGCTACCACTAACCTGCTGCCCACTGTGACATGGCCCCCACAGTGACATGGCTACCACTAACCTGCTGCCCACTGTGACATGGCCCCCACAGTGACATGGCCACCACTGACCCGCTGCCCATTGTGACATGGACCCAACTATGACAGGGCCACCACTGACTTGCTGCCCACTGTGACATGGCCCCCTCAGTCACATGACCACCACTGTCCCGCTGCCCACTGTGACATGGCCACACAGTGACATGGCCAGCACTGACGTGCTGCCCGCTGTGACATGGCCCCCAGAGTGACATGGCTACCACTTACCTGCTGCCCACGGAGACATGGCCCCCACAGTGACATGGCTACCACTAACCTGCTGACAACTGTGACATGGCCCCCACAGTGACATGGCCACCACTGACCCGCAGCCCATTGTGACATGGACCCAACTGTGACAGGGCCACCACTGACCTGCTGTCCACTGTGACATGGCCCCACAGTGACATGGCCACCACTGAATTGCTGCCCGCTGTGACATGGCCCCCACAGAGACATGGCTACCACTAACCTGCTGCCCAGTGTGACATGGCTCCCACAGTGACATGGCCACCACTGACCCGCTGCCCATTGTGACATGGACCCAACTGTGACAGGGCCACCACTGACCTGCTGCCCACTGTGACATGGCCCCCTCAGTCACATGACCACCACTGTCCCGCTGCCCACTGTGACATGGCCCCCACAGTGACATGGCCACCACTGACCTGCTGCCCATTGTGACATGGCCCCCACAGTGACAGGGCTACCACTAACCTGCTGCCCACTGTGACATGGCCCCCACAGTGACATGGCAACCACTGACTTGCTGCACATTGTTACATGGACCCAACTGTGACAGGGCCACCACTGACCTGCTGCCCACTGTGACATGGCGCCCTCAGTCACATGACCACCCCTGTCCCGCTGCCCACGGTGACATGGCCCCCACAGTGACATGGCCACCACTAACCTGCTGCCCACTGTGACATGGCCCCCACAGTGACATGGCCACCACTGACCCGCTGCCCATTGTGACATGGACCCAACTATGACAGGGCCACCACTGACTTGCTGCCCACTGTGACATGGCCCCCTCAGTCACATGACCACCACTGTCCCGCTGCCCACTGTGACATGGCCACACAGTGACATGGCCAGCACTGACTTGCTGCCCGCTGTGACATGGCCCCCAGAGTGACATGGCTACCACTTACCTGCTGCCCACGGAGACATGGCCCCCACAGTGACATGGCTACCACTAACCTGCTGACAACTGTGACATGGCCCCCACAGTGACATGGCCACCACTGACCCGCAGCCCATTGTGACATGGACCCAACTGTGACAGGGTCACCACTGACCTGCTGTCCACTGTGACATGGCCCCACAGTGACATGGCCACCACTGAATTGCTGCCCGCTGTGACATGGCCCCCACAGAGACATGGCTACCACTAACCTGCTGCCCACTGTGACATGGCCCCCACAGTGACATGGCCACCACTGACCCGCTGCCCATTGTGACGTGACCCAAATGTGACAGGGCCACCACTGACCTGCTGCCCACTGTGACATGGCCCCCTCAGTCACATGACCACCACTGTCCCGCTGCCCACTGTGACATGGCCCCCGCAGTGACATGGCCACCACTGACCTGCTGTCCACTGTGACATGCCCCCACAGTGACATGGCCAGCACTGACTTGCTGCCCGCTGTGAAATGACCCCCACAGTGACATGGCTACCACTAACCTGCTGCCCATTGTGACATGGTCCCCACAGTGACATGGCCACCACTGACCCGCTGCCCATTGTGACATGGACCCAACTGTGACAGGGCCACCACTGTCCCGCTGCCCACTGTGACATGGCCCCCTCAGTCACATGACCACCACTGTCCCGCTGTCCACTGTGACATGGCCCCCACAGTGACATGGACACCAGTGACCTGCTGCCCATTGTGACATGGACCCAACTGTGACAGGGCCACCACTGACATGCTGCCCACTGTGACATGGCCCCCTCAGTCACATGACCACCACTGTCCCGCTGCCCACTGTGACATGGCCCCCACAGTGACATGGCCACCACTGACCTGCTGTCCACTTTGACATGGCCCCACAGTGACATGGCCAGCACTGACTTGCTGCCCGCTGTGACATGGCCCCCACAGTGACATGGCTACCACTAACCTGCTGCCCAGTTTGACATGGATCCCACAGTGACATGGCCACCACTGACCTGCTGCCCATTGTGACATGGACCCAATTGTGACAGGGCCACCACTGACCTGCTGCCCACTGTGACATGGCCCCCACAGTGACATGGCTACCACTAACCTGCTGTCCACTGTGACATGGCCCCCACAGTGACATGGCCACCACTGACCCGATGCCCATTGTGACATGGACCCAACTGTGACAGGGCCACCACTGACCCGCTGCCCACTGTGACATGTCCCCCTCAGTCACATGATCACCACTGTCCCGCTGTCCACTGTGACATGGCCCCCACAGTGACATGGCTACCATTAACCTGCTTCCCACTGTGACATGGCCCCCACAGTGACATGGCCACCACTGACCTGCTGTCCACTGTGACATGGCCCCACAGTGACATGGCTACCACTGACCTGCTGCCCATTGTGACGTGACCCAAATGTGACAGGGCCACCACTGACCTGCTGCCCATTGTGACATGGCCCCCTCAGTCACATGACCACCACTGTCCCGCTGCCCACTGTGACATGGCCCCCACAGTGACATGGCCACCACTGACCTGCTGTCCACTGTGACATGGCCCCACAGTGACATGGCCAGCACTGAATTGCTGCCCGCTGTGACATGGCCCCCACAGAGACATGGCTACCACTAACCTGCTGCCCACTGTGACATGGCCCCCACAGTGACATGGCCACCACTGACCCGCTGCCCATTGTGACGTGACCCAAATGTGACAGGGCCACCACTGACCTGCTGCCCACTGTGACATGGCCCCCTCAGTCACATGACCACCACTGTCCCGCTGCCCACTGTGACATGGCCCCCGCAGTGACATGGCCACCACTGACCTGCTGTCCACTGTGACATGCCCCCACAGTGACATGGCCAGCACTGACTTGCTGCCCGCTGTGACATGACCCCCACAGTGACATGGCTACCACTAACCTGCTGCCCACTGTGACATGGCCCCCACAGTGACATGGCCACCACTGACCCGATGCCCATTGTGACATGGACCCAACTGTGACAGGGCCACCACTGTCCCGCTGCCCACTGTGACATGGCCCCCTCAGTCACATGACCACCACTGTCCCGCTGTCCACTGTGACATGGCCCCCACAGTGACATGGACACCAGTGACCTGCTGCCCATTGTGACATGGACCCAACTGTGACAGGGCCACCACTGACATGCTGCCCACTGTGACATGGCCCCCTCAGTCACATGACCACCACTGTCCCGCTGCCCACTGTGACATGGCCCCCACAGTGACATGGCCACCACTGACCTGCTGTCCACTGTGACATGGCCCCACAGTGACATGGCCAGCACTGACTTGCTGCCCGCTGTGACATGGCCCCCACAGTGACATGGCTACCACTAACCTGCTGCCCAGTTTGACATGGATCCCACAGTGACATGGCCACCACTGACCTGCTGCCCATTGTGACATGGACCCAATTGTGACAGGGCCACCACTGACCTGCTGCCCACTGTGACATGGCCCCCACAGTGATATGGCTACCACTAACCTGCTGTCCACTGTGACATGGCCCCCACAGTGACATGGCCACCACTGACCCGATGCCCATTGTGACATGGACCCAACTGTGACAGGGCCACCACTGACCTGCTGCCCACTGTGACATGGCCCCCACAGTGACATGACTACCATTCACCTGCTGCCCACTGTGACATGGCCCCCACTGTGACATGGCCACCACTGACCTGCTGTCCACTGTGACATGGCCTTACAGTGACATGGCTACCACTGACCCGCTGCCCATTGTGACGTGACCAAAATGTGACAGGGCCACCACTGACCTGCTGCCCACTGTGACATGGCCCCCTCAGTCACATGACCACCACTGTCCCGCTGCCCACTGTGACATGGCCCCACAGTGACATGGCAACCACTGACTTGCTGCCCATTGTGACATGGACCCAACTGTGACAGGGCCACCACTGACCTGCTGCCCACTGTGACATGGCCCCCACAGTCACATGACCACCACTGTCCCGCTGCCCACTGTGACATGGCCACACAGTGACATGGCCAGCACTGACTTGCTGCCCGCTGTGACAGGGCCCCCAGAGTGACATGGCTACCACTAAACTGCTGCCCACGGTGACATGGCCCCCACAGTGACATGGCTACCACTAACCTGCTGACAACTGTGACATGGCCCCCACAGTGACATGGCCACCACTGACCCGCAGCCCATTGTGACATGGACCCAACTGTGACAGGGCCACCACTGACCTGCTGCCCACTGTGACATGGCCCCCTCAGTCACATGACCACGACTGTCCCGCTGTCCACTGTGACATGGCCCCCACAGTGACATGGCCACCACTGACCTGCTGTCCACTGTGACATGGCCCCACAGTGACATGGCCAGCACTGAATTGCTGCCCGCTGTGACATGGCCCCCACAGAGACATGGCTACCACTAACCTGCTGCCCACTGTGACATGGCCCCCACAGTGACATGGCCACCACTGACCCGCAGCCCATTGTGACGTGACCCAAATGTGACAGGGCCACCACTGACCTGCTGCCCACTGTGACATGGCCCCCTCAGTCACATGACCACCACTGTCCCGCTGCCCACTGTGACATGGCCCCCTCAGTCACATGACCACCACTGTCCCGCTGCCCACGGTGACATGGCCCCCACAGTGACATGGCCACCACTGACCTGCTGTCCACTGTGACATTTCCCTACAGTGACATGGCTACCACTAACCTGCTGCCCACTGTGACATGGCCCCCACAGTGACATGGCTAGCACTAACCTGCTGCCCACTGTGACATGGCCCCCACAGTGACATGGCCACCACTGACCCGCTGCCCATTGTGACACGGACCCAACTATGAGAGGGCCACCACTGACTTGCTGCCCACTGTGACATGGCCCCCTCAGTCACATGACCACCACTGTCCCGCTGTCCACTGTGACATGGCCCTCACATGACATGGCCACCAGTGACCTGCTGCCCATTGTGACATGGCCCCCTCAGTTACATGACCACCACTGTCCCGCTGCCCACTGTGACATGGCCCCCACAGTGACATGGCCACCACTGACCCGCAGCCCATTGTGACATGGACCGAACTGTGACAGGGCCACCACTGACCTGCTACCCACTGTGACATGGCCCCCTCAGTCACATGACCACCACTGTCCCGCTGTCCACTGTGACATGACCCCCACAGTGACATGGCTACCATTAACCTGCTGCCCACTGTGACATGGCCCCCACAGTGACATGGCAACCACTGACCTGCTGTCCACTGTGACATGGCCCCACAGTGACATGGCCAGCACTGACTTGCTGCCCGCTGTGACATGGCCCCCACAGTGACATGGCTACCACTGACCCGCTGCCCATTGTGACGTGACCCAAATGTGACAGGGCCACCACTGACCTGCTGCCCACTGTGACATGGCCCCCTCAGTCACATGACCACCACTGTCCCGCTGCCCACTGTGACATGGCCCCACAGTGACATGGCCAGCACTGACTTGCTGCCCGCTGTGACATGGCCCCCACAGTGACATGGCTACCACTAACCTGCTGCCCAGTGTGACATGGCCCCCACAGTGACATGGCCACCACTGACCCGCTGCCCATTGTGACATGGACCCAACTGTGACAGGGCCACCACTGACCTGCTGCCCACTGTGACATGGCCCCCTCAGTCACATGACCACCACTGTCCCGCTGCCCACTGTGACACGGCCCCCACAGTGACATGGCCACCACTGACCTGCTGCCCATTGTGACATGGCCCCCACAGTGACAGGGCTACCACTAACCTGCTGCCCACTGTGACATGGCCCCCACAGTGACATGGCAACCACTGACTTGCTGCACATTGTTACATGGACCCAACTGTGACAGGGCCACCACTGACCTGCTGCCCACTGTGACATGGCGCCCTCAGTCACATGACCACCCCTGACCCGCTGCCCACGGTGACATGGCCCCCACAGTGACATGGCCACCACTGACCTGCTGTCCACTGTGACATGGCCCTACAGTGACATGGCTACCACTAACCTGCTGCCCACTGTGACATGGCCCCCACAGTGACATGGCTACCACTAACCTGCTGCCCACTGTGACATGGCCCCCACAGTGACATGGCCACCACTGACCCGCTGCCCATTGTGACATGGACCCAACTATGACAGGGCCACCACTGACTTGCTGCCCACTGTGACATGGCCCCCTCAGTCACATGACCACCACTGTCCCGCTGCCCACTGTGACATGGCCACACAGTGACATGGCCAGCACTGACTTGCTGCCCGCTGTGACATGGCCCCCAGAGTGACATGGCTACCACTTACCTGCTGCCCACGGAGACATGGCCCCCACAGTGACATGGCTACCACTAACCTGCTGACAACTGTGACATGGCCCCCACAGTGACATGGCCACCACTGACCCGCAGCCCATTGTGACATGGACCCAACTGTGACAGGGCCACCACTGACCTGCTGTCCACTGTGACATGGCCCCACAGTGACATGGCCACCACTGAATTGCTGCCCGCTGTGACATGGCCCCCACAGAGACATGGCTACCACTAACCTGCTGCCCACTGTGACATGGCCCCCACAGTGACATGGCCACCACTGACCCGCTGCCCATTGTGACGTGACCCAACTGTGACAGGGCCACCACTGACCTGCTGCCCACTGTGACATGGCCCCCTCAGTCACATGACCACCACTGTCCCGCTGCCCACTGTGACATGGCCCCCGCAGTGACATGGCCACCACTGACCTGCTGTCCACTGTGACATGGCCACCACAGTGACATGGCCAGCACTGACTTGCTGCCCGCTGTGAAATGACCCCCACAGTGACATGGCTACCACATACCTGCTGCCCACTGTGACATGGTCCCCACAGTGACATGGCCACCACTGACCCGCTGCCCATTGTGACATGGACCCAACTGTGACAGGGCCACCACTGTCCCGCTGCCCACTGTGACATGGCCCCCTCAGTCACATGACCACCACTGTCCTGCTGTCCACTGTGACATGGCCCCCACAGTGACATGGACACCAGTGACCTGCTGCCCATTGTGACATGGACCCAACTGTGACAGGGCCACCACTGACATGCTGCCCACTGTGACATGGCCCCCTCAGTCACATGACCACCACTGTCCCGCTGCCCACTGTGACATGGCCCCCACAGTGACATGGCCACCACTGACCTGCTGTCCACTGTGACATGGCCCCACAGTGACATGGCCAGCACTGACTTGCTGCCCGCTGTGACATGGCCCCCACAGTGACATGGCTACCACTAACCTGCTGCCCAGTTTGACATGGATCCCACAGTGACAGGGCCACCACTGACCTGCTGCCCATTGTGACATGGCCCCCACAGTGACATGGCTACCACTAACCTGCTGTCCACTGTGACATGGCCCCCACAGTGACATGGCCACCACTGACCCTATGCCCATTGTGACATGGACCCAACTGTGACAGGGCCACCACTGACCCGCTGCCCACTGTGACATGGCCCCCTCAGTCACATGATCACCACTGTCCCGCTGTCCACTGTGACATGGCCCCCACAGTGACATGGCTACCATTAACCTGCTGCCCACTGTGACATGGCCCCCACAGTGACATGGCCACCACTGACCTGCTGTCCACTGTGACATGGCCCCATAGTGACATGGCTACCACTGACCTGCTGCCCATTGTGACGTGACCCAAATGTGACAGGGCCACCACTGACCTGCTGCCCACTGTGACATGGCCCCCTCAGTCACATGACCACCACTGTCCCGCTGCCCACTGTGACATGGCCCCCACAGTGACATGGCCACCCCTGACCTGCTGTCCACTGTGACATGGCCCCACAGTGACATGGCCAGCACTGAATTGCTGCCCGCTGTGACATGGCCCCACAGAGGCATGGCTACCACTAACGTGCTGCCCACTGTGACATGGCCCCCACAGTGACATGGCCACCACTGACCCGCTGCCCATTGTGACGTGACCCAAATGTGACAGGGCCACCACTGACCTGCTGCCCACTGTGACATGGCCCCCTCAGTCACATGACCACCACTGTCCCGCTGCCCACTGTGACATGGCCCCCGCAGTGACATGGCCACCACTGACCTGCTGTCCACTGTGACATGCCCCCACAGTGACATGGCCAGCACTGACTTGCTGCCCGCTGTGACATGACCCCCACAGTGACATGGCTACCACTAACCTGCTGCCCACTGTGACATGGCCCCCACAGTGACATGGCCACCACTGACCCGATGCCCATTGTGACATGGACCCAACTGTGACAGGGCCACCACTGTCCCGCTGCCCACTGTGACATGGCCCCCTCAGTCACATGACCACCACTGTCCCGCTGTCCACTGTGACATGGCCCCCACAGTGACATGGACACCAGTGACCTGCTGCCCATTGTGACATGGACCCAACTGTGACAGGGCCACCACTGACATGCTGCCCACTGTGACATGGCCCCCTCAGTCACATGACCACCACTGTCCCGCTGCCCACTGTGACATGGCCCCCACAGTGACATGGCCACCACTGACCTGCTGTCCACTGTGACATGGCCCCACAGTGACATGGCCAGCACTGACTTGCTGCCCGCTGTGACATGGCCCCCACAGTGACATGGCTACCACTAACCTGCTGCCCAGTTTGACATGGATCCCACAGTGACATGGCCACCACTGACCTGCTGCCCATTGTGACATGGACCCAATTGTGACAGGGCCACCACTGACCTGCTGCCCACTGTGACATGGCCCCCACAGTGATATGGCTACCACTAACCTGCTGTCCACTGTGACATGGCCCCCACAGTGACATGGCCACCACTGACCTGCTGTCCACTGTGACATGGCCCTACAGTGACATGGCTACCACTAACCTGCTGCCCACTGTGACATGGCCCCCACAGTGACATGGCTACCACTAACCTGCTGCCCACTGTGACATGGCCCCCACAGTGACATGGCCACCACTGACCCGCTGCCCATTGTGACATGGACCCAACTATGACAGGGCCACCACTGACTTGCTGCCCACTGTGACATGGCCCCCTCAGTCACATGACCACCACTGTCCCGCTGCCCACTGTGACATGGCCACACAGTGACATGGCCAGCACTGACTTGCTGCCCGCTGTGACATGGCCCCCAGAGTGACATGGCTACCACTTACCTGCTGCCCACGGAGACATGGCCCCCACAGTGACATGGCTACCACTAACCTGCTGACAACTGTGACATGGCCCCCACAGTGACATGGCCACCACTGACCCGCAGCCCATTGTGACATGGACCCAACTGTGACAGGGCCACCACTGACCTGCTGTCCACTGTGACATGGCCCCACAGTGACATGGCCACCACTGAATTGCTGCCCGCTGTGACATGGCCCCCACAGAGACATGGCTACCACTAACCTGCTGCCCACTGTGACATGGCCCCCACAGTGACATGGCCACCACTGACCCGCTGCCCATTGTGACGTGACCCAAATGTGACAGGGCCACCACTGACCTGCTGCCCACTGTGACATGGCCACCTCAGTCACATGACCACCACTGTCCCGCTGCCCACTGTGACATGGCCCCCGCAGTGACATGGCCACCACTGACCTGCTGTCCACTGTGACATGGCCACCACAGTGACATGGCCAGCACTGACTTGCTGCCCGCTGTGAAATGACCCCCACAGTGACATGGCTACCACATACCTGCTGCCCACTGTGACATGGTCCCCACAGTGACATGGCCACCACTGACCCGCTGCCCATTGTGACATGGACCCAACTGTGACAGGGCCACCACTGTCCCGCTGCCCACTGTGACATGGCCCCCTCAGTCACATGACCACCACTGTCCCGCTGTCCACTGTGACATGGCCCCCACAGTGACATGGACACCAGTGACCTGCTGCCCATTGTGACATGGACCCAACTGTGACAGGGCCACCACTGACATGCTGCCCACTGTGACATGGCCCCCTCAGTCACATGACCACCACTGTCCCGCTGCCCACTGTGACATGGCCCCCACAGTGACATGGCCACCCCTGACCTGCTGTCCACTGTGACATGCCCCCACAGTGACATGGCCAGCACTGACTTGCTGCCCGCTGTGACATGACCCCCACAGTGACATGGCTACCACTAACCTGCTGCCCACTGTGACATGGCCCCCACAGTGACATGGCCACCACTGACCCGATGCCCATTGTGACATGGACCCAACTGTGACAGGGCCACCACTGTCCCGCTGCCCACTGTGACATGGCCCCCTCAGTCACATGACCACCACTGTCCCGCTGCCCACTGTGACATGGCCCCCACAGTGACATGGCCACCCCTGACCTGCTGTCCACTGTGACATGGCCCCACAGTGACATGGCCAGCACTGACTTGCTGCCCGCTGTGACATGGCCCCCACAGTGACATGGCTACCACTAACCTGCTGCCCAGTGTGACATGGCCCCCACAGTGACATGGCCACCACTGACCTGCTGCCCTTTGTGACATGGCCCCCACAGTGACAGGGCTACCACTAACCTGCTGCCCACTGTGACATGGCACCCACAGTGACATGGCAACCACTGACTTGCTGCCCATTGTGACATGGACCCAACTGTGACAGGGCCACCACTGACCTGCTGCCCACTGTGACATGGCCCCCACAGTCACATGACCACCACTGTCCCGCTGCCCACTGTGACATGGCCACACAGTGACATGGCCAGCACTGACTTGCTGCCCGCTGTGACAGGGCCCCCAGAGTGACATGGCTACCACTAAACTGCTGCCCACGGTGACATGGCCCCCACAGTGACATGGCTACCACTAACCTGCTGACAACTGTGACATGGCCCCCACAGTGACATGGCCACCACTGACCCGCAGCCCATTGTGACATGGACCCAACTGTGACAGGGCCACCACTGACCTGCTGCCCACTGTGACATGGCCCCCTCAGTCACATGACCACCATTGTCCCGCTGTCCACTGTGACATGGCCCCCACAGTGACATGGCCACCACTGACCTGCTGTCCACTGTGACATGGCCCCACAGTGACATGGCCAGCACTGAATTGCTGCCCGCTGTGACATGGCCCCCACAGAGACATGGCTACCACTAACCTGCTGCCCACTGTGACATGGCCCCCACAGTGACATGGCCACCACTGACCCGCAGGCCATTGTGACGTGACCCAAATGTGACAGGGCCACCACTGACCTGCTGCCCACTGTGACATGGCCCCCTCAGTCACATGACCACCACTGTCCCGCTGCACTCTGTGACATGGCCCCACAGTGACATGGCCAGCACTGACCTGCTGCCCGCTGTGACATGGCCCCCACAGTGACATGGCTACCACTAACCTGCTGCCCAGTGTGACATGGCTCCCACAGTGACATGGCCACCACTGACCCGCTGCCCATTGTGACATGGACCCAACTGTGACAGGGCCACCACTGACCTGCTGCCCACTGTGACATGGCCCCCTCAGTCACATGACCACCACTGTCCCGCTGCCCACTGTGACACACCCTCCACAGTGACATGGCCACCACTGACCTGCTGCCCATTGTGACATGGCCCCCACAGTGACAGGGCTACCACTAACCTGCTGCCCACTGTGACATGGCCCCGACAGTGACATGGCAACCACTGACTTGCTGCACATTGTTACATGGACCCAACTGTGACAGGGCCACCACTGACCTGCTGCCCACTGTGACATGGCGCCCTCAGTCACATGACCACCACTGTCCCGCTGCCCACGGTGACATGGCCCCCACAGTGACATGGCCACCACTGACCTGCTGTCCACTGTGACATGGCCCTACAGTGACATGGCTACCACTAACCTGCTGCCCACTGTGACATGGCCCCCACAGTGACATGGCCACCACTGACCCGCTGCCCATTGTGACATGGACCAACTATGACAGGGCCACCACTGAGTTGCTGCCCACTGTGACATGGCCCCCTCAGTCACATGACCACCACTGTCCCGCTGCCCACTGTGACATGGCCACACAGTGACATGGCCAGCACTGACTTGCTGCCCGCTGTGACATGGCCCCCAGAGTGACATGGCTACCACTTACCTGCTGCCCACGGAGACATGGCCCCCACAGTGACATGGCTACCACTAACCTGCTGACAACTGTGACATGGCCCCCACAGTGACATGGCCACCACTGACCCGCAGCCCATTGTGACATGGACCCAACTGTGACAGGGCCACCACTGACCTGCTGCCCACTGTGACATGGCCCCCTCAGTCACATGACCACCACTGTCCCGCTGTCCACTGTGACATGGCCCCCACAGTGACATGGCCACCACTGACCTGCTGTCCACTGTGACATGGCCCCACAGTGACATGGCCACCACTGAATTGCTGCCCGCTGTGACATGGCCCCCACAGAGACATGGCTACCACTAACCTGCTGCCCACTGTGACATGGCCCCCACAGTGACATGGCCACCACTGACCCGCTGCCCATTGTGACGTGACCCAAATGTGACAGGGCCACCACTGACCTGCTGCCCACTGTGACATGGCCCCCTCAGTCACATGACCACCACTGTCCCGCTGCCCACTGTGACATGGCCCCCGCAGTGACATGGCCACCACTGACCTGCTGTCCACTGTGACATGCCCCCACAGTGACATGGCCAGCACTGACTTGCTGCCCGCTGTGACATGACCCCCACTATGACATGGCTACCACTAACCTGCTGCCCACTGTGACATGGCCCCCACAGTGACATGGCCACCACTTACCCGCTGCCCATTGTGACATGGACCCAACTGTGACAGGGCCACCACTGTCCCGCTGCCCACTGTGACATGGCCCCCTCAGTCACATGACCACCACTGTCCCGCTGTCCACTGTGACATGGCCGCCACAGTGACATGGACACCAGTGACCTGCTGCCCATTGTGACATGGACCCAACTGTGACAGGGCCACCACTGACATGCTGCCCACTGTGACATGGCCCCCTCAGTCACATGACCACCACTGTCCCGCTGCCCACTGTGACATGGCCCCCACAGTGACATGGCCACCACTGACCTGCTGTCCACTGTGACATGGCCCCACAGTGACATGGCCAGCACTGACTTGCTGCCCGCTGTGACATGGCCCCCACAGTGACATGGCTACCACTAACCTGCTGCCCAGTTTGACATGGATCCCACAGTGACATGGCCACCACTGACCCGATGCCCATTGTGACATGGACCCAACTGTGACAGGGCCACCACTGACCTGCTGCCCACTGTGACATGGCCCCCTCAGTCACATGATCACCACTGTCCCGCTGTCCACTGTGACATGGCCCCCACAGTGACATGGCTACCATTAACCTGCTGCCCACTGTGACATGGCCCCCACAGTGACATGGCCACCACTGACCTGCTGTCCACTGTGACATGGCCCCACAGTGACATGGCTACCACTGACCCGCTGCCCATTGTGACGTGACCCAAATGTGACATGGCCACCACTGACCTGCTGCCCACTGTGACATGGCCCCCTCAGTCACATGACCACCACTGTCCCGCTGCCCACTGTGACATGGCCCCACAGTGACATGGCCAGCACTGACTTGCTGCCCGCTGTGACATGGCCCCCACAGTGACATGGCCACCACTGACCCGCAGCCCATTGTGACATGGACCCAACTGTGACAGGGCCACCACTGACCTGCTGCCCACTGTGACATGGCCCCCTCAGTCACATGACCACCACTGTCCCGCTGCCCACTGTGACATGGCCCCCACAGTGACATGGCTACCACTAACCTGCTGCCCAGTTTGACATGTATCCCACAGTGACATGGCCACCACTGACCTGCTGCCCATTGTGACATGGACCCAATTGTGACAGGGCCACCACTGACCTGCTGCCCACTGTGACATGGCCCCCACAGTGATATGGCTACCACTAACCTGCTGTCCACTGTGACATGGCCCCCACAGTGACATGGCCACCACTGACCCGATGCCCATTGTGACATGGACCCAACTGTGACAGGGCCACCACTGACCTGCTGCCCACTGTGACATGGCCCCCACAGTGACATGGCTACCATTAACCTGCTGCCCACTGTGACATGGCCCCCACTGTGACATGGCCACCACTGACCTGCTGTCCACTGTGACATGGCCCCACAGTGACATGGCTACCACTGACCCCCTGCCCATTGTGACGTGACCAAAATGTGACAGGGCCACCACTGACCTGCTGCCCACTGTGACATGGCCCCCTCAGTCACATGACCACCACTGTCCCGCTGCCCACTGTGACATGGCCCCACAGTGACATGGCCAGCACTGACTTGCTGCCCGCTGTGACATGGCCCCCACAGTGACATGGCTACCACTAACCTGCTGCCCAGTGTGACATGGCCCCCACAGTGACATGGCCACCACTGACCTGCTGCCCTTTGTGACATGGCCCCCACAGTGACAGGGCTACCACTAACCTGCTGCCCACTGTGACATGGCACCCACAGTGACATGGCAACCACTGACTTGCTGCCCATTGTGACATGGACCCAACTGTGACAGGGCCACCACTGACCTGCTGCCCACTGTGACATGGCCCCCACAGTCACATGACCACCACTGTCCCGCTGCCCACTGTGACATGGCCACACAGTGACATGGCCAGCACTGACTTGCTGCCCGCTGTGACAGGGCCCCCAGAGTGACATGGCTACCACTAAACTGCTGCCCACGGTGACATGGCCCCCACAGTGACATGGCTACCACTAACCTGCTGACAACTGTGACATGGCCCCCACAGTGACATGGCCACCACTGACCCGCAGCCCATTGTGACATGGACCCAACTGTGACAGGGCCACCACTGACCTGCTGCCCACTGTGACATGGCCCCCTCAGTCACATGACCACCACTGTCCCGCTGTCCACTGTGACATGGCCCCCAAAGTGACATGGCCACCACTGACCTGCTGTCCACTGTGACATGGCCCCACAGTGACATGGCCAGCACTGAATTGCTGCCCGCTGTGACATGGCCCCCACAGAGACATGGCTACCACTAACCTGCTGCCCACTATGACATGGCCCCCACAGTGACATGGCCACCACTGACCCGCAGCCCATTGTGACGTGACCCAAATGTGACAGGGCCACCACTGACCTGCTGCCCACTGTGACATGGCCCCCTCAGTCACATGACCACCACTGTCCCGCTGCCCACTGTGACATGGCCCCCTCAGTCACATGACCACCACTGTCCCGCTGCCCTCTGTGACATGGCCCCACAGTGACATGGCCAGCACTGAACTGCTGCCCGCTGTGACATGGCCCCCACAGTGACATGGCTACCACTAACCTGCTGCCCAGTGTGACATGGCTCCCCACAGTGACATGGCCACCACTGACCCGCTGCCCATTGTGACATGGACCCAACTGTGACAGGGCCACCACTGACCTGCTGCCCACTGTGACATGGCCCCCTCAGTCACATGACCACCACTGTCCCGCTGCCCACTGTGACACGGCCCCCACAGTGACATGGCCACCACTGACCTGCTGCCCATTGTGACATGGCCCCCACAGTGACAGGGCTACCACTAACCTGCTGCCCACTGTGACATGGCCCCGACAGTGACATGGCAACCACTGACTTGCTGCACATTGTTACATGGACCCAACTGTGACAGGGCCACCACTGACCTGCTGCCCACTGTGACATGGCGCCCTCAGTCACATGACCACCACTGTCCCGCTGCCCACGGTGACATGGCCCCCACAGTGACATGGCCACCACTGACCTGCTGTCCACTGTGACATGGCCCTACCGTGACATGGCTACCACTAACCTGCTGCCTACTGTGACATGGCCCCCACAGTGACATGGCTACCACTAACCTGCTGACAACTGTGACATGGCCCCCACAGTGACATGGCCACCACTGACCCGCAGCCCATTGTGACATGGACCCAACTGTGACAGGGCCACCACTGACCTGCTGCCCACTGTGACATGGCGCCCTCAGTCACATGACCACCATTGTCCCGCTGTCCACTGTGACATGGCCCCCACAGTGACATGGCCACCACTGACCTGCTGTCCACTGTGACATGGCCCCACAGTGACATGGCCAGCACTGAATTGCTGCCCGCTGTGACATGGCCCCCACAGAGACATGGCTACCACTAACCTGCTGCCCACTGTGACATGGCCCCCACAGTGACATGGCCACCACTGACCCGCAGCCCATTGTGACGTGACCCAAATGTGACAGGGCCACCACTGACCTGCTGCCCACTGTGACATGGCCCCCTCAGTCACATGACCACCACTGTCCCGCTGCCCTCTGTGACATGGCCCCACAGTGTCATGGCCAGCACTGACCTGCTGCCCGCTGTGACATGGCCCCCACAGTGACATGGCTAACACTAACCTGCTGCCCAGTGTGACATGGCTCCCACAGTGACATGGCCACCACTGACCCGCTGCCCATTGTGACATGGACCCAACTGTGACAGGGCCACCACTGACTTGCTGCCCACTGTGACATGGCCCCCTCAGTCACATGACCACCACTGTCCCGCTGCCCACTGTGACACACCCCCCACAGTGACATGGCCACCACTGACCTGCTGCCCATTGTGACATGGCCCCCACAGTGACAGGGCTACCACTAACCTGCTGCCCACTGTGACATGGCCCCGACAGTGACATGGCAACCACTGACTTGCTGCACATTGTTACATGGACCCAACTGTGACAGGGCCACCACTGACCTGCTGCCCACTGTGACATGGCGCCCTCAGTCACATGACCACCACTGTCCCGCTGCCCACGGTGACATGGCCCCCACAGTGACATGGCCACCACTGACCTGCTGTCCACTGTGACATGGCCCTACAGTGACATGGCTACCACTAACCTGCTGCCCACTGTGACATGGCCCCCACAGTGACATGGCTACCACTAACCTGCTGCCCACTGTGACATGGCCCCCACAGTGACATGGCCACCACTGACCCGCTGCCCATTGTGACATGGACCAACTATGACAGGGCCACCACTGACTTGCTGCCCACTGTGACATGGCCCCCTCAGTCACATGACCACCACTGTCCCGCTGCCCACTGTGACATGGCCACACAGTGACATGGCCAGCACTGACTTGCTGCCCGCTGTGACATGGCCCCCAGAGTGACATGGCTACCACTTACCTGCTGCCCACGGAGACATGGCCCCCACAGTGACATGGCTACCACTAACCTGCTGACAACTGTGACATGGCCCCCACAGTGACATGGCCACCACTGACCCGCAGCCCATTGTGACATGGACCCAACTGTGACAGGGCCACCACTGACCTGCTGCCCACTGTGACATGGCCCCCTCAGTCACATGACCACCACTGTCCCGCTGTCCACTGTGACATGGCCCCCACAGTGACATGGCCACCACTGACCTGCTGTCCACTGTGACATGGCCCCACAGTGACATGGCCACCACTGAATTGCTGCCCGCTGTGACATGGCCCCCACAGAGACATGGCTACCACTAACCTGCTGCCCACTGTGACATGGCCCCCACAGTGACATGGCCACCACTGACCCGCTGCCCATTGTGACGTGACCCAAATGTGACAGGGCCACCACTGACCTGCTGCCCACTGTGACATGGCCCCCTCAGTCACATGACCACCACTGTCCCGCTGCCCACTGTGACATGGCCCCCGCAGTGACATGGCCACCACTGACCTGCTGTCCACTGTGACATGCCCCCACAGTGACATGGCCAGCACTGACTTGCTGCCCGCTGTGACATGACCCCCACTATGACATGGCTACCACTAACCTGCTGCCCACTGTGACATGGCCCCCACAGTGACATGGCCACCACTTACCCGCTGCCCATTGTGACATGGACCCAACTGTGACAGGGCCACCACTGTCCCGCTGCCCACTGTGACATGGCCCCCTCAGTCACATGACCACCACTGTCCCGCTGTCCACTGTGACATGGCCCCCACAGTGACATGGACACCAGTGACCTGCTGCCCATTGTGACATGGACCCAACTGTGACAGGGCCACCACTGACATGCTGCCCACTGTGACATGGCCCCCTCAGTCACATGACCACCACTGTCCCGCTGCCCACTGTGACATGGCCCCCACAGTGACATGGCCACCACTGACCTGCTGTCCACTGTGACATGGCCCCACAGTGACATGGCCAGCACTGACTTGCTGCCCGCTGTGACATGGCCCCCACAGTGACATGGCTACCACTAACCTGCTGCCCAGTTTGACATGGATCCCACAGTGACATGGCCACCACTGACCCGATGCCCATTGTGACATGGACCCAACTGTGACAGGGCCACCACTGACCTGCTGCCCACTGTGACATGGCCCCCTCAGTCACATGATCACCACTGTCCCGCTGTCCACTGTGACATGGCCCCCACAGTGACATGGCTACCATTAACCTGCTGCCCACTGTGACATGGCCCCCACAGTGACATGGCCACCACTGACCTGCTGTCCACTGTGACATGGCCCCACAGTGACATGGCTACCACTGACCAGCTGCCCATTGTGACGTGACCCAAATGTGACATGGCCACCACTGACCTGCTGCCCACTGTGACATGGCCCCCTCAGTCACATGACCACCACTGTCCCGCTGCCCACTGTGACATGGCCCCACAGTGACATGGCCAGCACTGACTTGCTGCCCGCTGTGACATGGCCCCCACAGTGACATGGCCACCACTGACCCGCAGCCCATTGTGACATGGACCCAACTGTGACAGGGCCACCACTGACCTGCTGCCCACTGTGACATGGCCCCCTCAGTCACATGACCACCACTGTCCCGCTGCCCACTGTGACATGGCCCCCACAGTGACATGGCTACCACTAACCTGCTGCCCAGTTTGACATGGATCCCACAGTGACATGGCCACCACTGACCTGCTGACCATTGTGACATGGACCCAATTGTGACAGGGCCACCACTGACCTGCTGCCCACTGTGACATGGCCCCCACAGTGATATGGCTACCACTAACCTGCTGTCCACTGTGACATGGCCCCCACAGTGACATGGCCACCACTGACCCGATGCCCATTGTGACATGGACCCAACTGTGACAGGGCCACCACTGACCTGCTGCCCACTGTGACATGGCCCCCACAGTGACATGGCTACCATTAACCTGCTGCCCACTGTGACATGGCCCCCACTGTGACATGGCCACCACTGACCTGCTGTCCACTGTGACATGGCCCCACAGTGACATGGCTACCACTGACCCCCTGCCCATTGTGACGTGACCAAAATGTGACAGGGCCACCACTGACCTGCTGCCCACTGTGACATGGCCCCCTCAGTCACATGACCACCACTGTCCCGCTGCCCACTGTGACATGGCCCCACAGTGACATGGCCAGCACTGACTTGCTGCCCGCTGTGACATGGCCCCCACAGTGACATGGCTACCACTAACCTGCTGCCCAGTGTGACATGGCCCCCACAGTGACATGGCCACCACTGACCTGCTGCCCTTTGTGACATGGCCCCCACAGTGACAGGGCTACCACTAACCTGCTGCCCACTGTGACATGGCACCCACAGTGACATGGCAACCACTGACTTGCTGCCCATTGTGACATGGACCCAACTGTGACAGGGCCACCACTGACCTGCTGCCCACTGTGACATGGCCCCCACAGTCACATGACCACCACTGTCCCGCTGCCCACTGTGACATGGCCACACAGTGACATGGCCAGCACTGACTTGCTGCCCGCTGTGACAGGGCCCCCAGAGTGACATGGCTACCACTAAACTGCTGCCCACGGTGACATGGCCCCCACAGTGACATGGCTACCACTAACCTGCTGACAACTGTGACATGGCCCCCACAGTGACATGGCCACCACTGACCCGCAGCCCATTGTGACATGGACCCAACTGTGACAGGGCCACCACTGACCTGCTGCCCACTGTGACATGGCCCCCTCAGTCACATGACCACCACTGTCCCGCTGTCCACTGTGACATGGCCCCCACAGTGACATGGCCACCACTGACCTGCTGTCCACTGTGACATGGCCCCACAGTGACATGGCCAGCACTGAATTGCTGCCCGCTGTGACATGGCCCCCACAGAGACATGGCTACCACTAACCTGCTGCCCACTATGACATGGCCCCCACAGTGACATGGCCACCACTGACCCGCAGCCCATTGTGACGTGACCCAAATGTGACAGGGCCACCACTGACCTGCTGCCCACTGTGACATGGCCCCCTCAGTCACATGACCACCACTGTCCCGCTGCCCACTGTGACATGGCCCCCTCAGTCACATGACCACCACTGTCCCGCTGCCCTCTGTGACATGGCCCCACAGTGACATGGCCAGCACTGACCTGCTGCCCGCTGTGACATGGCCCCCACAGTGACATGGCTACCACTAAGCTGCTGCCCAGTGTGACATGGCTCCCACAGTGACATGGCCACCACTGACCCGCTGCCCATTGTGACATGGACCCAACTGTGACAGGGCCACCACTGACCTGCTGCCCACTGTGACATGGCCCCCTCAGTCACATGACCACCACTGTCCCGCTGCCCACTGTGACACGGCCCCCACAGTGACATGGCCACCACTGACCTGCTGCCCATTGTGACATGGCCCCCACAGTGACAGGGCTACCACTAACCTGCTGCCCACTGTGACATGGCCCCGACAGTGACATGGCAACCACTGACTTGCTGCACATTGTTACATGGACCCAACTGTGACAGGGCCACCACTGACCTGCTGCCCACTGTGACATGGCCCCCTCAGTCACATGACCACCACTGTCCCGCTGCCCACGGTGACATGGCCCCCACAGTGACATGGCCACCACTGACCTGCTGTCCACTGTGACATGGCCCTACCGTGACATGGCTACCACTAACCTGCTGCCCACTGTGACATGGCCCCCACAGTGACATGGCTACCACTAACCTGCTGCCCACTGTGACATGGCCCCCACAGTGACATGGCCACCACTGACCCGCTGCCCATTGTGACATGGACCAACTATGACAGGGCCACCACTGACTTGCTGCCCACTGTGACATGGCCCCCTCAGTCACATGACCACCACTGTCCCGCTGCCCACTGTGACATGGCCACACAGTGACATGGCCAGCACTGACTTGCTGCCCGCTGTGACATGGCCCCCAGAGTGACATGGCTACCACTTACCTGCTGCCCACGGAGACATGGCCCCCACAGTGACATGGCTACCACTAACCTGCTGACAACTGTGACATGGCCCCCACAGTGACATGGCCATCACTGACCCGCAGCCCATTGTGACATGGACCCAACTGTGACAGGGCCACTACTGACCTGCTGCCCACTGTGACATGGCCCCCTCAGTCACATGACCACCACTGTCCCGCTGTCCACTGTGACATGGCCCCCACAGTGACATGGCCACCACTGACCTGCTGTCCACTGTGACATGGCCCCACAGTGACATGGCCAGCACTGAATTGCTGCCCGCTGTGACATGGCCCCCACAGAGACATGGCTACCACTAACCTGCTGCCCACTGTGACATGGCCCCCACAGTGACATGGCCACCACTGACCCGCTGCCCATTGTGACGTGACCCAAATGTGACAGGGCCACCACTGACCTGCTGCCCACTGTGACATGGCCCCCTCAGTCACATGACCACCACTGTCCCTCTGCCCACTGTGACATGGCCCCCACAGTGACATGGCCACCACTGACCTGCTGTCCACTGTGACATGCCCCCACAGTGACATGGCCAGCACTGACTTGCTGCCCGCTGTGACATGACCCCCACTATGACATGGCTACCACTAACCTGCTGCCCACTGTGACATGGCCCCCACAGTGACATGGCCACCACTTACCCGCTGCCCATTGTGACATGGACCCAACTGTGACAGGGACACCACTGTCCCGCTGCCCACTGTGACATGGCCCCCTCAGTCACATGACCACCACTGTCCCGCTGTCCACTGTGACATGGCCCCCACAGTGACATGGACACCAGTGACCTGCTGCCCATTGTGACATGGGCCCAACTGTGACAGGGCCACCACTGACATGCTGCCCACTGTGACATGGCCCCCTCAGTCACATGACCACCACTGTCCCGCTGCCCACTGTGACATGGCCCCCACAGTGACATGGCCACCACTGACCTGCTGTCCACTGTGACATGGCCCCACAGTGACATGGCCAGCACTGACTTGCTTCCCGCTGTGACATGGCCCCCACAGTGACATGGCTACCACTAACCTGCTGCCCAGTTTGACATGGATCCCACAGTGACATGGCCACCACTGACCTGCTGCCCATTGTGACATGGACCCAATTGTGACAGGGCCACCACTGACCTGCTGCCCACTGTGACATGGCCCCCACAGTGACATGGCTACCACTAACCTGCTGTCCACTGTGACATGGCCCCCTCAGTCACATGACCACCACTGTCCCGCTGCCCACTGTGACATGGCCACACAGTGACATGGCCAGCACTGACTTGCTGCCCGCTGTGACAGGGCCCCCAGATTGACATGGCTACCACTAAACTGCTGCCCACGGTGACATGGCCCCCACAGTGACATGGCTACCACTAACCTGCTGACAACTGTGACATGGCCCCCACAGTGACATGGCCACCACTGACCCGCAGCCCATTGTGACATGGACCCAACTGTGACAGGGCCACCACTGACCTGCTGCCCACTGTGACATGGCCCCCTCAGTCACATGACCACCACTGTCCCGCTGTGCACTGTGACATGGCCCCCACAGTGACATGGCCACCACTGACCTGCTGCCCACTGTGACATGGCCCCACAGTGACATGGCCAGCACTGAATTGCTGCCCGCTGTGACATGGCCCCCACAGAGACATGGCTACCACTAACCTGCTGCCCACTGTGACATGGCCCCCACAGTGACATGGCCACCACTGACCCGCTGCCCATTGTGACGTGACCCAAATGTGACAGGGCCACCACTGACCTGCTGCCCACTGTGACATGGCCCCCTCAGTCACATGACCACCACTGTCCCGCTGCCCACTGTGACATGGCCCCCGCAGTGACATGGCCACCACTGACCTGCTGTCCACTGTGACATGCCCCCACAGTGACATGGCCACCACTGACCCGCTGCCCATTGTGACATGGACCAACTGTGACAGGGCCACCACTGACATGCTGCCCACTGTGACATGGCCCCCTCAGTCACATGACCACCACTGTCCCGCTGTCCACTGTGACATGGCCCCCACAGTGACATGGCTACCATTAACCTGCCGCCCACTGTGACATGGCCCCCACAGTGACATGGCCACCACTGACCTGCTGTCCACTGTGACATGGCCCCACAGTGACATGGCCAGCACTGACTTGCTGCCCGCTGTGACATGGCCCCCACAGTGACATGGCTACCACTGACCCGCTGCCCATTGTGACGTGACCCAAATGTGACAGGGCCATCACTGACCTGCTGCCCACTGTGACATGGCCCACTCAGTCATATGACCACCACTGTCCCTCTGCCCACTGTGACATGGCCCCACAGTGACATGGCCAGCACTGACTTGCTGTCCGCTGTGACATGGCCCCCACAGTGACATGGCTACCACTAACCTGCTGCCCAGTGTGACATGGCCCCCACAGTGACATGGCCACCACTGACCCGCTGCCCATTGTGACATGGACCCAACTGTGACAGGGCCACCACTGACCTGCTGCCCACTGTGACATGGCCCCCTCAGTCACATGACCACCACTGTCCCGCTGTCCACTGTGACATGGCCCCCACAGTGACATGGCCACCACTGACCTGCTGCCCATTGTGACATGGCCCCCACAGTGACAGGGCTACCACTAACCTGCTGCCCACTGTGACATGGCACCCACAGTGACATGGCAACCACTGACTTGCTGCCCATTGTGACATGGACCCAACTGTGACAGGGCCACCACTGTCCCGCTGCCCACGGTGACATGGCCCCCACAGTGACATGGCCACCACTGACCTGCTGTCCACTGTGACATGGCCCTACAGTGACATGGCTACCACTAACATGCTGCCCACTGTGACATGGCCCCCACAGTGACATGGCTACCACTAACCTGCTGCCCAGTGTGACATGGCCCCCACAGTGACATGGCCACCACTGACCCGCTGCCCATTGTGACATGGACCCAACTATGACAGGGCCACCACTGACTTGCTGCCCACTCTGACATGGCCCCCTCAGTCACATGACCACCACTGTCCCGCTGCCCACTGTGACATGGCCCCCACAGTGACATGGCTACCACTAACCTGCTGCCCACTGTGACATGGCCCCCACAGTGACATGGCCACCACTGACCTGCTGCCCATTGTGACATGGACCCAATTGTGACAGGGCCACCACTGACCTGCTGCCCACTGTGACATGGCCCCCTCAGTCAAATGACCGCCACTGTCCCTCTGCCCACTGTGACATTGCCCCCACAGTGACATGGCCACCACTGACCTGCTGTCCACTGTGACATGGCCCCACAGTGACATGGCCAGCACTGACTTGCTGCCCACTGTGACATGGCCCCCACAGTGACATGGCTACCACTAACCTGCTGCCCACTGTGACATGTCCCCCACAGTGACATGGCCACCACTGACCTGCTGTCCACTGTGACATGGCCCCACAGTGACATGGCCAGCACTGACTTGCTGCCCGCTGTGACATGAACCTCACAGTGACATGGCTACCGCTAACCTGCTGCCCACTGTGACATGGCCCCCACAGTGACATGGCCACCACTGACCCGCTGCCCATTGTGACGTGACCCAACTGTGACAGGCCACCACTGACCTGCTGCCCACTGTGACATGGCCCCCTCAGTCACATGACCATCTCTGTCCCGTTGTCCACTGTGACATGGCCACCACTGACCTGCTGCCCATTGTGACATGGCCCCCACAGTGACATGGCTAACACTAACCTGCTGCCCACTGTGACATGGCCCCCACAGTGACATGGCTACCACTAACCTGCTGCCCACTGTGACATTGCCCCCACAGTGACATGGCCACCACTGTCCCGCTGCACATTGTGACATGGACCCAACTGTGACAGGGCCACCACTGACCTGCTGCCCACTGTGACATGGCCCCCTCAGTCACATGACCACCACTGTCCCGCTGCCCACTGTGACATGGCCCCCACAGTGACATGGCCACCACTGACCTGCTGCCCATTGTGACATGGCCCCCACAGTGACAGGGCTACCACTAACCTGCTGCCCACTGTGACATGGCCCCCACAGTGACATGGCAACCACTGACTTGCTGCTCATTGTGAGATGGACCCAACTGTGACAGGGCCACCACTGACCTGCTGTCCACTGTGACATGGCGCCCTCAGTCACATGACCACCACTGTCCCGCTGCCCACTGTGACATGGCCCCCACAGTGACATGGCCACCACTGACCTGCTGTCCACTGTGACATGGCCCTACCGTGACATGGCTACCACTAACCTGCTGCCCACTGTGACATGGCCCCCACAGTGACATGGCTACCACTAACCTGCTGCCCAGTGTGACATGGCCCCCACAGTGACATGGCCACCACTGACCTGCTGCCCATTGTGACATGGACCCAACTATGACAGGGCCACCACTGACTTGCTGCCCACTGTGACATGGCCCCCACAGTGACATGGCCACCACTGACCTGCTGCCCATTGTGACATGGACCCAACTATGACAGGGCAACCACTGACCTGCTGCCCACTGTGACATGGCCCCCTCAGTCACATGACCACCACTGTCCCGCTGCCCACTGTGACATGGCCCCCACAGTGACATGGCCACCACTGACCTGCTGTCCACAGTGACATGGCCCCACAGTGACATGGCCAGCACTGACTTGCTGCCCGCTGTGACATGGCCCCCAGAGTGACATGGCTACCACTAACCTGCTGTCCACTGTGACATGGCCCCCACAGTGACATGGCCACCACTGACCCGCAGCCCATTGTGACATGGACCCAACTGTGACAGGGCCACCACTGACCTGCTGCCCACTGTGACATGGCCCCCTCAGTCACATGACCACCACTGTCCCGCTGTCCACTGTGACATGGCCACCACAGTGACATGGCCACCACTGACCTGCTGTCCACTGTGACATGGCCCCACAGTGACATGGCCAGCACTGACTTGCTGCCCGCTGTGACATGGCCCCCACAGTGACATGGCTACCACTAACCTGCTGCCCACTGTGACATGGCCCCCACAGTGACATGGCCACCACTGACCCGCTGCCCATTGTGACGTGACCCACATGTGACAGGGCCACCACTGACCTGCTGCCCACTGTGACATGGCCCCCTCAGTCACATGACCACCACTGTCCCTCTGCCCACTCTGACATGGCCCCCACAGTGACATGGCCACCACTGACCTGCTGTCCACTGTGACATGCCCCCACAGTGACAGGGCCAGGACTGACTTGCTGCCCGCTGTGACATGACCCCCACAGTGACATGGCTACCACTAACCTGCTGCCCACTGTGACATGGCCCCCACAGTGACATGGCCACCACTGACCCGATGCCCATTGTGACATGGACCCAACTGTGACAGGGCCACCACTCTCCCGCTGCCCACTGTGACATGGCCCCCTCAGTCACATGACCACCACTGTCCCGCTGTCCACTGTGACATGGATCCCACAGTGACATGGCCACCACTGACCTGCTGCCCATTGTGACATGGACCCAATTGTGACAGGGCCACCAGTGACCTGCTGCCCACTGTGACATGGCCCCCTCAGTCACATGACCACCACTGTCCCTCTGCGCACTGTGACATTGCCCCCACAGTGACGTGGCCACCACTGACCTGCTGTCCACTGTGACATGGCCCCACAGTGACATGGCTACCACTGACCCGCTGCCCATTGCGACGTGACCCAAATGTGACATGGCCACCACTGACCTGCTGCCCACTGTGACATGGCCCCCTCAGTCACATGACCACCACTGTCCCGCTGCCCACTGTGACATGGCCCCACAGTGACATGGCCAGCACTGACTTGCTGCCCGCTGTGACATGGCCCCCACAGTGACATGGCCACCACTGACCCGCTGCCCATTGTGACATGGACCCAACTATGACAGGGCCACCACTGACTTGCTGCCCACTCTGACATGGCCCCCTCAGTCACATGACCACCACTGTCCCGCTGCCCACTGTGACATGGCCCCCACAGTGACATGGCTACCACTAACCTGCTGCCCACTGTGACATGGCCCCCACAGTGACATGGCCACCACTGACCTGCTGCCCATTGTGACATGGACCCAATTGTGACAGGGCCACCACTGACCTGCTGCCCACTGTGACATGGCCCCCTCAGTCAAATGACCGCCACTGTCCCTCTGCCCACTGTGACATTGCCCCCACAGTGACATGGCCACCACTGACCTGCTGTCCACTGTGACATGGCCCCACAGTGACATGGCCAGCACTGACTTGCTGCCCACTGTGACATGGCCCCCACAGTGACATGGCTACCACTAACCTGCTGCCCACTGTGACATGTCCCCCACAGTGACATGGCCACCACTGACCTGCTGTCCACTGTGACATGGCCCCACAGTGACATGGCCAGCACTGACTTGCTGCCCGCTGTGACATGAACCTCACAGTGACATGGCTACCGCTAACCTGCTGCCCACTGTGACATGGCCCCCACAGTGACATGGCCACCACTGACCCGCTGCCCATTGTGACGTGACCCAACTGTGACAGGCCACCACTGACCTGCTGCCCACTGTGACATGGCCCCCTCAGTCACATGACCATCTCTGTCCCGTTGTCCACTGTGACATGGCCACCACTGACCTGCTGCCCATTGTGACATGGCCCCCACAGTGACATGGCTAACACTAACCTGCTGCCCACTGTGACATGGCCCCCACAGTGACATGGCTACCACTAACCTGCTGCCCACTGTGACATTGCCCCCACAGTGACATGGCCACCACTGTCCAGCTGCACATTGTGACATGGACCCAACTGTGACAGGGCCACCACTGACCTGCTGCCCACTGTGACATGGCCCCCTCAGTCACATGACCACCACTGTCCCGCTGCCCACTGTGACATGGCCCCCACAGTGACATGGCCACCACTGACCTGCTGCCCATTGTGACATGGCCCCCACAGTGACAGGGCTACCACTAACCTGCTGCCCACTGTGACATGGCCCCCACAGTGACATGGCAACCACTGACTTGCTGCTCATTGTGAGATGGACCCAACTGTGACAGGGCCACCACTGACCTGCTGTGCACTGTGACATGGCGCCCTCAGTCACATGACCACCACTGTCCCGCTGCCCACGGTGACATGGCCCCCACAGTGACATGGCCACCACTGACCTGCTGTCCACTGTGACATGGCCCTACCGTGACATGGCTACCACTAACCTGCTGCCCACTGTGACATGGCCCCCACAGTGACATGGCTACCACTAACCTGCTGCCCAGTGTGACATGGCCACCACAGTGACATGGCCACCACTGACCTGCTGTCCACTGTGACATGGCCCCACAGTGACATGGCCAGCACTGACTTGCTGCCCACTGTGACATGGCCCCCACAGTGACATGGCTACCACTAACCTGCTGCCCACTGTGACATGTCCCCCACAGTGACATGGCCACCACTGACCTGCTGTCCACTGTGACATGGCCCCACAGTGACATGGCCAGCACTGACTTGCTGCCCGCTGTGACATGAACCTCACAGTGACATGGCTACCGCTAACCTGCTGCCCACTGTGACATGGCCCCCACAGTGACATGGCCACCACTGACCCGCTGCCCATTGTGACGTGACCCAACTGTGACAGGCCACCACTGACCTGCTGCCCACTGTGACATGGCCCCCTCAGTCACATGACCATCTCTGTCCCGTTGTCCACTGTGACATGGCCACCACTGACCTGCTGCCCATTGTGACATGGCCCCCACAGTGACATGGCTAACACTAACCTGCTGCCCACTGTGACATGGCCCCCACAGTGACATGGCTACCACTAACCTGCTGCCCACTGTGACATTGCCCCCACAGTGACATGGCCACCACTGTCCCGCTGCACATTGTGACATGGACCCAACTGTGACAGGGCCACCACTGACCTGCTGCCCACTGTGACATGGCCCCCTCAGTCACATGACCACCACTGTCCCGCTGCCCACTGTGACACGGCCCCCACAGTGACATGGCCACCACTGACCTGCTGCCCATTGTGACATGGCCCCCACAGTGACAGGGCTACCACTAACCTGCTGCCCACTGTGACATGGCCCCCACAGTGACATGGCCAGCACTGACTTGCTGCCCGCTGTGACATGACCCCCACTATGACATGGCTACCACTAACCTGCTGCCCACTGTGACATGGTCCCCACAGTGACATGGCCACCACTGACCCGCTGCCCATTGTGACATGGACCCAACTGTGACAGGGCCACCACTGTCCCGCTGCCCACTGTGACATGGCCCCCTCAGTCACATGACCACCACTGTCCTGCTGTCCACTGTGACATGGCCCCCACAGTGACATGGACACCAGTGACCTGCTGCCCATTGTGACATGGACCCAACTGTGACAGGGCCACCACTGACATGCTGCCCACTGTGACATGGCCCCCTCAGTCACATGACCACCACTGTCCCGCTGCCCACTGTGACATGGCCCCCACAGTGACATGGCCACCACTGACCTGCTGTCCACTGTGACATGGCCCCACAGTGACATGGCCAGCACTGACTTGCTGCCCGCTGTGACATGGCCCCCACAGTGACATGGCTACCACTAACCTGCTGCCCAGTTTGACATGGATCCCACAGTGACAGGGCCACCACTGACCTGCTGCCCATTGTGACATGGCCCCCACAGTGACATGGCTACCACTAACCTGCTGTCCACTGTGACATGGCCCCCACAGTGACATGGCCACCACTGACCCTATGCCCATTGTGACATGGACCCAACTGTGACAGGGCCACCACTGACCCGCTGCCCACTGTGACATGGCCCCCTCAGTCACATGATCACCACTGTCCCGCTGTCCACTGTGACATGGCCCCCACAGTGACATGGCTACCATTAACCTGCTGCCCACTGTGACATGGCCCCCACAGTGACATGGCCACCACTGACCTGCTGTCCACTGTGACATGGCCCCATAGTGACATGGCTACCACTGACCTGCTGCCCATTGTGACGTGACCCAAATGTGACAGGGCCACCACTGACCTGCTGCCCACTGTGACATGGCCCCCTCAGTCACATGACCACCACTGTCCCGCTGCCCACTGTGACATGGCCCCCACAGTGACATGGCCACCCCTGACCTGCTGTCCACTGTGACATGGCCCCACAGTGACATGGCCAGCACTGAATTGCTGCCCGCTGTGACATGGCCCCCACAGAGACATGGCTACCACTAACCTGCTGCCCACTGTGACATGGCCCCCACAGTGACATGGCCACCACTGACCCGCTGCCCATTGTGACGTGACCCAAATGTGACAGGGCCACCACTGACCTGCTGCCCACTGTGACATGGCCCCCTCAGTCACATGACCACCACTGTCCCGCTGCCCACTGTGACATGGCCCCCGCAGTGACATGGCCACCACTGACCTGCTGTCCACTGTGACATGCCCCCACAGTGACATGGCCAGCACTGACTTGCTGCCCGCTGTGACATGACCCCCACAGTGACATGGCTACCACTAACCTGCTGCCCACTGTGACATGGCCCCCACAGTGACATGGCCACCACTGACCCGATGCCCATTGTGACATGGACCCAACTGTGACAGGGCCACCACTGTCCCGCTGCCCACTGTGACATGGCCCCCTCAGTCACATGACCACCACTGTCCCGCTGTCCACTGTGACATGGCCCCCACAGTGACATGGACACCAGTGACCTGCTGCCCATTGTGACATGGACCCAACTGTGACAGGGCCACCACTGACATGCTGCCCACTGTGACATGGCCCCCTCAGTCACATGACCACCACTGTCCCGCTGCCCACTGTGACATGGCCCCCACAGTGACATGGCCACCACTGACCTGCTGTCCACTGTGACATGGCCCCACAGTGACATGGCCAGCACTGACTTGCTGCCCGCTGTGACATGGCCCCCACAGTGACATGGCTACCACTAACCTGCTGCCCAGTTTGACATGGATCCCACAGTGACATGGCCACCACTGACCTGCTGCCCATTGTGACATGGACCCAATTGTGACAGGGCCACCACTGACCTGCTGCCCACTGTGACATGGCCCCCACAGTGATATGGCTACCACTAACCTGCTGTCCACTGTGACATGGCCCCCACAGTGACATGGCCACCACTGACCTGCTGTCCACTGTGACATGGCCCTACAGTGACATGGCTACCACTAACCTGCTGCCCACTGTGACATGGCCCCCACAGTGACATGGCTACCACTAACCTGCTGCCCACTGTGACATGGCCCCCACAGTGACATGGCCACCACTGACCCGCTGCCCATTGTGACATGGACCCAACTATGACAGGGCCACCACTGACTTGCTGCCCACTGTGACATGGCCCCCTCAGTCACATGACCACCACTGTCCCGCTGCCCACTGTGACATGGCCACACAGTGACATGGCCAGCACTGACTTGCTGCCCGCTGTGACATGGCCCCCAGAGTGACATGGCTACCACTTACCTGCTGCCCACGGAGACATGGCCCCCACAGTGACATGGCTACCACTAACCTGCTGACAACTGTGACATGGCCCCCACAGTGACATGGCCACCACTGACCCGCAGCCCATTGTGACATGGACCCAACTGTGACAGGGCCACCACTGACCTGCTGTCCACTGTGACATGGCCCCACAGTGACATGGCCACCACTGAATTGCTGCCCGCTGTGACATGGCCCCCACAGAGACATGGCTACCACTAACCTGCTGCCCACTGTGACATGGCCCCCACAGTGACATGGCCACCACTGACCCGCTGCCCATTGTGACGTGACCCAAATGTGACAGGGCCACCACTGACCTGCTGCCCACTGTGACATGGCCACCTCAGTCACATGACCACCACTGTCCCGCTGCCCACTGTGACATGGCCCCCGCAGTGACATGGCCACCACTGACCTGCTGTCCACTGTGACATGGCCACCACAGTGACATGGCCAGCACTGACTTGCTGCCCGCTGTGAAATGACCCCCACAGTGACATGGCTACCACATACCTGCTGCCCACTGTGACATGGTCCCCACAGTGACATGGCCACCACTGACCCGCTGCCCATTGTGACATGGACCCAACTGTGACAGGGCCACCACTGTCCCGCTGCCCACTGTGACATGGCCCCCTCAGTCACATGACCACCACTGTCCCGCTGTCCACTGTGACATGGCCCCCACAGTGACATGGACACCAGTGACCTGCTGCCCATTGTGACATGGACCCAACTGTGACAGGGCCACCACTGACATGCTGCCCACTGTGACATGGCCCCCTCAGTCACATGACCACCACTGTCCCGCTGCCCACTGTGACATGGCCCCCACAGTGACATGGCCACCACTGACCTGCTGTCCACTGTGACATGGCCCCACAGTGACATGGCCAGCACTGACTTGCTGCCCGCTGTGACATGGCCCCCACAGTGACATGGCTACCACTAACCTGCTGCCCAGTTTGACATGGATCCCACAGTGACAGGGCCACCACTGACCTGCTGCCCACTGTGACATGGCCCCCACAGTGACATGGCTACCACTAACCTGCTGTCCACTGTGACATGGCCCCCACAGTGACATGGCCACCACTGACCCTATGCCCATTGTGACATGGACCCAACTGTGACAGGGCCACCACTGACCCGCTGCCCACTGTGACATGGCCCCCTCAGTCACATGATCACCACTGTCCCGCTGTCCACTGTGACATGGCCCCCACAGTGACATGGCTACCATTAACCTGCTGCCCACTGTGACATGGCCCCCACAGTGACATGGCCACCACTGACCTGCTGTCCACTGTGACATGGCCCCATAGTGACATGGCTACCACTGACCTGCTGCCCATTGTGACGTGACCCAAATGTGACAGGGCCACCACTGACCTGCTGCCCACTGTGACATGGCCCCCTCAGTCACATGACCACCACTGTCCCGCTGCCCACTGTGACATGGCCCCCACAGTGACATGGCCACCCCTGACCTGCTGTCCACTGTGACATGGCCCCACAGTGACATGGCCAGCACTGAATTGCTGCCCGCTGTGACATGGCCCCCACAGAGACATGGCTACCACTAACCTGCTGCCCACTGTGACATGGCCCCCACAGTGACATATCCACCACTGACCCGCTGCCCATTGTGACGTGACCCAAATGTGACAGGGCCACCACTGACCTGCTGCCCACTGTGACATGGCCCCCTCAGTCACATGACCACCACTGTCCCGCTGCCCACTGTGACATGGCCCCCGCAGTGACATGGCCACCACTGACCTGCTGTCCACTGTGACATGCCCCCACAGTGACATGGCCAGCACTGACTTGCTGCCCGCTGTGACATGACCCCCACAGTGACATGGCTACCACTAACCTGCTGCCCACTGTGACATGGCCCCCACAGTGACATGGACACCAGTGACCTGCTGCCCATTGTGACATGGACCCAACTGTGACAGGGCCACCACTGACATGCTGCCCACTGTGACATGGCCCCCTCAGTCACATGACCACCACTGTCCCGCTGCCCACTGTGACATGGACCCCACAGTGACATGGCCACCACTGACCTGCTGTCCACTGTGACATGGCCCCACAGTGACATGGCCAGCACTGACTTGCTGCCCGCTGTGACATGGCCCCCACAGTGACATGGCTACCACTAACCTGCTGCCCAGTTTGACATGGATCCCACAGTGACATGGCCACCACTGACCTGCTGCCCATTGTGACATGGACCCAATTGTGACAGGGCCACCACTGACCTGCTGCCCACTGTGACATGGCCCCCACAGTGATATGGCTACCACTAACCTGCTGTCCACTGTGACATGGCCCCCACAGTGACATGGCCACCACTGACCCGATGCCCATTGTGACATGGACCCAACTGTGACAGGGCCACCACTGACCTGCTGCCCACTGTGACATGGCCCCCACAGTGACATGGCTACCATTAACCTGCTGCCCACTGTGACATGGCCCCCACTGTGACATGGCCACCACTGACCTGCTGTCCACTGTGACATGGCCCCACAGTGACATGGCTACCACTGACCCCCTGCCCATTGTGACGTGACCAAAATGTGACAGGGCCACCACTGACCTGCTGCCCACTGTGACATGGCCCCCTCAGTCACATGACCACCACTGTCCTGCTGCCCACTGTGACATGGCCCCACAGTGACATGGCCAGCACTGACTTGCTGCCCGCTGTGACATGGCCCCCACAGTGACATGGCTACCACTAACCTGCTGCCCAGTGTGACATGGCCCCCACAGTGACATGGCCACCACTGACCTGCTGCCCTTTGTGACATGGCCCCCACAGTGACAGGGCTACCACTAACCTGCTGCCCACTGTGACATGGCACCCACAGTGACATGGCAACCACTGACTTGCTGCCCATTGTGACATGGACCCAACTGTGACAGGGCCACCACTGACCTGCTGCCCACTGTGACATGGCCCCCACAGTCACATGACCACCACTGTCCCGCTGCCCACTGTGACATGGCCACACAGTGACATGGCCAGCACTGACTTGCTGCCCGCTGTGACAGGGCCCCCAGAGTGACATGGCTACCACTAAACTGCTGCCCACGGTGACATGGCCCCCACAGTGACATGGCTACCACTAACCTGCTGACAACTGTGACATGGCCCCCACAGTGACATGGCCACCACTGACCCGCAGCCCATTGTGACATGGACCCAACTGTGACAGGGCCACCACTGACCTGCTGCCCACTGTGACATGGCCCCCTCAGTCACATGACCACCATTGTCCCGCTGTCCACTGTGACATGGCCCCCACAGTGACATGGCCACCACTGACCTGCTGTCCACTGTGACATGGCCCCACAGTGACATGGCCAGCACTGAATTGCTGCCCGCTGTGACATGGCCCCCACAGAGACATGGCTACCACTAACCTGCTGCCCACTGTGACATGGCCCCCACAGTGACATGGCCACCACTGACCCGCAGGCCATTGTGACGTGACCCAAATGTGACAGGGCCACCACTGACCTGCTGCCCACTGTGACATGGCCCCCTCAGTCACATGACCACCACTGTCCCGCTGCACTCTGTGACATGGCCCCACAGTGACATGGCCAGCACTGACCTGCTGCCCGCTGTGACATGGCCCCCACAGTGACATGGCTACCACTAACCTGCTGCCCAGTGTGACATGGCTCCCACAGTGACATGGCCACCACTGACCCGCTGCCCATTGTGACATGGACCCAACTGTGACAGGGCCACCACTGACCTGCTGCCCACTGTGACATGGCCCCCTCAGTCACATGACCACCACTGTCCCGCTGCCCACTGTGACACACCCCCCACAGTGACATGGCCACCACTGACCTGCTGCCCATTGTGACATGGCCCCCACAGTGACAGGGCTACCACTAACCTGCTGCCCACTGTGACATGGCCCCGACAGTGACATGGCAACCACTGACTTGCTGCACATTGTTACATGGACCCAACTGTGACAGGGCCACCACTGACCTGCTGCCCACTGTGACATGGCGCCCTCAGTCACATGACCACCACTGTCCCGCTGCCCACGGTGACATGGCCCCCACAGTGACATGGCCACCACTGACCTGCTGTCCACTGTGACATGGCCCTACAGTGACATGGCTACCACTAACCTGCTGCCCACTGTGACATGGCCCCCACAGTGACATGGCTACCACTAACCTGCTGCCCACTGTGACATGGCCCCCACAGTGACATGGCCACCACTGACCCGCTGCCCATTGTGACATGGACCAACTATGACAGGGCCACCACTGAGTTGCTGCCCACTGTGACATGGCCCCCTCAGTCACATGACCACCACTGTCCCGCTGCCCACTGTGACATGGCCACACAGTGACATGGCCAGCACTGACTTGCTGCCCGCTGTGACATGGCCCCCAGAGTGACATGGCTACCACTTACCTGCTGCCCACGGAGACATGGCCCCCACAGTGACATGGCTACCACTAACCTGCTGACAACTGTGACATGGCCCCCACAGTGACATGGCCACCACTGACCCGCAGCCCATTGTGACATGGACCCAACTGTGACAGGGCCACCACTGACCTGCTGCCCACTGTGACATGGCCCCCTCAGTCACATGACCACCACTGTCCCGCTGTCCACTGTGACATGGCCCCCACAGTGACATGGCCACCACTGACCTGCTGTCCACTGTGACATGGCCCCACAGTGACATGGCCACCACTGAATTGCTGCCCGCTGTGACATGGCCCCCACAGAGACATGGCTACCACTAACCTGCTGCCCACTGTGACATGGCCCCCACAGTGACATGGCCACCACTGACCCGCTGCCCATTGTGACGTGACCCAAATGTGACAGGGCCACCACTGACCTGCTGCCCACTGTGACATGGCCCCCTCAGTCACATGACCACCACTGTCCCGCTGCCCACTGTGACATGGCCCCCGCAGTGACATGGCCACCACTGACCTGCTGTCCACTGTGACATGCCCCCACAGTGACATGGCCAGCACTGACTTGCTGCCCGCTGTGACATGACCCCCACTATGACATGGCTACCACTAACCTGCTGCCCACTGTGACATGGCCCCCACAGTGACATGGCCACCACTTACCCGCTGCCCATTGTGACATGGACCCAACTGTGACAGGGCCACCACTGTCCCGCTGCCCACTGTGACATGGCCCCCTCAGTCACATGACCACCACTGTCCCGCTGTCCACTGTGACATGGCCCCCACAGTGACATGGACACCAGTGACCTGCTGCCCATTGTGACATGGACCCAACTGTGACAGGGCCACCACTGACATGCTGCCCACTGTGACATGGCCCCCTCAGTCACATGACCACCACTGTCCCGCTGCCCACTGTGACATGGCCCCCACAGTGACATGGCCACCACTGACCTGCTGTCCACTGTGACATGGCCCCACAGTGACATGGCCAGCACTGACTTGCTGCCCGCTGTGACATGGCCCCCACAGTGACATGGCTACCACTAACCTGCTGCCCAGTTTGACATGGATCCCACAGTGACATGGCCACCACTGACCCGATGCCCATTGTGACATGGACCCAACTGTGACAGGGCCACCACTGACCTGCTGCCCACTGTGACATGGCCCCCTCAGTCACATGATCACCACTGTCCCGCTGTCCACTGTGACATGGCCCCCACAGTGACATGGCTACCATTAACCTGCTGCCCACTGTGACATGGCCCCCACAGTGACATGGCCACCACTGACCTGCTGTCCACTGTGACATGGCCCCACAGTGACATGGCTACCACTGACCCGCTGCCCATTGTGACGTGACCCAAATGTGACATGGCCACCACTGACCTGCTGCCCACTGTGACATGGCCCCCTCAGTCACATGACCACCACTGTCCCGCTGCCCACTGTGACATGGCCCCACAGTGACATGGCCAGCACTGACTTGCTGCCCGCTGTGACATGGCCCCCACAGTGACATGGCCACCACTGACCCGCAGCCCATTGTGACATGGACCCAACTGTGACAGGGCCACCACTGACCTGCTGCCCACTGTGACATGGCCCCCTCAGTCACATGACCACCACTGTCCCGCTGCCCACTGTGACATGGCCCCCACAGTGACATGGCTACCACTAACCTGCTGCCCAGTTTGACATGGATCCCACAGTGACATGGCCACCACTGACCTGCTGCCCATTGTGACATGGACCCAATTGTGACAGGGCCACCACTGACCTGCTGCCTACTGTGACATGGCCCCCACAGTGATATGGCTACCACTAACCTGCTGTCCACTGTGACATGGCCCCCACAGTGACATGGCCACCACTGACCCGATGCCCATTGTGACATGGACCCAACTGTGACAGGGCCACCACTGACCTGCTGCCCACTGTGACATGGCCCCCACAGTGACATGGCTACCATTAACCTGCTGCCCACTGTGACATGGCCCCCACTGTGACATGGCCACCACTGACCTGCTGTCCACTGTGACATGGCCCCACAGTGACATGGCTACCACTGACCCCCTGCCCATTGTGACGTGACCAAAATGTGACAGGGCCACCACTGACCTGCTGCCCACTGTGACATGGCCCCCTCAGTCACATGACCACCACTGTCCCGCTGCCCACTGTGACATGGCCCCACAGTGACATGGCCAGCACTGACTTGCTGCCCGCTGTGACATGGCCCCCACAGTGACATGGCTACCACTAACCTGCTGCCCAGTGTGACATGGCCCCCACAGTGACATGGCCACCACTGACCTGCTGCCCTTTGTGACATGGCCCCCACAGTGACAGGGCTACCACTAACCTGCTGCCCACTGTGACATGGCACCCACAGTGACATGGCAACCACTGACTTGCTGCCCATTGTGACATGGACCCAACTGTGACAGGGCCACCACTGACCTGCTGCCCACTGTGACATGGCCCCCACAGTCACATGACCACCACTGTCCCGCTGCCCACTGTGACATGGCCACACAGTGACATGGCCAGCACTGACTTGCTGCCCGCTGTGACAGGGCCCCCAGAGTGACATGGCTACCACTAAACTGCTGCCCACGGTGACATGGCCCCCACAGTGACATGGCTACCACTAACCTGCTGACAACTGTGACATGGCCCCCACAGTGACATGGCCACCACTGACCCGCAGCCCATTGTGACATGGACCCAACTGTGACAGGGCCACCACTGACCTGCTGCCCACTGTGACATGGCCCCCTCAGTCACATGACCACCACTGTCCCGCTGTCCACTGTGACATGGCCCCCAAAGTGACATGGCCACCACTGACCTGCTGTCCACTGTGACATGGCCCCACAGTGACATGGCCACCACTGAATTGCTGCCCGCTGTGACATGGCCCCCACAGAGACATGGCTACCACTAACCTGCTGCCCACTATGACATGGCCCCCACAGTGACATGGCCACCACTGACCCGCAGCCCATTGTGACGTGACCCAAATGTGACAGGGCCACCACTGACCTGCTGCCCACTGTGACATGGCCCCCTCAGTCACATGACCACCACTGTCCCGCTGCCCACTGTGACATGGCCCCCTCAGTCACATGACCACCACTGTCCCGCTGCCCTCTGTGACATGGCCCCACAGTGACATGGCCAGCACTGACCTGCTGCCCGCTGTGACATGGCCCCCACAGTGACATGGCTACCACTAACCTGCTGCCCAGTGTGACATGGCTCCCCACAGTGACATGGCCACCACTGACCCGCTGCCCATTGTGACATGGACCCAACTGTGACAGGGCCACCACTGACCTGCTGCCCACTGTGACATGGCCCCCTCAGTCACATGACCACCACTGTCCCGCTGCCCACTGTGACACGGCCCCCACAGTGACATGGCCACCACTGACCTGCTGCCCATTGTGACATGGCCCCCACAGTGACAGGGCTACCACTAACCTGCTGCCCACTGTGACATGGCCCCGACAGTGACATGGCAACCACTGACTTGCTGCACATTGTTACATGGACCCAACTGTGACAGGGCCACCACTGACCTGCTGCCCACTGTGACATGGCGCCCTCAGTCACATGACCACCACTGTCCCGCTGCCCACGGTGACATGGCCCCCACAGTGACATGGCCACCACTGACCTGCTGTCCACTGTGACATGGCCCTACCGTGACATGGCTACCACTAACCTGCTGCCCACTGTGACATGGCCCCCACAGTGACATGGCTACCACTAACCTGCTGACAACTGTGACATGGCCCCCACAGTGACATGGCCACCACTGACCCGCAGCCCATTGTGACATGGACCCAACTGTGACAGGGCCACCACTGACCTGCTGCCCACTGTGACATGGCCCCCTCAGTCACATGACCACCATTGTCCCGCTGTCCACTGTGACATGGCCCCCACAGTGACATGGCCACCACTGACCTGCTGTCCACTGTGACATGGCCCCACAGTGACATGGCCAGCACTGAATTGCTGCCCGCTGTGACATGGCCCCCACAGAGACATGGCTACCACTAACCTGCTGCCCACTGTGACATGGCCCCCACAGTGACATGGCCACCACTGACCCGCAGCCCATTGTGACGTGACCCAAATGTGACAGGGCCACCACTGACCTGCTGCCCACTGTGACATGGCCCCCTCAGTCACATGACCACCACTGTCCCGCTGCCCTCTGTGACATGGCCCCACAGTGACATGGCCAGCACTGACCTGCTGCCCGCTGTGACATGGCCCCCACAGTGACATGGCTACCACTAACCTGCTGCCCAGTGTGACATGGCTCCCACAGTGACATGGCCACCACTGACCCGCTGCCCATTGTGACATGGACCCAACTGTGACAGGGCCACCACTGACCTGCTGCCCACTGTGACATGGCCCCCTCAGTCACATGACCACCACTGTCCCGCTGCCCACTGTGACACACCCCCCACAGTGACATGGCCACCACTGACCTGCTGCCCATTGTGACATGGCCCCCACAGTGACAGGGCTACCACTAACCTGCTGCCCACTGTGACATGGCCCCGACAGTGACATGGCAACCACTGACTTGCTGCACATTGTTACATGGACCCAACTGTGACAGGGCCACCACTGACCTGCTGCCCACTGTGACATGGCGCCCTCAGTCACATGACCACCACTGTCCCGCTGCCCACGGTGACATGGCCCCCACAGTGACATGGCCACCACTGACCTGCTGTCCACTGTGACATGGCCCTACAGTGACATGGCTACCACTAACCTGCTGCCCACTGTGACATGGCCCCCACAGTGACATGGCTACCACTAACCTGCTGCCCACTGTGACATGGCCCCCACAGTGACATGGCCACCACTGACCCGCTGCCCATTGTGACATGGACCAACTATGACAGGGCCACCACTGACTTGCTGCCCACTGTGACATGGCCCCCTCAGTCACATGACCACCACTGTCCCGCTGCCCACTGTGACATGGCCACACAGTGACATGGCCAGCACTGACTTGCTGCCCGCTGTGACATGGCCCCCAGAGTGACATGGCTACCACTTACCTGCTGCCCACGGAGACATGGCCCCCACAGTGACATGGCTACCACTAACCTGCTGACAACTGTGACATGGCCCCCACAGTGACATGGCCACCACTGACCCGCAGCCCATTGTGACATGGACCCAACTGTGACAGGGCCACCACTGACCTGCTGCCCACTGTGACATGGCCCCCTCAGTCACATGACCACCACTGTCCCGCTGTCCACTGTGACATGGCCCCCACAGTGACATGGCCACCACTGAGCTGCTGTCCACTGTGACATGGCCCCACAGTGACATGGCCACCACTGAATTGCTGCCCGCTGTGACATGGCCCCCACAGAGACATGGCTACCACTAACCTGCTGCCCACTGTGACATGGCCCCCACAGTGACATGGCCACCACTGACCCGCTGCCCATTGTGACGTGACCCAAATGTGACAGGGCCACCACTGACCTGCTGCCCACTGTGACATGGCCCCCTCAGTCACATGACCACCACTGTCCCGCTGCCCACTGTGACATGGCCACACAGTGACATGGCCACCACTGACCTGCTGTCCACTGTGACATGCCCCCACAGTGACATGGCCAGCACTGACTTGCTGCCCGCTGTGACATGACCCCCACTATGACATGGCTACCACTAACCTGCTGCCCACTGTGACATGGCCCCCACAGTGACATGGCCACCACTTACCCGCTGCCCATTGTGACATGGACCCAACTGTGACAGGGCCACCACTGTCCCGCTGCCCACTGTGACATGGCCCCCTCAGTCACATGACCACCACTGTCCCGCTGTCCACTGTGACATGGCCCCCACAGTGACATGGACACCAGTGACCTGCTGCCCATTGTGACATGGACCCAACTGTGACAGGGCCACCACTGACATGCTGCCCACTGTGACATGGCCCCCTCAGTCACATGACCACCACTGTCCCGCTGCCCACTGTGACATGGCCCCCACAGTGACATGGCCACCACTGACCTGCTGTCCACTGTGACATGGCCCCACAGTGACATGGCCAGCACTGACTTGCTGCCCGCTGTGACATGGCCCCCACAGTGACATGGCTACCACTAACCTGCTGCCCAGTTTGACATGGATCCCACAGTGACATGGCCACCACTGACCCGATGCCCATTGTGACATGGACCCAACTGTGACAGGGCCACCACTGACCTGCTGCCCACTGTGACATGGCCCCCTCAGTCACATGATCACCACTGTCCCGCTGTCCACTGTGACATGGCCCCCACAGTGACATGGCTACCATTAACCTGCTGCCCACTGTGACATGGCCCCCACAGTGACATGGCCACCACTGACCTGCTGTCCACTGTGACATGGCCCCACAGTGACATGGCTACCACTGACCCGCTGCCCATTGTGACGTGACCCAAATGTGACATGGCCACCACTGACCTGCTGCCCACTGTGACATGGCCCCCTCAGTCACATGACCACCACTGTCCCGCTGCCCACTGTGACATGGCCCCACAGTGACATGGCCAGCACTGACTTGCTGCCCGCTGTGACATGGCCCCCACAGTGACATGGCCACCACTGACCCGCAGCCCATTGTGACATGGACCCAACTGTGACAGGGCCACCACTGACCTGCTGCCCACTGTGACATGGCCCCCTCAGTCACATGACCACCACTGTCCCGCTGCCCACTGTGACATGGCCCCCACAGTGACATGGCTACCACTAACCTGCTGCCCAGTTTGACATGGATCCCACAGTGACATGGCCACCACTGACCTGCTGACCATTGTGACATGGACCCAATTGTGACAGGGCCACCACTGTCCCGCTGCCCACGGTGACATGGCCCCCACAGTGACATGGCCACCACTGACCTGCTGTCCACTGTGACATGGCCCTACCGTGACATGGCTACCACTAACCTGCTGCCCACTGTGACATGGCCCCCACAGTGACATGGCTACCACTAACCTGCTGACAACTGTGACATGGCCCCCACAGTGACATGGCCACCACTGACCCGCAGCCCATTGTGACATGGACCCAACTGTGACAGGGCCACCACTGACCTGCTGCCCACTGTGACATGGCCCCCTCAGTCACATGACCACCATTGTCCCGCTGTCCACTGTGACATGGCCCCCACAGTGACATGGCCACCACTGACCTGCTGTCCACTGTGACATGGCCCCACAGTGACATGGCCAGCACTGAATTGCTGCCCGCTGTGACATGGCCCCCACAGAGACATGGCTACCACTAACCTGCTGCCCACTGTGACATGGCCCCCACAGTGACATGGCCACCACTGACCCGCAGCCCATTGTGACGTGACCCAAATGTGACAGGGCCACCACTGACCTGCTGCCCACTGTGACATGGCCCCCTCAGTCACATGACCACCACTGTCCCGCTGCCCTCTGTGACATGGCCCCACAGTGACATGGCCAGCACTGACCTGCTGCCCGCTGTGACATGGCCCCCACAGTGACATGGCTACCACTAACCTGCTGCCCAGTGTGACATGGCTCCCACAGTGACATGGCCACCACTGACCCGCTGCCCATTGTGACATGGACCCAACTGTGACAGGGCCACCACTGACCTGCTGCCCACTGTGACATGGCCCCCTCAGTCACATGACCACCACTGTCCCGCTGCCCACTGTGACACACCCCCCACAGTGACATGGCCACCACTGACCTGCTGCCCATTGTGACATGGCCCCCACAGTGACAGGGCTACCACTAACCTGCTGCCCACTGTGACATGGCCCCGACAGTGACATGGCAACCACTGACTTGCTGCACATTGTTACATGGACCCAACTGTGACAGGGCCACCACTGACCTGCTGCCCACTGTGACATGGCGCCCTCAGTCACATGACCACCACTGTCCCGCTGCCCACGGTGACATGGCCCCCACAGTGACATGGCCACCACTGACCTGCTGTCCACTGTGACATGGCCCTACAGTGACATGGCTACCACTAACCTGCTGCCCACTGTGACATGGCCCCCACAGTGACATGGCTACCACTAACCTGCTGCCCACTGTGACATGGCCCCCACAGTGACATGGCCACCACTGACCCGCTGCCCATTGTGACATGGACCAACTATGACAGGGCCACCACTGACTTGCTGCCCACTGTGACATGGCCCCCTCAGTCACATGACCACCACTGTCCCGCTGCCCACTGTGACATGGCCACACAGTGACATGGCCAGCACTGACTTGCTGCCCGCTGTGACATGGCCCCCAGAGTGACATGGCTACCACTTACCTGCTGCCCACGGAGACATGGCCCCCACAGTGACATGGCTACCACTAACCTGCTGACAACTGTGACATGGCCCCCACAGTGACATGGCCACCACTGACCCGCAGCCCATTGTGACATGGACCCAACTGTGACAGGGCCACCACTGACCTGCTGCCCACTGTGACATGGCCCCCTCAGTCACATGACCACCACTGTCCCGCTGTCCACTGTGACATGGCCCCCACAGTGACATGGCCACCACTGACCTGCTGTCCACTGTGACATGGCCCCACAGTGACATGGCCACCACTGAATTGCTGCCCGCTGTGACATGGCCCCCACAGAGACATGGCTACCACTAACCTGCTGCCCACTGTGACATGGCCCCCACAGTGACATGGCCACCACTGACCCGCTGCCCATTGTGACGTGACCCAAATGTGACAGGGCCACCACTGACCTGCTGCCCACTGTGACATGGCCCCCTCAGTCACATGACCACCACTGTCCCGCTGCCCACTGTGACATGGCCCCCGCAGTGACATGGCCACCACTGACCTGCTGTCCACTGTGACATGCCCCCACAGTGACATGGCCAGCACTGACTTGCTGCCCGCTGTGACATGACCCCCACTATGACATGGCTACCACTAACCTGCTGCCCACTGTGACATGGCCCCCACAGTGACATGGCCACCACTTACCCGCTGCCCATTGTGACATGGACCCAACTGTGACAGGGCCACCACTGTCCCGCTGCCCACTGTGACATGGCCCCCTCAGTCACATGACCACCACTGTCCCGCTGTCCACTGTGACATGGCCCCCACAGTGACATGGACACCAGTGACCTGCTGCCCATTGTGACATGGACCCAACTGTGACAGGGCCACCACTGACATGCTGCCCACTGTGACATGGCCCCCTCAGTCACATGACCACCACTGTCCCGCTGCCCACTGTGACATGGCCCCCACAGTGACATGGCCACCACTGACCTGCTGTCCACTGTGACATGGCCCCACAGTGACATGGCCAGCACTGACTTGCTGCCCGCTGTGACATGGCCCCCACAGTGACATGGCTACCACTAACCTGCTGCCCAGTTTGACATGGATCCCACAGTGACATGGCCACCACTGACCCGATGCCCATTGTGACATGGACCCAACTGTGACAGGGCCACCACTGACCTGCTGCCCACTGTGACATGGCCCCCTCAGTCACATGATCACCACTGTCCCGCTGTCCACTGTGACATGGCCCCCACAGTGACATGGCTACCATTAACCTGCTGCCCACTGTGACATGGCCCCCACAGTGACATGGCCACCACTGACCTGCTGTCCACTGTGACATGGCCCCACAGTGACATGGCTACCACTGACCCGCTGCCCATTGTGACGTGACCCAAATGTGACATGGCCACCACTGACCTGCTGCCCACTGTGACATGGCCCCCTCAGTCACATGACCACCACTGTCCCGCTGCCCACTGTGACATGGCCCCACAGTGACATGGCCAGCACTGACTTGCTGCCCGCTGTGACATGGCCCCCACAGTGACATGGCCACCACTGACCCGCAGCCCATTGTGACATGGACCCAACTGTGACAGGGCCACCACTGACCTGCTGCCCACTGTGACATGGCCCCCTCAGTCACATGACCACCACTGTCCCGCTGCCCACTGTGACATGGCCCCCACAGTGACATGGCTACCACTAACCTGCTGCCCAGTTTGACATGGATCCCACAGTGACATGGCCACCACTGACCTGCTGACCATTGTGACATGGACCCAATTGTGACAGGGCCACCACTGACCTGCTGCCCACTGTGACATGGCCCCCACAGTGATATGGCTACCACTAACCTGCTGTCCACTGTGACATGGCCCCCACAGTGACATGGCCACCACTGACCCGATGCCCATTGTGACATGGACCCAACTGTGACAGGGCCACCACTGACCTGCTGCCCACTGTGACATGGCCCCCACAGTGACATGGCTACCATTAACCTGCTGCCCACTGTGACATGGCCCCCACTGTGACATGGCCACCACTGACCTGCTGTCCACTGTGACATGGCCCCACAGTGACATGGCTACCACTGACCCCCTGCCCATTGTGACGTGACCAAAATGTGACAGGGCCACCACTGACCTGCTGCCCACTGTGACATGGCCCCCTCAGTCACATGACCACCACTGTCCCGCTGCCCACTGTGACATGGCCCCACAGTGACATGGCCAGCACTGACTTGCTGCCCGCTGTGACATGGCCCCCACAGTGACATGGCTACCACTAACCTGCTGCCCAGTGTGACATGGCCCCCACAGTGACATGGCCACCACTGACCTGCTGCCCTTTGTGACATGGCCCCCACAGTGACAGGGCTACCACTAACCTGCTGCCCACTGTGACATGGCACCCACAGTGACATGGCAACCACTGACTTGCTGCCCATTGTGACATGGACCCAACTGTGACAGGGCCACCACTGACCTGCTGCCCACTGTGACATGGCCCCCACAGTCACATGACCACCACTGTCCCGCTGCCCACTGTGACATGGCCACACAGTGACATGGCCAGCACTGACTTGCTGCCCGCTGTGACAGGGCCCCCAGAGTGACATGGCTACCACTAAACTGCTGCCCACGGTGACATGGCCCCCACAGTGACATGGCTACCACTAACCTGCTGACAACTGTGACATGGCCCCCACAGTGACATGGCCACCACTGACCCGCAGCCCATTGTGACATGGACCCAACTGTGACAGGGCCACCACTGACCTGCTGCCCACTGTGACATGGCCCCCTCAGTCACATGACCACCACTGTCCCGCTGTCCACTGTGACATGGCCCCCAAAGTGACATGGCCACCACTGACCTGCTGTCCACTGTGACATGGCCCCACAGTGACATGGCCAGCACTGAATTGCTGCCCGCTGTGACATGGCCCCCACAGAGACATGGCTACCACTAACCTGCTGCCCACTATGACATGGCCCCCACAGTGACATGGCCACCACTGACCCGCAGCCCATTGTGACGTGACCCAAATGTGACAGGGCCACCACTGACCTGCTGCCCACTGTGACATGGCCCCCTCAGTCACATGACCACCACTGTCCCGCTGCCCACTGTGACATGGCCCCCTCAGTCACATGACCACCACTGTCCCGCTGCCCTCTGTGACATGGCCCCACAGTGACATGGCCAGCACTGACCTGCTGCCCGCTGTGACATGGCCCCCACAGTGACATGGCTACCACTAAGCTGCTGCCCAGTGTGACATGGCTCCCACAGTGACATGGCCACCACTGACCCGCTGCCCATTGTGACATGGACCCAACTGTGACAGGGCCACCACTGACCTGCTGCCCACTGTGACATGGCCCCCTCAGTCACATGACCACCACTGTCCCGCTGCCCACTGTGACACGGCCCCCACAGTGACATGGCCACCACTGACCTGCTGCCCATTGTGACATGGCCCCCACAGTGACAGGGCTACCACTAACCTGCTGCCCACTGTGACATGGCCCCGACAGTGACATGGCAACCACTGACTTGCTGCACATTGTTACATGGACCCAACTGTGACAGGGCCACCACTGACCTGCTGCCCACTGTGACATGGCGCCCTCAGTCACATGACCACCACTGTCCCGCTGCCCACGGTGACATGGCCCCCACAGTGACATGGCCACCACTGACCTGCTGTCCACTGTGACATGGCCCTACCGTGACATGGCTACCACTAACCTGCTGCCCACTGTGACATGGCCCCCACAGTGACATGGCTACCACTAACCTGCTGCCCACTGTGACATGGCCCCCACAGTGACATGGCCACCACTGACCCGCTGCCCATTGTGACATGGACCAACTATGACAGGGCCACCACTGACTTGCTGCCCACTGTGACATGGCCCCCTCAGTCACATGACCACCACTGTCCCGCTGCCCACTGTGACATGGCCACACAGTGACATGGCCAGCACTGACTTGCTGCCCGCTGTGACATGGCCCCCAGAGTGACATGGCTACCACTTACCTGCTGCCCACGGAGACATGGCCCCCACAGTGACATGGCTACCACTAACCTGCTGACAACTGTGACATGGCCCCCACAGTGACATGGCCACCACTGACCCGCAGCCCATTGTGACATGGACCCAACTGTGACAGGGCCACCACTGACCTGCTGCCCACTGTGACATGGCCCCCTCAGTCACATGACCACCACTGTCCCGCTGTCCACTGTGACATGGCCCCCACAGTGACATGGCCACCACTGACCTGCTGTCCACTGTGACATGGCCCCACAGTGACATGGCCACCACTGAATTGCTGCCCGCTGTGACATGGCCCCCACAGAGACATGGCTACCACTAACCTGCTGCCCACTGTGACATGGCCCCCACAGTGACATGGCCACCACTGACCCGCTGCCCATTGTGACGTGACCCAAATGTGACAGGGCCACCACTGACCTGCTGCCCACTGTGACATGGCCCCCTCAGTCACATGACCACCACTGTCCCTCTGCCCACTGTGACATGGCCCCCACAGTGACATGGCCACCACTGACCTGCTGTCCACTGTGACATGCCCCCACAGTGACATGGCCAGCACTGACTTGCTGCCCGCTGTGACATGACCCCCACTATGACATGGCTACCACTAACCTGCTGCCCACTGTGACATGGCCCCCACAGTGACATGGCCACCACTTACCCGCTGCCCATTGTGACATGGACCCAACTGTGACAGGGACACCACTGTCCCGCTGCCCACTGTGACATGGCCCCCTCAGTCACATGACCACCACTGTCCCGCTGTCCACTGTGACATGGCCCCCACAGTGACATGGACACCAGTGACCTGCTGCCCATTGTGACATGGACCCAACTGTGACAGGGCCACCACTGACATGCTGCCCACTGTGACATGGCCCCCTCAGTCACATGACCACCACTGTCCCGCTGCCCACTGTGACATGGCCCCCACAGTGACATGGCCACCACTGACCTGCTGTCCACTGTGACATGGCCCCACAGTGACATGGCCAGCACTGACTTGCTTCCCGCTGTGACATGGCCCCCACAGTGACATGGCTACCACTAACCTGCTGCCCAGTTTGACATGGATCCCACAGTGACATGGCCACCACTGACCTGCTGCCCATTGTGACATGGACCCAATTGTGACAGGGCCACCACTGACCTGCTGCCCACTGTGACATGGCCCCCACAGTGACATGGCTACCACTAACCTGCTGTCCACTGTGACATGGCCCCCTCAGTCACATGACCACCACTGTCCCGCTGCCCACTGTGACATGGCCACACAGTGACATGGCCAGCACTGACTTGCTGCCCGCTGTGACAGGGCCCCCAGATTGACATGGCTACCACTAAACTGCTGCCCACGGTGACATGGCCCCCACAGTGACATGGCTACCACTAACCTGCTGACAACTGTGACATGGCCCCCACAGTGACATGGCCACCACTGACCCGCAGCCCATTGTGACATGGACCCAACTGTGACAGGGCCACCACTGACCTGCTGCCCACTGTGACATGGCCCCCTCAGTCACATGACCACCACTGTCCCGCTGTGCACTGTGACATGGCCCCCACAGTGACATGGCCACCACTGACCTGCTGCCCACTGTGACATGGCCCCACAGTGACATGGCCAGCACTGAATTGCTGCCCGCTGTGACATGGCCCCCACAGAGACATGGCTACCACTAACCTGCTGCCCACTGTGACATGGCCCCCACAGTGACATGGCCACCACTGACCCGCTGCCCATTGTGACGTGACCCAAATGTGACAGGGCCACCACTGACCTGCTGCCCACTGTGACATGGCCCCCTCAGTCACATGACCACCACTGTCCCGCTGCCCACTGTGACATGGCCCCCGCAGTGACATGGCCACCACTGACCTGCTGTCCACTGTGACATGCCCCCACAGTGACATGGCCACCACTGACCCGCTGCCCATTGTGACATGGACCCAACTGTGACAGGGCCACCACTGACATGCTGCCCACTGTGACATGGCCCCCTCAGTCACATGACCACCACTGTCCCGCTGTCCACTGTGACATGGCCCCCACAGTGACATGGCTACCATTAACCTGCCGCCCACTGTGACATGGCCCCCACAGTGACATGGCCACCACTGACCTGCTGTCCACTGTGACATGGCCCCACAGTGACATGGCCAGCACTGACTTGCTGCCCGCTGTGACATGGCCCCCACAGTGACATGGCTACCACTGACCCGCTGCCCATTGTGACGTGACCCAAATGTGACAGGGCCATCACTGACCTGCTGCCCACTGTGACATGGCCCACTCAGTCATATGACCACCACTGTCCCGCTGCCCACTGTGACATGGCCCCACAGTGACATGGCCAGCACTGACTTGCTGTCCGCTGTGACATGGCCCCCACAGTGACATGGCTACCACTAACCTGCTGCCCAGTGTGACATGGCCCCCACAGTGACATGGCCACCACTGACCCGCTGCCCATTGTGACATGGACCCAACTGTGACAGGGCCACCACTGACCTGCTGCCCACTGTGACATGGCCCCCTCAGTCACATGACCACCACTGTCCCGCTGTCCACTGTGACATGGCCCCCACAGTGACATGGCCACCACTGACCTGCTGCCCATTGTGACATGGCCCCCACAGTGACAGGGCTACCACTAACCTGCTGCCCACTGTGACATGGCACCCACAGTGACATGGCAACCACTGACTTGCTGCCCATTGTGACATGGACCCAACTGTGACAGGGCCACCACTGTCCCGCTGCCCACGGTGACATGGCCCCCACAGTGACATGGCCACCACTGACCTGCTGTCCACTGTGACATGGCCCTACAGTGACATGGCTACCACTAACATGCTGCCCACTGTGACATGGCCCCCACAGTGACATGGCTACCACTAACCTGCTGCCCAGTGTGACATGGCCCCCACAGTGACATGGCCACCACTGACCCGCTGCCCATTGTGACATGGACCCAACTATGACAGGGCCACCACTGACTTGCTGCCCACTCTGACATGGCCCCCTCAGTCACATGACCACCACTGTCCCGCTGCCCACTGTGACATGGCCCCCACAGTGACATGGCTACCACTAACCTGCTGCCCACTGTGACATGGCCCCCACAGTGACATGGCCACCACTGACCTGCTGCCCATTGTGACATGGACCCAATTGTGACAGGGCCACCACTGACCTGCTGCCCACTGTGACATGGCCCCCTCAGTCAAATGACCGCCACTGTCCCTCTGCCCACTGTGACATTGCCCCCACAGTGACATGGCCACCACTGACCTGCTGTCCACTGTGACATGGCCCCACAGTGACATGGCCAGCACTGACTTGCTGCCCACTGTGACATGGCCCCCACAGTGACATGGCTACCACTAACCTGCTGCCCACTGTGACATGTCCCCCACAGTGACATGGCCACCACTGACCTGCTGTCCACTGTGACATGGCCCCACAGTGACATGGCCAGCACTGACTTGCTGCCCGCTGTGACATGAACCTCACAGTGACATGGCTACCGCTAACCTGCTGCCCACTGTGACATGGCCCCCACAGTGACATGGCCACCACTGACCCGCTGCCCATTGTGACGTGACCCAACTGTGACAGGCCACCACTGACCTGCTGCCCACTGTGACATGGCCCCCTCAGTCACATGACCATCTCTGTCCCGTTGTCCACTGTGACATGGCCACCACTGACCTGCTGCCCATTGTGACATGGCCCCCACAGTGACATGGCTAACACTAACCTGCTGCCCACTGTGACATGGCCCCCACAGTGACATGGCTACCACTAACCTGCTGCCCACTGTGACATTGCCCCCACAGTGACATGGCCACCACTGTCCCGCTGCACATTGTGACATGGACCCAACTGTGACAGGGCCACCACTGACCTGCTGCCCACTGTGACATGGCCCCCTCAGTCACATGACCACCACTGTCCCGCTGCCCACTGTGACATGGCCCCCACAGTGACATGGCCACCACTGACCTGCTGCCCATTGTGACATGGCCCCCACAGTGACAGGGCTACCACTAACCTGCTGCCCACTGTGACATGGCCCCCACAGTGACATGGCAACCACTGACTTGCTGCTCATTGTGAGATGGACCCAACTGTGACAGGGCCACCACTGACCTGCTGTCCACTGTGACATGGCGCCCTCAGTCACATGACCACCACTGTCCCGCTGCCCACGGTGACATGGCCCCCACAGTGACATGGCCACCACTGACCTGCTGTCCACTGTGACATGGCCCTACCGTGACATGGCTACCACTAACCTGCTGCCCACTGTGACATGGCCCCCACAGTGACATGGCTACCACTAACCTGCTGCCCAGTGTGACATGGCCCCCACAGTGACATGGCCACCACTGACCTGCTGTCCACTGTGACATGGCCCCACAGTGACATGGCCAGCACTGACTTGCTGCCCACTGTGACATGGCCCCCACAGTGACATGGCTACCACTAACCTGCTGCCCACTGTGACATGTCCCCCACAGTGACATGGCCACCACTGACCTGCTGTCCACTGTGACATGGCCCCACAGTGACATGGCCAGCACTGACTTGCTGCCCGCTGTGACATGAACCTCACAGTGACATGGCTACCGCTAACCTGCTGCCCACTGTGACATGGCCCCCACAGTGACATGGCCACCACTGACCCGCTGCCCATTGTGACGTGACCCAACTGTGACAGGCCACCACTGACCTGCTGCCCACTGTGACATGGCCCCCTCAGTCACATGACCATCTCTGTCCCGTTGTCCACTGTGACATGGCCACCACTGACCTGCTGCCCATTGTGACATGGCCCCCACAGTGACATGGCTAACACTAACCTGCTGCCCACTGTGACATGGCCCCCACAGTGACATGGCTACCACTAACCTGCTGCCCACTGTGACATTGCCCCCACAGTGACATGGCCACCACTGTCCCGCTGCACATTGTGACATGGACCCAACTGTGACAGGGCCACCACTGACCTGCTGCCCACTGTGACATGGCCCCCTCAGTCACATGACCACCACTGTCCCGCTGCCCACTGTGACATGGCCCCCACAGTGACATGGCCACCACTGACCTGCTGCCCATTGTGACATGGCCCCCACAGTGACAGGGCTACCACTAACCTGCTGCCCACTGTGACATGGCCCCCACAGTGACATGGCAACCACTGACTTGCTGCTCATTGTGAGATGGACCCAACTGTGACAGGGCCACCACTGACCTGCTGTCCACTGTGACATGGCGCCCTCAGTCACATGACCACCACTGTCCCGCTGCCCACGGTGACATGGCCCCCACAGTGACATGGCCACCACTGACCTGCTGTCCACTGTGACATGGCCCTACCGTGACATGGCTACCACTAACCTGCTGCCCACTGTGACATGGCCCCCACAGTGACATGGCTACCACTAACCTGCTGCCCAGTGTGACATGGCCCCCACAGTGTCATGGCCACCACTGACCTGCTGCCCATTGTGACATGGACCCAACTATGACAGGGCCACCACTGACTTGCTGCCCACTGTGACATGGCCCCCACAGTGACATGGCCACCACTGACCTGCTGCCCATTGTGACATGGACCCAACTATGACAGGGCCACCACTGACCTGCTGCCCACTGTGACATGGCCCCCTCAGTCACATGACCACCACTGTCCCGCTGCCCACTGTGACATGGCCCCCACAGTGACATGGCCACCACTGACCTGCTGTCCACAGTGACATGGCCCCACAGTGACATGGCCAGCACTGACTTGCTGCCCGCTGTGACATGGCCCCCAGAGTGACATGGCTACCACTAACCTGCTGTCCACTGTGACATGGCCCCCACAGTGACATGGCCACCACTGACCCGCAGCCCATTGTGACATGGACCCAACTGTGACAGGGCCACCACTGACCTGCTGCCCACTGTGACATGGCCCCCTCAGTCACATGACCACCACTGTCCCGCTGTCCACTGTGACATGGCCCCCACAGTGACATGGCCACCACTGACCTGCTGTCCACTGTGACATGGCCCCACAGTGACATGGCCAGCACTGACTTGCTGCCCGCTGTGACATGGCCCCCACAGTGACATGGCTACCACTAACCTGCTGCCCACTGTGACATGGCCCCCACAGTGACATGGCCACCACTGACCCGCTGCCCATTGTGACGTGACCCACATGTGACAGGGCCACCACTGACCTGCTGCCCACTGTGACATGGCCCCCTCAGTCACATGACCACCACTGTCTCGCTGCCCACTCTGACATGGCCCCCGCAGTGACATGGCCACCACTGACCTGCTGTCCACTGTGACATGCCCCCACAGTGACAGGGCCAGGACTGACTTGCTGCCCGCTGTGATATGACCCCCACAGTGACATGGCTACCACTAACCTGCTGCCCACTGTGACATGGCCCCCACAGTGACATGGCCACCACTGACCCGATGCCCATTGTGACATGGACCCAACTGTGACAGGGCCACCACTCTCCCGCTGCCCACTGTGACATGGCCCCCTCAGTCACATGACCACCACTGTCCCGCTGTCCACTGTGACATGGATCCCACAGTGACATGGCCACCACTGACCTGCTGCCCATTGTGACATGGACCCAATTGTGACAGGGCCACCACTGACCTGCTGCCCACTGTGACATGGCCCCCTCAGTCACATGACCACCACTGTCCCTCTGCCCACTGTGACATTGCCCCCACAGTGACGTGGCCACCACTGACCTGCTGTCCACTGTGACATGGCCCCACAGTGACATGGCTACCACTGACCCGCTGCCCATTGTGACGTGACCCAAATGTGACATGGCCACCACTGACCTGCTGCCCACTGTGACATGGCCCCCTCAGTCACATGACCACCACTGTCCCGCTGCCCACTGTGACATGGCCCCACAGTGACATGGCCAGCACTGACTTGCTGCCCGCTGTGACATGGCCCCCACAGTGACATGGCCACCACTGACCTGCTGTCCACTGTGACATGGCCCCCACAGTGACATGGCCACCACTGACCTGCTATCCACTGTGACATGGCCACACAGTGACATGGCCAGCACTGACTTGCTGCCCGCTGTGACATGGCCCCCACAGTGACATGGCTACCACTAACCTGCTGCCCACTGTGACATGGCCCCCACAGTGACATGGCTACCACTAACCTGCTGTCCACTGTGACATGGCCCGCACAGTGACATGGCCACCACTGACCCGCAGCCCATTGTGACATGGACCCAACTGTGACAGGGCCACCACTGACCTGCTGCCCACTGTGACATGGCCCCCTCAGTCACATGACCACCACTGTCCCGCTGTCCACTGTGACATGGCCCCCACAGTGACATGGCCACCACTGACCTGCTGCCCATTGTGACATGGCCCCCACAGTGACAGGGCTACCACTAACCTGCTGCCCACTGTGACATGGCACCCACAGTGACATGGCAACCACTGACTTGCTGCCCATTGTGACATGGACCCAACTGTGACAGGGCCACCACTGACCTGCTGCCCACTGTGACATGGCGCCCTCAGTCACATGACCACCACTGTCCCGCTGCCCACGGTGACATGGCCCCCACAGTGACATGGCCACCACTGACCTGCTGTCCACTGTGACATGGCCCTACAGTGACATGGCTACCACTAACATGCTGCCCGCTGTGACATGGCCCCCACAGTGACATGGCTACCACTAACCTGCTGCCCAGTGTGACATGGCCCCCACAGTGACATGGCCACCACTGACCCGCAGCCCATTGTGACATGGACCCAACTATGACAGGGCCACCACTGACTTGCTGCCCACTCTGACATGGCCCCCTCAGTCACATGACCACCACTGTCCCGCTGCCCACTGTGACATGGCCCCCACAGTGACATGGCTACCACTAACCTGCTGCCCACTGTGACATGGCCCCCACAGTGACATGGCCACCACTGACCTGCTGCCCATTGTGACATGGACCCAATTGTGACAGGGCCACCACTGACCTGCTGCCCACTGTGACATGGCCCCCTCAGTCACATGACCACCACTGTCCCTCTGCCCACTGTGACATTGCCCCCACAGTGACATGGCCACCACTGACCTGCTGTCCACTGTGACATGGCCCCACAGTGACATGGCCAGCACTGACTTGCTGCCCACTGTGACATGGCCCCCACAGTGACATGGCTACCACTAACCTGCTGCCCACTGTGACATGTCCCCCACAGTGACATGGCCACCACTGACCTGCTGTCCACTGTGACATGGCCCCACAGTGACATGGCCAGCACTGACTTGCTGCCCGCTGTGACATGAACCTCACAGTTACATGGCTACCGCTAACCTGCTGCCCACTGTGACATGGCCCCCACAGTGACATGGCCACCACTGACCCGCTGCCCATTGTGACGTGACCCAACTGTGACAGGGCCACCACTGACCTGCTGCCCACTGTGACATGGCCCCCTCAGTCACATGACCATCTCTGTCCCGTTGTCCACTGTGACATGGCCACCACTGACCTGCTGCCCATTGTGACATGGCCCCCACAGTGACATGGCTAACACTAACCTGCTGCCCACTGTGACATGGCCCCCACAGTGACATGGCTACCACTAACCTGCTGCCCACTGTGACATTGCCCCCACAGTGACATGGCCACCACTGTCCCGCTGCACATTGTGACATGGACCCAACTGTGACAGGGCCACCACTGACCTGCTGCCCACTGTGACATGGCCCCCTCAGTCACATGACCACCACTGTCCCGCTGCCCACTGTGACATGGCCCCCACAGTGACATGGCCACCACTGACCTGCTGCCCATTGTGACATGGCCCCCACAGTGACAGGGCTACCACTAACCTGCTGCCCACTGTGACATGGCCCCCACAGTGACATGGCAACCACTGACTTGCTGCTCATTGTGAGATGGACCCAACTGTGACAGGGCCACCACTGACCTGCTGTCCACTGTGACATGGCGCCCTCAGTCACATGACCACCACTGTCCCGCTGCCCACGGTGACATGGCCCCCACAGTGACATGGCCACCACTGACCTGCTGTCCACTGTGACATGGCCCTACCGTGACATGGCTACCACTAACCTGCTGCCCACTGTGACATGGCCCCCACAGTGACATGGCTACCACTAACCTGCTGCCCAGTGTGACATGGCCCCCACAGTGACATGGCCACCACTGACCCGATGCCAATTGTGACATGGACCCAACTGCGACAGGGCCACCACTGACCTGCTGCCCACTGTGACATGGCCCCCTCAGTCACATGACCACCACTGTCCCGCTGCCCACTGTGACATGGCCCCCACAGTGACATGGCCACCACTGACCTGCTGTCCACAGTGACATGGCCCCACAGTGACATGGCCAGCACTGACTTGCTGCCCGCTGTGACATGGCCCCCAGAGTGACATGGCTACCACTAACCTGCTGTCCACTGTGACATGGCCCCCACAGTGACATGGCCACCAGTGACCCGCAGCCCATTGTGACATGGACCCAACTGTGACAGGGCCACCACTGACCTGCTGCCCACTGTGACATGGCCCCCTCAGTCACATGACCACCACTGTCCCGCTGTCCACTGTGACATGGCCCCCACAGTGACATGGCCACCACTGACCTGCTGTCCACTGTGACATGGCCCCACAGTGACATGGCCAGCACTGACTTGCTGCCCGCTGTGACATGGCCCCCACAGTGACATGGCTACCACTAACCTGCTGCCCACTGTGACATGGCCCCCACAGTGACATGGCCACCACTGACCCGCTGCCCATTGTGACGTGACCCACATGTGACAGGGCCACCACTGACCTGCTGCCCACTGTGACATGGCCCCCTCAGTCACATGACCACCACTGTCTCGCTGCCCACTCTGACATGGCCCCCACAGTGACATGGCCACCACTGACCTGCTGTCCACTGTGACATGCCCCCACAGTGACAGGGCCAGGACTGACTTGCTGCCCGCTGTGACATGACCCCCACAGTGACATGGCTACCACTAACCTGCTGCCCACTGTGACATGGCCCCCACAGTGACATGGCCACCACTGACCCGATGCCCATTGTGACATGGACCCAACTGTGACAGGGCCACCACTCTCCCGCTGCCCACTGTGACATGGCCCCCTCAGTCACATGACCACCACTGTCCCGCTGTCCACTGTGACATGGATCCCACAGTGACATGGCCACCACTGACCTGCTGCCCATTGTGACATGGACCCAATTGTGACAGGGCCACCAGTGACCTGCTGCCCACTGTGACATGGCCCCCTCAGTCACATGACCACCACTGTCCCTCTGCCCACTGTGACATGTAGCCACAGTGACATGGCCAGCACTGACTTGCTGCCCGGTGTGACATGGCCGCACCAGTGACATGGCCACCACTGACCTTCTGCCCTATGTGACATTGCCCCCACAGTGACATGGCCACCAGTGACCTGCTGCCCATTGTGACATGGCCCCCACAGTGACAGGGCTACCACTAACCTGCTGCCCACTGTGACATGGCCCCCACAGTGACATGGCCACCACTGACTTGCTGCCCATTATGACATGGACCCAACTGTGACAGGGCCACCACTGACCTGCTGTCCACTGTGACATGGCCCCCTCAGTCACATGACCACCACTGTCCCGCTGCCCGCTGTGACATGGCCCCCACAGTGACATGGCCACCACTGACTTGCTGCCCACTGTGACATGGCCACCACAGTGACATGGCCACCACTGACCCGATGCCCATTGTGACATGGACCCAACTGTGACAGGGCCACCACTCTCCCGCTGCCCACTGTGACATGGCCCCCTCAGTCACATGACCACCACTGTCCCGCTGTCCACTGTGACATGGATCCCACAGTGACATGGCCACCACTGACCTGCTGCCCATTGTGACATGGACCCAATTGTGACAGGGCCACCAGTGACCTGCTGCCCACTGTGACATGGCCCCCTCAGTCACATGACCACCACTGTCCCTCTGCCCACTGTGACATTGCCCCCACAGTGACGTGGCCACCACTGACCTGCTGTCCACTGTGACATGGCCCCACAGTGACATGGCCAGCACTGACTTGCTGCCCACTGTGACATGGCCCCCACAGTGACATGGCTACCACTAACCTGCTGCCCACTGTGAAATGTCCCCCACAGTGACATGGCCACCACTGACCTGCTGTCCACTGTGACATGGCCCCACAGTGACATGGCCAGCACTGACTTGCTGCCCGCTGTGACATGAACCTCACAGTGAGATGGCTACCACTAACCTGCTGCCCACTGTAACATGGCCCCCACAGTGACATGGCCACCACTGACCCGCTGCCCATTGTGACGTGACCCAACTGTGACAGGGCCACCACTGACCTGCTGCCCACTGTGACATGGCCCCCTCAGTCACATGACCACCTCTGTCCCGTTGTCCACTGTGACATGGCCCCCACAGTGACATGGCCACCAGTGACCTGCTGCCCATTGTGACATGGCCCCCACAGTGACATGGCTACCACTAACCTGCTGCCCACTGTGACATGGCCCCCACAGTGACATGGCCACCACTGACCTGCTGCCCATTGTGACATGGACCCAACTATGACAGGGCCACCACTGACCTGCTGCCCACTGTGACATGGCCCCCTCAGTCACATGACCAACACTGTCCCGCTGCCCACTGTGACATGGCCCCCACAGTGACATGGCCACCACTGACCTGCTGTCCACTGTGACATGGCCCTACAGTGACATGGCCAGCACTGACTTGCTGCCTGCTGTGACATGACCCCCACAGTGACATGGCTACCACAAACCTGCTGCCCACTGTGACATGGCCCCCACAGTGACATGGCCACCACTGACTTGCTGCCCACTGTGACATGGCCACCACAGTGACATGGCCAGGACTGACTTGCTGCCCGCTGTGACATGGCCCCCACAGTGACATGGCCACCACTGACTTGCTGCCCATTGTGACATGGACCCAACTGTGACAGGGCCACCACTTAACTGCTGCCCACTGTGACATGGCCCCCTCAGTCACATGACCACCACTGTCTCGCTGCCCACTGTGACATGGCCCCCACAGTGACATGGCCACCACTGACCCGCTGCTCATTGTGACATGGACCCAACTGTGACAGGGCCACCACTTAACTGCTGCCCACTGTGACATGGCCCCCTCAGTCACATGACCACCACTGTCCTGCTGCCCACTGTGACATGGCCTCCATAGTGACATGGCCACCACTGACTTGCTGCCCGCTGTGACATGGCCCCCACAGTGACATGGCCACCACTGACCCGCAGCCCATTGTGACATGGACAAAAATGTGACAGGGCCACCACTGACCTGCTGCCCACTGTGACATGGCCCCCTCAGTCACATGACCACCACTGTCCCGCTGCCCACTGTGACATGGCCCCCACAGTGACATGGCCACCACTGACCCGCTGCCCATTGTGACATGGACCCAACTGTGACAGGGCCACCACTTAACTGCTGCCCACTGTGACATGGCCCCCTCAGTCACATGACCACCACTGTCCCACTGCCCGCTGTGACATGGCCCCCACAGTGACATGGCCACCACTGACTTGCTGCCCACTGTGACATGGCCACCACAGTGACATGGCCAGGACTGACTTGCTGCCCACTGTGACATGGCCCCCACAGTGACATGGCCACCACTGACCCGCTGCCCATTGTGACGTGACCCAACTGTGACAGGGCCACCACTGACCTGCTGCCCACTGTGACATGGCCCCCTCAGTCACATGACCACCTCTGTCCCATTGTCCACTGTGACATGGCCCCCACAGTGACATGGCCACCAGTGACCTGCTGCCCATTGTGACATGGCCCCCACAGTGACATGGCTACCACTAACCTGCTGCCCACTGTGACATGGCCCCCACAGTGACATGGCCACCACTGACCTGCTGCCCATTGTGAAATGGACCCAACTATGACAGGGCCACCACTGACCTGCTGCCCACTGTGACATGGCCCCCTCAGTCACATGACCACCACTGTCCCGCTGCCCACTGTGACATGGCCCCCACAGTGACATGGCCACCACTGACCTGCTGTCCACTGTGACATGGCCCCACAGTGACATGGCCAGCACTGACTTGCTGCCTGCTGTGACATGACCCCCACAGTGACATGGCTACCACAAACCTGCTGCCCACTGTGACATGGCCCCCACAGTGACATGGCTACCACTAACCTGCTGCCCACTGCGACATTGCCCCCACAGTGACATGGCCACCACTGTCCCGCTGCCCATTGTGACATGGACCCAACTGTGACAGGGCCACCACTGACCCGCTGTCCACTGTGACATGGCCCCACAGTGACATGGCCAGCACTGACCCACAGCCCATTGTGACATGGACCCTACTGTGACAGGGCCACCACTAACCTGCTGCCCACTGTGACATGTCCCCCCCAGTGACATGACCACCACTGTCCCTCTGCCCACTGTGACATGTAGCCACAGTGACATGGCCAGCACTGACTTGCTGCCCGGTGTGACATGGCCGCACCAGTGACATGGCCACCACTGACCTTCTGCCCACTGTGACATTGCCCCCACAGTGACATGGCCACCACTGACCTGCTGCCCATTGTGACATGGCCCCCACAGTGACATGGCTACCACTAACCTGCTGCCCACTGTGACATGGCCCCCACAGTGACATGGCCACCACTGACTTGCTGCCCATTATGACATGGACCCAACTGTGACATGGCCAGGACTGACTTGCTGCCCGCTGTGACATGGCCCCCACAGTGACATGGCTACCACTAAACTGATGCCCACTGTGACATGGCCCCCACAGTGACATGGCCACCACTGACTTGCTGCCCATTGTGACATGGACCCAACTGTGACAGGGCCACCACTTAACTGCTGCCCACTGTGACATGGCCCCCTCAGTCACATGACCACCACTGTCCTGCTGCCCACTGTGACATGGCCCCCACAGTGACATGGCTACCACTGACCCGCTGTCCACTGTGACATGGCCCCACAGTGACATGGCCACCACTGACTTGCTGCCCGCTGTGACATGGCCCCCACAGTGACATGGTCACCACTGACCCGCAGCCCATTGTGACAAGGACCCAAATGTGACAGGGCCACCACTGACCTGCTGCCCACTGTGACATGGCCCCCTCAGTCACATGACCACCACTGTCCCTCTGCCCACTGTGACATGTAGCCACAGTGACATGGCCAGCACTGACTTGCTGCCCGGTGTGACATGGCCGCACCAGTGACATGGCCACCACTGACCTGCTGCCCTCTGTGACATTGCCCCCACAGTGACATGGCCAATAGTGACCTGCTGCCCATTGTGACATGGCCCCCACAGTGACATGGCTACCACTAACCTGCTGCCCACTGTGACATGGCCCCCACAGTGACATGGCCACCACTGACTTGCTGCCCATTATGACATGGACCCAACTGTGACAGGGCCACCACTTAACTGCTGCCCACTGTGACATGGCGCCCTCAGTCACATGACCACCATTGTCTTGCTGCCCACTGTGACATGGCCCCCACAGTGACATGGCTACCACTGACCCGCTGTCCACTGTGACATGGCCCCACAGTGACATGGCCACCACTGACATGCTGCCCGCTGTGACATGGCCCCCACAGTGACATGGCCACCACTGACCCGCAGCCCATTGTGACATGGACCCAAATGTTACAGGGCCACCACTGACCTGCTGCCCACTGTGACATGGCCCCCTCAGTCACATGACCAGAACTGTCCCGCTGCCCACTCTGACATGGCCCCCACAGTGACATGGCCACCACTGACCCACTGCCCATTGTGACATGGACCCAACTGTGACAGGGCCACCACTTAACTGCTGCCCACTGTGACATGGCCCCCTCAGTCACATGACCACCACTGTCCCACTGCCCGCTGTGACATGGCCCCCACAGTGACATGGCCACCACTGACTTGCTGCCCACTGTGACATGGCCACCACAGTGACATGGCCAGGACTGACTTGCTGCCCACTGTGACATGGCCCCCACAGTGACATGGCCACCACTGACCCGCTGCCCATTGTGACGTGACCCAACTGTGACAGGGCCACCACTGACCTGCTGCCCACTGTGACATGGCCCCCTCAGTCACATGACCACCTCTGTCCCATTGTCCACTGTGACATGGCCCCCACAGTGACATGGCCACCAGTGACCTGCTGCCCATTGTGACATGGCCCCCACAGTGACATGGCTACCACTAACCTGCTGCCCACTGTGACATGGCCCCCACAGTGACATGGCCACCACTGACCTGCTGCCCATTGTGAAATGGACCCAACTATGACAGGGCCACCACTGACCTGCTGCCCACTGTGACATGGCCCCCTCAGTCACATGACCACCACTGTCCCGCTGCCCACTGTGACATGGCCCCCACAGTGACATGGCCACCACTGACCTGCTGTCCACTGTGACATGGCCCCACAGTGACATGGCCAGCACTGACTTGCTGCCTGCTGTGACATGACCCCCACAGTGACATGGCTACCACAAATCTGCTGCCCACTGTGACATGGCCCCCACAGTGACATGGCTACCACTAACCTGCTGCCCACTGCGACATTGCCCCCACAGTGACATGGCCACCACTGTCCCGCTGCCCATTGTGACATGGACCCAACTGTGACAGGGCCACCACTGACCCGCTGTCCACTGTGACATGGCCCCACAGTGACATGGCCAGCACTGACCCACAGCCCATTGTGACATGGACCCTACTGTGACAGGGCCACCACTAACCTGCTGCCCACTGTGACATGTCCCCCCCAGTGACATGACCACCACTGTCCCTCTGCCCACTGTGACATGTAGCCACAGTGACATGGCCAGCACTGACTTGCTGCCCGGTGTGACATGGCCGCACCAGTGACATGGCCACCACTGACCTTCTGCCCACTGTGACATTGCCCCCACAGTGACATGGCCACCACTGACCTGCTGCCCATTGTGACATGGCCCCCACAGTGACATGGCTACCACTAACCTGCTGCCCACTGTGACATGGCCCCCACAGTGACATGGCCACCACTGACTTGCTGCCCATTATGACATGGACCCAACTGTGACATGGCCAGGACTGACTTGCTGCCCGCTGTGACATGGCCCCCACAGTGACATGGCTACCACTAAACTGATGCCCACTGTGACATGGCCCCCACAGTGACATGGCCACCACTGACTTGCTGCCCATTGTGACATGGACCCAACTGTGACAGGGCCACCACTTAACTGCTGCCCACTGTGACATGGCCCCCTCAGTCACATGACCACCACTGTCCTGCTGCCCACTGTGACATGGCCCCCACAGTGACATGGCTACCACTGACCCGCTGTCCACTGTGACATGGCCCCACAGTGACATGGCCACCACTGACTTGCTGCCCGCTGTGACATGGCCCCCACAGTGACATGGTCACCACTGACCCGCAGCCCATTGTGACAAGGACCCAAATGTGACAGGGCCACCACTGACCTGCTGCCCACTGTGACATGGCCCCCTCAGTCACATGACCACCACTGTCCCTCTGCCCACTGTGACATGTAGCCACAGTGACATGGCCAGCACTGACTTGCTGCCCGGTGTGACATGGCCGCACCAGTGACATGGCCACCACTGACCTGCTGCCCTCTGTGACATTGCCCCCACAGTGACATGGCCAATAGTGACCTGCTGCCCATTGTGACATGGCCCCCACAGTGACATGGCTACCACTAACCTGCTGCCCACTGTGACATGGCCCCCACAGTGACATGGCCACCACTGACTTGCTGCCCATTATGACATGGACCCAACTGTGACAGGGCCACCACTTAACTGCTGCCCACTGTGACATGGCGCCCTCAGTCACATGACCACCATTGTCCTGCTGCCCACTGTGACATGGCCCCCACAGTGACATGGCTACCACTGACTTGCTGCCCACTGTGACATGGCCACCACAGTGACATGGCCAGGACTGACTTGCTGCCCGCTGTGACATGGCCCCCACAGTGACATGGCTACCACTAACCTGCTGCCCACTGTGACATGGCCCCCACAGTGACATGGCCACCACTGACCCGCTGCCCATTGTGACGTGACCCAACTGTGACAGGGCCACCACTGACCTGCTGCCCACTGTGACATGGCCCCCTCAGTCACATGACCACCTCTGTCCCGTTGTCCACTGTGACATGGCCCCCACAGTGACATGGCCACCACTGACCTGCTGCCCATTGTGACATGGCCCCCACAGTGACAGGGCTACCACTAACCTGCTGCCCACTGTGACATGGCACCCACAGTGACATGGCAACCACTGACTTGCTGCCCATTGTGACATGGACCCAACTGTGACAGGGCCACCACTGACCTGCTGCCCACTGTGACATGGCCCCCACAGTGACATGGCCACCACTGACCCGATGCCCATTGTGACATGGACCCAACTGCGACAGGGCCACCACTGACCTGCTGCCCACTGTGACATGGCCCCCTCAGTCACATGACCACCACTGTCCCGCTGCCCACTGTGACATGGCCCCCACAGTGACATGGCCACCACTGACCTGCTGTCCACAGTGACATGGCCCCACAGTGACATGGCCAGCACTGACTTGCTGCCCGCTGTGACATGGCCCCCAGAGTGACATGGCTACCACTAACCTGCTGTCCACTGTGACATGGCCCCCACAGTGACATGGCCACCACTGACCCGCAGCCCATTGTGACATGGACCCAACTGTGACAGGGCCACCACTGACCTGCTGCCCACTGTGACATGGCCCCCTCAGTCACATGACCACCACTGTCCCGCTGTCCACTGTGACATGGCCCCCACAATGACATGGCCACCACTGACCTGCTGTCCACTGTGACATGGCCCCACAGTGACATGGCCAGCACTGACTTGCTGCCCGCTGTGACATGGCCCCCACAGTGACATGGCTACCACTGACCTGCTGCCCACTGTGACATGGCCCCCTCAGTCACATGACCACCACTGTCTCGCTGCCCACTCTGACATGGCCCCCACAGTGACATGGCCACCACTGACCTGCTGTCCACTGTGACATGCCCCCACAGTGACAGGGCCAGGACTGACTTGCTGCCCGCTGTGACATGACCCCCACAGTGACATGGCTACCACTAACCTGCTGCCCACTGTGACATGGCCCCCACAGTGACATGGCCACCACTGACCCGATGCCCATTGTGACATGGACCCAACTGTGACAGGGCCACCACTCTCCCGCTGCCCACTGTGACATGGCCCCCTCAGTCACATGACCACCACTGTCCCGCTGTCCACTGTGACATGGATCCCACAGTGACATGGCCACCACTGACTTGCTGCCCATTGTGACATGGACCCAATTGTGACAGGGCCACCAGTGACCTGCTGCCCACTGTGACATGGCCCCCTCAGTCACATGACCACCACTGTCCCTCTGCCCACTGTGACATTGCCCCCACAGTGACGTGGCCACCACTGACCTGCTGTCCACTGTGACATGGCCCCACAGTGACATGGCCAGCACTGACTTGCTGCCCACTGTGACATGGCCCCCACAGTGACATGGCTACCACTAACCTGCTGCCCACTGTGAAATGTCCCCCACAGTGACATGGCCACCACTGACCTGCTGTCCACTGTGACATGGCCCCACAGTGACATGGCCAGCACTGACTTGCTGCCCGCTGTGACATGAACCTCACAGTGAGATGGCTACCACTAACCTGCTGCCCACTGTGACATGGCCCCCACAGTGACATGGCCACCACTGACCCGCTGCCCATTGTGACGTGACCCAACTGTGACAGGGCCACCACTGACCTGCTGCCCACTGTGACATGGCCCCCTCAGTCACATGACCACCTCTGTCCCGTTGTCCACTGTGACATGGCCCCCACAGTGACATGGCCACCAGTGACCTGCTGCCCATTGTGACATGGCCCCCACAGTGACATGGCTACCACTAACCTGCTGCCCACTGTGACATGGCCCCCACAGTGACATGGCCACCACTGACCTGCTGCCCATTGTGACATGGACCCAACTATGACAGGGCCACCACTGACCTGCTGTCCACTGTGACATGGCCCCCTCAGTCACATGACCACCACTGTCCCGCTGCCCACTGTGACATTGCCCCCACAGTGACGTGGCCACCACTGACCTGCTGTCCACTGTGACATGGCCCCACAGTGACATGGCCAGCACTGACTTGCTGCCCACTGTGACATGGCCCCCACAGTGACATGGCTACCACTAACCTGCTGCCCACTGTGAAATGTCCCCCACAGTGACATGGCCACCACTGACCTGCTGTCCACTGTGACATGGCCCCACAGTGACATGGCCAGCACTGACTTGCTGCCCGCTGTGACATGAACCTCACAGTGAGATGGCTACCACTAACCTGCTGCCCACTGTGACATGGCCCCCACAGTGACATGGCCACCACTGACCCGCTGCCCATTGTGACGTGACCCAACTGTGACAGGGCCACCACTGACCTGCTGCCCACTGTGACATGGCCCCCTCAGTCACATGACCACCTCTGTCCCGTTGTCCACTGTGACATGGCCCCCACAGTGACATGGCCACCAGTGACCTGCTGCCCATTGTGACATGGCCCCCACAGTGACATGGCTACCACTAACCTGCTGCCCACTGTGACATGGCCCCCACAGTGACATGGCCACCACTGACCTGCTGCCCATTGTGACATGGACCCAACTATGACAGGGCCACCACTGACCTGCTGTCCACTGTGACATGGCCCCCTCAGTCACATGACCACCACTGTCCCGCTGCCCACTGTGACATGGCCCCCACAGTGACATGGCCACCACTGACCTGCTGTCCACAGTGACATGGCCCCACAGTGACATGGCCAGCACTGACTTGCTGCCCGCTGTGACATGGCCCCCAGAGTGACATGGCTACCACTAACCTGCTGTCCACTGTGACATGGCCCCCACAGTGACATGGCCACCACTGACCCGCAGCCCATTGTGACATGGACCCAACTGTGACAGGGCCACCACTGACCTGCTGCCCACTGTGACATGGCCCCCTCAGTCACATGACCACCACTGTCCCGCTGTCCACTGTGACATGGCCCCCACAGTGACATGGCCACCACTGACCTGCTGTCCACTGTGACATGGCCCCACAGTGACATGGCCAGCACTGACTTGCTGCCCGCTGTGACATGGCCCCCACAGTGACATGGCTACCACTAACCTGCTGCCCACTGTGACATGGCCCCCACAGTGACATGGCCACCACTGACCCGCTGCCCATTGTGACGTGACCCACATGTGACAGGGCCACCACTGACCTGCTGCCCACTGTGACATGGCCCCCTCAGTCACATGACCACCACTGTCTCGCTGCCCACTCTGACATGGCCCCCACAGTGACATGGCCACCACTGACCTGCTGTCCACTGTGACATGCCCCCACAGTGACAGGGCCAGGACTGACTTGCTGCCCGCTGTGACATGACCCCCACAGTGACATGGCTACCACTAACCTGCTGCCCACTGTGACATGGCCCCCACAGTGACATGGCCACCACTGACCCGATGCCCATTGTGACATGGACCCAACTGTGACAGGGCCACCACTCTCCCGCTGCCCACTGTGACATGGCCCCCTCAGTCACATGACCACCACTGTCCCGCTGTCCACTGTGACATGGATCCCACAGTGACATGGCCACCACTGACCTGCTGCCCATTGTGACATGGACCCAATTGTGACAGGGCCACCAGTGACCTGCTGCCCACTGTGACATGGCCCCCTCAGTCACATGACCACCACTGTCCCTCTGCCCACTGTGACATTGCCCCCACAGTGACGTGGCCACCACTGACCTGCTGTCCACTGTGACATGGCCCCACAGTGACATGGCCAGCACTGACTTGCTGCCCACTGTGACATGGCCCCCACAGTGACATGGCTACCACTAACCTGCTGCCCACTGTGAAATGTCCCCCACAGTGACATGGCCACCACTGACCTGCTGTCCACTGTGACATGGCCCCACAGTGACATGGCCAGCACTGACTTGCTGCCCGCTGTGACATGAACCTCACAGTGAGATGGCTACCACTAACCTGCTGCCCACTGTGACATGGCCCCCACAGTGACATGGCCACCACTGACCCGCTGCCCATTGTGACGTGACCCAACTGTGACAGGGCCACCACTGACCTGCTGCCCACTGTGACATGGCCCCCTCAGTCACATGACCACCTCTGTCCCGTTGTCCACTGTGACATGGCCCCCACAGTGACATGGCTACCACTAACCTGCTGCCCACTGTGACATGGCCCCCACAGTGACATGGCCACCACTGACCTGCTGCCCATTGTGACATGGACCCAACTATGACAGGGCCACCACTGACCTGCTGCCCACTGTGACATGGCCCCCTCAGTCACATGACCAACACTGTCCCGCTGCCCACTGTGACATGGCCCCCACAGTGACATGGCCACCACTGACCTGCTGTCCACTGTGACATGGCCCTACAGTGACATGGCCAGCACTGACTTGCTGCCTGCTGTGACATGACCCCCACAGTGACATGGCTACCACAAACCTGCTGCCCACTGTGACATGGCCCCCACAGTGACATGGCTACCACTAACCTGCTGCCCACTGTGACATTGCCCCCATAGTGACATGGCCACCACTGACCCGCTGCCCATTGTGACATGGACCCAACTGTGACAGGGCCACCACTGACCCGCTGTCCACTGTGACATGGTCCCCACAGTGACATGGCTACCACTAACCTGCTGCCCATTGTGACATGGACCCAACTGTGACAGGGCCACCACTGACCCGCTGTCCACTGTGACATGGCCCCACAGTGACATGGCCAGCACTGACCCACAGCCCATTGTGACATGGACCCTACTGTGACAGGGCCACCACTAACCTGCTGCCCACTGTGACATGTCCCCCCCAGTGACATGACCACCACTGTCCCTCTGCCCACTGTGACATGTAGCCACAGTGACATGTCCAGCACTGACTTGCTGCCCGGTGTGAATTGGCCGCACCAGTGACATGGCCACCACTGACCTTCTGCCCTATGTGACATTGCCCCCACAGTGACATGGCCACCAGTGACCTGCTGCCCATTGTGACATGGCCCCCACAGTGACATGGCTACCACTAACCTGCTGCCCACTGTGACATGGCCCCCACAGTGACATGGCCACCACTGACTTGCTGCCCATTATGACATGGACCCAACTGTGACAGGGCCACCACTGACCTGCTGTCCACTGTGACATGGCCCCCTCAGTCACATGACCACCACTGTCCCGCTGCCCGCTGTGACATGGCCCCCACAGTGACATGGCCACCACTGACTTGCTGCCCACTGTGACATGGCCACCACAGTGACATGGCCACCACTGACCCGATGCCCATTGTGACATGGACCCAACTGTGACAGGGCCACCACTCTCCCGCTGCCCACTGTGACATGGCCCCCTCAGTCACATGACCACCACTGTCCCGCTGTCCACTGTGACATGGATCCCACAGTGACATGGCCACCACTGACCTGCTGCCCATTGTGACATGGACCCAATTGTGACAGGGCCACCAGTGACCTGCTGCCCACTGTGACATGGCCCCCTCAGTCACATGACCACCACTGTCCCTCTGCCCACTGTGACATTGCCCCCACAGTGACGTGGCCACCACTGACCTGCTGTCCACTGTGACATGGCCCCACAGTGACATGGCCAGCACTGACTTGCTGCCCGGTGTGACATGGCCCCCACAGTGACATGGCTACCACTAACCTGCTGCCCACTGTGAAATGTCCCCCACAGTGACATGGCCACCACTGACCTGCTGTCCACTGTGACATGGCCCCACAGTGACATGGCCAGCACTGACTTGCTGCCCGCTGTGACATGAACCTCACAGTGAGATGGCTACCACTAACCTGCTGCCCACTGTGACATGGCCCCCACAGTGACATGGCCACCACTGACCCGCTGCCCATTGTGACGTGACCCAACTGTGACAGGGCCACCACTGACCTGCTGCCCACTGTGACATGGCCCCCTCAGTCACATGACCACCTCTGTCCCGTTGTCCACTGTGACATGGCCCCCACAGTGACATGGCCACCAGTGACCTGCTGCCCATTGTGACATGGCCCCCACAGTGACAGGGCTACCACTAACCTGCTGCCCACTGTGACATGGCCCCCACAGTGACATGGCCACCACTGACCTGCTGCCCATTGTGACATGGACCCAACTATGACAGGGCCACCACTGACCTGCTGCCCACTGTGACATGGCCCCCTCAGTCACATGACCAACACTGTCCCGCTGCCCACTGTGACATGGCCCCCACAGTGACATGGCCACCACTGACCTGCTGTCCACTGTGACATGGCCCTACAGTGACATGGCCAGCACTGACTTGCTGCCTGCTGTGACATGACCCCCACAGTGACATGGCTACCACAAACCTGCTGCCCACTGTGACATGGCCCCCACAGTGACATGGCTACCACTAACCTGCTGCCCACTGTGACATTGCCCCCACAGTGACATGGCCACCACTGTCCCGCTGCCCATTGTGACATGGACCCAACTGTGACAGGGCCACCACTGACCCGCTGTCCACTGTGACATGGTCCCCACAGTGACATGGCTACCACTAACCTGCTGCCCATTGTGACATGGACCCAACTGTGACAGGGACACCACTGACCCGCTGTCCACTGTGACATGGCCCCACAGTGACATGGCCAGCACTGACCCACAGCCCATTGTGACATGGACCCTACTGTGACAGGGCCACCACTAACCTGCTGCCCACTGTGACATGTCCCCCCCAGTGACATGACCACCACTGTCCCTCTGCCCACTGTGACATGTAGCCACAGTGACATGGCCAGCACTGACTTGCTGCCCGGTGTGACATGGCCGCACCAGTGACATGGCCACCACTGACCTTCTGCCCTATGTGACATTGCCCCCACAGTGACATGGCCACCAGTGACCTGCTGCCCATTGTGACATGGCCCCCACAGTGACATGGCTACCACTAACCTGCTGCCCACTGTGACATGGCCCCCACAGTGACATGGCCACCACTGACTTGCTGCCCATTATGACATGGACCCAACTGTGACAGGGCCACCACTGACCTGCTGTCCACTGTGACATGGCCCCCTCAGTCACATGACCACCACTGTCCCGCTGCCCGCTGTGACATGGCCCCCACAGTGACATGGCCACCACTGACTTGCTGCCCACTGTGACATGGCCACCACAGTGACATGGCCACCACTGACCCGATGCCCATTGTGACATGGACCCAACTGTGACAGGGCCACCACTCTCCCGCTGCCCACTGTGACATGGCCCCCTCAGTCACATGACCACCACTGTCCCGCTGTCCACTGTGACATGGATCCCACAGTGACATGGCCACCACTGACCTACTGCCCATTGTGACATGGACCCAATTGTGACAGGGCCACCAGTGACCTGCTGCCCACTGTGACATGGCCCCCTCAGTCACATGACCACCACTGTCCCTCTGCCCACTGTGACATTGCCCCCACAGTGACGTGGCCACCACTGACCTGCTGTCCACTGTGACATGGCCCCACAGTGACATGGCCAGCACTGACTTGCTGCCCACTGTGACATGGCCCCCACAGTGACATGGCTACCACTAACCTGCTGCCCACTGTGAAATGTCCCCCACAGTGACATGGCCACCACTGACCTGCTGTCCACTGTGACATGGCCCCACAGTGACATGGCCAGCACTGACTTGCTGCCCGCTGTGACATGAACCTCACAGTGAGATGGCTACCACTAACCTGCTGCCCACTGTGACATGGCCCCCACAGTGACATGGCCACCACTGACCCGCTGCCCATTGTGACGTGACCCAACTGTGACAGGGCCACCACTGACCTGCTGCCCACTGTGACATGGCCCCCTCAGTCACATGACCACCTCTGTCCCGTTGTCCACTGTGACATGGCCCCCACAGTGACATGGCCACCAGTGACCTGCTGCCCATTGTGACATGGCCCCCACAGTGACATGGCTACCACTAACCTGCTGCCCACTGTGACATGGCCCCCACAGTGACATGGCCACCACTGACCTGCTGCCCATTGTGACATGGACCCAACTATGACAGGGCCACCACTGACCTGCTGCCCACTGTGACATGGCCCCCTCAGTCACATGACCAACACTGTCCCGCTGCCCACTGTGACATGGCCCCCACAGTGACATGGCCACCACTGACCTGCTGTCCACTGTGACATGGCCCTACAGTGACATGGCCAGCACTGACTTGCTGCCTGCTGTGACATGACCCCCACAGTGACATGGCTACCACAAACCTGCTGCCCACTGTGACATGGTCCCCACAGTGACATGGCTACCACAAACCTGCTGCCCACTGTGACATTGCCCCCACAGTGACATGGCCACCACTGTCCCGCTGCCCATTGTGACATGGACCCAACTGTGACAGGGCCACCACTGACCCGCTGTCCACTGTGACATGGTCCCCACAGTGACATGGCTACCACTAACCTGCTGCCCATTGTGACATGGACCCAACTGTGACAGGGCCACCACTGACCCGCTGTCCACTGTGACATGGCCCCACAGTGACATGGCCAGCACTGACCCACAGCCCATTGTGACATGGACCCTACTGTGACAGGGCCACCACTAACCTGCTGCCCACTGTGACATGTCCCCCCCAGTGACATGACCACCACTGTCCCTCTGCCCACTGTGACATGTAGCCACAGTGACATGGCCAGCACTGACTTGCTGCCCGGTGTGACATGGCCGCACCAGTGACATGGCCACCACTGACCTTCTGCCCTATGTGACATTGCCCCCACAGTGACATGGCCACCAGTGACCTGCTGCCCATTGTGACATGGCCCCCACAGTGACATGGCTACCACTAACCTGCTGCCCACTGTGACATGGCCCCCACAGTGACATGGCCACCACTGACTTGCTGCCCATTATGACATGGACCCAACTGTGACAGGGCCACCACTGACCTGCTGTCCACTGTGACATGGCCCCCTCAGTCACATGACCACCACTGTCCCGCTGCCCGCTGTGACATGGCCCCCACAGTGACATGGCCACCACTGACTTGCTGCCCACTGTGACATGGCCACCACAGTGACATGGCCAGGACTGACTTGCTGCCCGCTGTGACATGGCCCCCACAGTGACATGGCCACCACTGACTTGCTGCCCATTGTGACATGGACCCAACTGTGACAGGGCCACCACTTAACTGCTGCCCACTGTGACATGGCCCCCTCAGTCACATGACCACCACTGTCCTGCTGCCCACTGTGACATGGCCCCCACAGTGACATGGCTACCACTGACCCGCTGTCCACTGTGACATGGCCCCACAGTGACATGGCCACCACTGAGTTGCTGCCCGCTGTGACATGGCCCCCACAGTGACATGGCCACCACTGACCCGCAGCCCATTGTGACATGGACCCAAATGTGACAGGGCCACCACTGACCTGCTGCCCACTGTGACATGGCCCCCTCAGTCACATGACCACCACTGTCCCTCTGCCCACTGTGACATGCAGCCACAGTGACATGGCCAGCACTGACTTGCTGCCCGGTGTGACATGGCCGCACCAGTGACATGGCCACCACTGACCTGCTGCCCTCTGTGACATTGCCCCCACAGTGACATGGCCAATAGTGACCTGCTGCCCATTGTGACATGGCCCCAACAGTGACATGGCTACCACTAACCTGCTGCCCACTGTGACATGGCCCCCACAGTGACATGGCCACCACTGACTTGCTGCCCATTATGACATGGACCCAACTGTGACAGGGCCACCACTGACCTGCTGCCCACTGTGACATGGCCCCCTCAGTCACATGACCACCACTGTCCCGCTGCCCGCTGTGACATGGCCCCCACAGTGACATGGCCACCACTGACTTGCTGCCCACTGTGACATGGCCACCACAGTGACATGGCCAGGACTGACTTCCTGCCCGCTGTGACATGGCCCCCACAGTGACATGGCTACCACTAACCTGCTGCCCACTGTGACATGGCCCCACAGTGACATGGCCACCACTGAATTGCTGCCCATTGTGACATGGACCCAACTGTGACAGGGCCACCACTGACCTGCTGCGCACTGTGACATGGCCCCCACAGTCACATGACCACCACTGTCTCGCTGCCCACTGTGACATGGCCCCCACAGTGACATGGCCACCACTGACCCGCTGCTCATTGTGACATGGACCCAACTGTGACAGGGCCACCACTTAACTGCTGCCCACTGTGACATGGCCCCCTCAGTCACATGACCACCACTGTCCTGCTGCCCACTGTGACATGGCCTCCATAGTGACATGGCTACCACTGACCCGCTGTCCACTGTGACATGGCCCCACAGTGACATGGCCACCACTGACTTGCTGCCCGCTGTGACATGGCCCCCACAGTGACATGGCCACCACTGACCCGCAGCCCATTGTGACATGGACCCAAATGTGACAGGGCCACCACTGACCTGCTGCCCACTGTGACATGGCCCCCTCAGTCACATGACCACCACTGTCCCGCTGCCCACTGTGACATGGCCCCCACAGTGACATGGCCACCACTGACCCGCTGCCCATTGTGACATGGACCCAACTGTGACAGGGCCACCACTTAACTGCTGCCCACTGTGACATGGCCCCCTCAGTCACATGACCACCACTGTCCCGCTGCCCGCAGTGACATGGCCCCCACAGTGACATGGCCACCACTGACTTGCTGCCCACTGTGACATGGCCACCACAGTGACATGGCCAGGACTGACTTGCTGCCCACTGTGACATGGCCCCCACAGTGACATGGCCACCACTGACCCGCTGCCCATTGTGACGTGACCCAACTGTGACAGGGCCACCACTGACCTGCTGCCCACTGTGACATGGCCCCCTCAGTCACATGACCACCTCTGTCCCGTTGTCCACTGTGACATGGCCCCCACAGTGACATGGCCACCAGTGACCTGCTGCCCATTGTGACATGGCCCCCACAGTGACATGGCTACCACTAACCTGCTGCCCACTGTGACATGGCCCCCACAGTGACATGGCCACCACTGACCTGCTGCCCATTGTGACATGGACCCAACTATGACAGGGCCACCACTGACCTGCTGCCCACTGTGACATGGCCCCCTCAGTCACATGACCACCACTGTCCCGCTGCCCACTGTGACATGGCCCCCACAGTGACATGGCCACCACTGACCTGCTGTCCACTGTGACATGGCCCCACAGTGACATGGCCAGCACTGACTTGCTGCCTGCTGTGACATGACCCCCACAGTGACATGGCTACCACAAACCTGCTGCCCACTGTGACATGGCCCCCACAGTGACATGGCTACCACTAACCTGCTGCCCACTGCGACATTGCCCCCACAGTGACATGGCCACCACTGACTTGCTGCCCACTGTGACATGGCCACCACAGTGACATGGCCAGGACTGACTTGCTGCCCGCTGTGACATGGCCCCCACAGTGACATGGCCACCACTGACTTGCTGCCCATTGTGACATGGACCCAACTGTGACAGGGCCACCACTTAACTGCTGCCCACTGTGACATGGCCCCCTCAGTCACATGACCACCACTGTCCTGCTGCCCACTGTGACATGGCCCCCACAGTGACATGGCTACCACTGACCCGCTGTCCACTGTGACATGGCCCCACAGTGACATGGCCACCACTGAGTTGCTGCCCGCTGTGACATGGCCCCCACAGTGACATGGCCACCACTGACCCGCAGCCCATTGTGACATGGACCCAAATGTGACAGGGCCACCACTGACCTGCTGCCCACTGTGACATGGCCCCCTCAGTCACATGACCACCACTGTCCCTCTGCCCACTGTGACATGCAGCCACAGTGACATGGCCAGCACTGACTTGCTGCCCGGTGTGACATGGCCGCACCAGTGACATGGCCACCACTGACCTGCTGCCCTCTGTGACATTGCCCCCACAGTGACATGGCCAATAGTGACCTGCTGCCCATTGTGACATGGCCCCAACAGTGACATGGCTACCACTAACCTGCTGCCCACTGTGACATGGCCCCCACAGTGACATGGCCACCACTGACTTGCTGCCCATTATGACATGGACCCAACTGTGACAGGGCCACCACTGACCTGCTGCCCACTGTGACATGGCCCCCTCAGTCACATGACCACCACTGTCCCGCTGCCCGCTGTGACATGGCCCCCACAGTGACATGGCCACCACTGACTTGCTGCCCACTGTGACATGGCCACCACAGTGACATGGCCAGGACTGACTTGCTGCCCGCTGTGACATGGCCCCCACAGTGACATGGCTACCACTAACCTGCTGCCCACTGTGACATGGCCCCCACAGTGACATGGCCACCACTGACCCGCTGCCCATTGTGACGTGACCCAACTGTGACAGGGCCACCACTGACCTGCTCCCCACTGTGACATGGCCCCCTCAGTCACATGACCACCTCTGTCCCGTTGTCCACTGTGACATGGCCCCCACAGTGACATGGCCACCAGTGACCTGCTGCCCATTGTGACATGGCCCCCACAGTGACATGGCTACCACTAACCTGCTGCCCACTGTGACATGGCCCCCACAGTGACATGGCCACCACTGACCTGCTGCCCATTGTGACATGGACCCAACTATGACAGGGCCACCACTGACCTGCTGCCCACTGTGACATGGCCCCCTCAGTCACATGACCACCACTGTCCCGCTGCCCACTGTGACATGGCCCCCACAGTGACATGGCCACCACTGACCTGCTGTCCACTGTGACATGGCCCCACAGTGACATGGCCAGCACTGACTTGCTGCCTGCTGTGACATGACCCCCACAGTGACATGGCTACCACAAACCTGCTGCCCACTGTGACATGGCCCCCACAGTGACATGGCTACCACTAACCTGCTGCCCACTGTGACATTGCCCCCACAGTGACATGGCCACCACTGTCCCGCTGCCCATTGTGACATGGACCCAACTGTGACAGGGCCACCACTGACCCGCTGTCCACTGTGACATGGTCCCCACAGTGACATGGCTACCACTAACATGCTGCCCATTGTGACATGGACCCAACTGTGACAGGGCCACCACTGACCCGCTGCCCACTGTGACATGGCCCCAAAGTGACATGGCCAGCACTGACCCGCAGCCCATTGTGACATGGACCCTACTGTGACAGGGCCACCACTAACCTGCTGCCCACTGTGACATGTCCCCCCCAGTGACATGACCACCACTGTCCCTCTGCCCACTGTGACATGTCCCCCACAGTGACATGGCTACCACTGACCCGCTGTCCACTGTGACATGGCCCCACAGTGACATGGCCACCACTGACTTGCTGCCCGCTGTGACATGGCCCCCACAGTGACATGGTCACTACTGACCCGCAGCCCATTGTGACAAGGACCCAAATGTGACAGGGCCACCACTGACCTGCTGCCCACTGTGACATGGCCCCCTCAGTCACATGACCACCACTGTCCCTCTGCCCACTGTGACATGTAGCCACAGTGACATGGCCAGCACTGACTTGCTGCCCGGTGTGACATGGCCGCACCAGTGACATGGCCACCACTGACCTGCTGCCCTCTGTGACATTGCCCCCACAGTGACATGGCCAATAGTGACCTGCTGCCCATTGTGACATGGCCCCCACAGTGACATGGCTACCACTAACCTGCTGCCCACTGTGACATGGCCCCCACAGTGACATGGCCACCACTGACTTGCTGCCCATTATGACATGGACCCAACTGTGACAGGACCACCACTGACCTGCTGCCCACTGTGACATGGCCCCCTCAGTCACATGACCACCACTGTTCCGCTGCCCGCTGTGACATGGCCCCCACAGTGACATGGCCACCACTGACTTGCTGCCCACTGTGACATGGCCACCACAGTGACATGGCCAGGACTGACTTGCTGCCCGCTGTGACATGGCCCCCACAGTGACATGGCTACCACTAACCTGCTGCCCACTGTGACATGGCCCCCACAGTGACATGGCCACCACTGACTTGCTGCCCATTGTGACATGGACCCAACTGTGACAGGGCCACCACTTAACTGCTGCCCACTGTGACATGGCACCCTCAGTCACATGACCACCACTGTCCTGCTGCCCACTGTGACATGGCCCCCACAGTGACATGGCTACCACTGACCCGCTGTCCACTGTGACATGGCCCCACAGTGACATGGCCACCACTGACTTGCTGCCCGCTGTGACATGGCCCCCACAGTGACATGGCCACCACTGACCCGCAGCCCATTGTGACATGGACCCAAATGTTGCAGGGCCACCACTGACCTGCTGCCCACTGTGACATGGCCCCCTCAGTCACATGACCAGAACTGTCCCGCTGCCCACTCTGACATGGCCCCCACAGTGACATGGCCACCACTGACCCGCTGCCCATTGTGACATGGACCCAACTGTGACAGGGCCACCACTTAACTGCTGCCCACTGTGACATGGCCCCCTCAGTCACATGACCACCACTGACCCGCTGTCCACTGTGACATGGCCCCACAGTGACATGGCCACCACTGAATTGCTGCCCATTATGACATGGACCCAACTGTGACAGGGCCACCACTGACCTGCTGCCCACTGTGACATGGCCCCCTCAGTCACATGACCACCACTGTCCCGCTGCCCGCTGTGACATGGCCCCCACAGTGACATGGCCACCACTGACTTGCTGCCCACTGTGACATGGCCACCACAGTGACATGGCCAGGACTGACTTGCTGCCCGCTGTGACATGGCCCCCACAGTGACATGGCTACCACTAACCTGCTGCCCACTGTGACATGGCCCCCACAGTGACATGGCCACCACTGACCCGCTGCCCATTGTGACGTGACCCAACTGTGACAGGGCCACCACTGACCTGGTGCCCACTGTGACATGGCCCCCTCAGTCACATGACCACCTCTGTCCCGTTGTCCACTGTGACATGGCCCCCACAGTGACATGGCCACCAGTGACCTGCTGCCCATTGTGACATGGCCCCCACAGTGACATGGCTACCACTAACCTGCTGCCCACTGTGACATGGCCCCCACAGTGACATGGCCACCACTGACCTGCTGCCCATTGTGACATGGACCCAACTATGACAGGGCCACCACCGACCTGCTGCCCACTGTGACATGGCCCCCTCAGTCACATGACCACCACTGTCCCGCTGCCCACTGTGACATGGCCCCCACAGTGACATGGCCACCACTGACCTGCTGTCCACTGTGACATGGCCCTACAGTGACATGGCCAGCACTGACTTGCTGCCTGCTGTGACATGACCCCCACAGTGACATGGCTACCACAAACCTGCTGCCCACTGTGACATGGCCCCCACAGTGACATGGCTACCACTAACCTGCTGCCCACTGTGACATTGCCCCCACAGTGACATGGCCACCACTGTCCCGCTGCCCATTGTGACATGGACCCAACTGTGACAGGGCCACCACTGACCCGCTGTCCACTGTGACATGGTCCCCACAGTGACATGGCTACCACTAACATGCTGCCCATTGTGACATGGACCCAACTGTGACAGGGCCACCACTGACCCGCTGTCCACTGTGACATGGCCCCACAGTGACATGGCCAGCACTGACCCGCAGCCCATTGTGACATGGACCCTACTGTGACAGGGCCACCACTAACCTGCTGCCCACTGTGACATGTCCCCCCCAGTGACATGACCACCACTGTCCCTCTGCCCACTGTGACATGTAGCCACAGTGACATGGCCAGCACTGACTTGCTGCCCGGTGTGACATGGCCGCACCAGTGACATGGCCACCACTGACCTGCTGCCCTCTGTGACATTGCCCCCACAGTGACATGGCCAATAGTGACCTGCTGCCCATTGTGACATGGCCCCACAGTGACATGGCTACCACTAACCTGCTGCCCACTGTGACATGGCCCCCACAGTGACATGGCCACCACTGACTTGCTGCCCATTATGATATGGACCCAACTGTGACAGGGCCACCACTGACCTGCTGCCCACTGTGACATGGCCCCCTCAGTCACATGACCACCACTGTCCCGCTGCCCGCTGTGACATGGCCCCCACAGTGACATGGCCACCACTGACTTGCTGCCCACTGTGACATGGCCACCACAGTGACATGGCCAGGACTGACTTGCTGCCCGCTGTGACATGGCCCCCACAGTGACATGGCTACCACTGACCCGCTGTCCACTGTGACATGGCCCCACAGTGACATGGCCACCACTGACTTGCTGCCCGCTGTGACATGGCCCCCACAGTGACATGGCCACCACTGACCCGCAGCCCATTTTGACATGGACCCAAATGTGACAGGGCCACCACTGACCTGCTGCTCACTGTGACATGGCCCCCTCAGTCACATGACCACCACTGTCCCGCTGCCCACTGTGACATGGCCCCCACAGTGACATGGCCACCACTGACCCGCTGCCCATTGTGACATGGACCCAACTGTGACAGGGCCACCACTTAACTGCTGCCCACTGTGACATGGCCCCCTCAGTCACATGACCACCACTGTCCTGCTGCCCACTGTGACATGGCCCCCACAGTGACATGGCTACCACTGACCCGCTGTCCACTGTGACATGGCCCCACAGTGACATGGCCACCACTGACTTGCTGCCCGCTGTGACATGGCCCCCACAGTGACATGGCCACCACTGACCCGCAGCCCATTGTGACATGGACCCAAATGTGACAGGGCCACCACTGACCTGCTGCTCACTGTGACATGGCCCCCTCAGTCACATGACCACCACTGTCCCGCTGCCCACTGTGACATGGCCCCCACAGTGACATGGCCACCACTGACCCGCTGCCCATTGTGACATGGACCCAACTGTGACAGGGCCACCACTTAACTGCTGCCCACTGTGACATGGCCCCCTCAGTCACATGACCACCACTGTCCTGCTGCCCACTGTGACATGGCCCCCACAGTGACATGGCTACCACTGACCCGCTGTCCACTGTGACATGGCCCCACAGTGACATGGCCACCACTGACTTGCTGCCCATTATGACATGGACCCAACTGTGACAGGGCCACCACTGACCTGCTGCCCACTGTGACATGGCCCCCTCAGTCACATGACCACCACTGTCCCGCTGCCCGCTGTGACATGGCCCCCACAGTGACATGGCCACCACTGACTTGCTGCCCACTGTGACATGGCCACCACAGTGACATGGCCAGGACTGACTTGCTGCCCGCTGTGACATGGCCCCCACAGTGACATGGCTACCACTAACCTGCTGCCCACTGTGACATGGCCCCCACAGTGACATGGCCACCACTGACCCGCTGCCCATTGTGACGTGACCCAACTGTGACAGGGCCACCACTGACCTGCTGCCCACTGTGACATGGCCCCCTCAGTCACATGACCACCTCTGTCCCGTTGTCCACTGTGACATGGCCCCCACAGTGACATGGCCACCAGTGACCTGCTGCCCATTGTGACATGGCCCCCACAGTGACATGGCTACCACTAACCTGCTGCCCACTGTGACATGGCCCCCACAGTGACATGGCCACCACTGACCTGCTGCCCATTGTGACATGGACCCAACTATGACAGGGCCACCACTGACCTGCTGCCCACTGTGACATGGCCCCCTCAGTCACATGACCACCACTGTCCCGCTGCCCACTGTGACATGGCCCCCACAGTGACATGGCCACCACTGACCTGCTGTCCACTGTGACATGGCCCCACAGTGACATGGCCAGCACTGACTTGCTGCCTGCTGTGACATGACCCCCACAGTGACATGGCTACCACAAACCTGCTGCCCACTGTGACATGGCCCCCACAGTGACATGGCTACCACTAACCTGCTGCCCACTGTGACATTGCCCCCACAGTGACATGGCCACCACTGTCCCGCTGCCCATTGTGACATGGACCCAACTGTGACAGGGCCACCACTGACGCGCTGTCCACTGTGACATGGTCCCCACAGTGACATGGCTACCACTAACATGCTGCCCATTGTGACATGGACCCAACTGTGACAGGGCCACCACTGACCCGCTGTCCACTGTGACATGGCCCCACAGTGACATGGCCAGCACTGACCCGCAGCACATTGTGACATGGACCCTACTGTGACAGGGCCACCACTAACCTGCTGCCCACTGTGACATGTCCCCCCCAGTGACATGACCACCACTGTCCCTCTGCCCACTGTGACATGTAGCCACAGTGACATGGCCAGCACTGACTTGCTGCCCGGTGTGACATGGCCGCACCAGTGACATGGCCACCACTGACCTTCTGCCCTCTGTGACATTGCCCCCACAGTGACATGGCCACCACTGACCCGCTGCCCATTGTGACGTGACCCAACTGTGACAGGGCCACCACTGACCTGGTGCCCACTGTGACATGGCCCCCTCAGTCACATGACCACCTCTGTCCCGTTGTCCACTGTGACATGGCCCCCACAGTGACATGGCCACCAGTGACCTGCTGCCCATTGTGACATGGCCCCCACAGTGACATGGCTACCACTAACCTGCTGCCCACTGTGACATGGCCCCCACAGTGACATGGCCACCACTGACCTGCTGCCCATTGTGACATGGACCCAACTATGACAGGGCCACCACCGACCTGCTGCCCACTGTGACATGGCCCCCTCAGTCACATGACCACCACTGTCCCGCTGCCCACTGTGACATGGCCCCCACAGTGACATGGCCACCACTGACCTGCTGTCCACTGTGACATGGCCCTACAGTGACATGGCCAGCACTGACTTGCTGCCTGCTGTGACATGACCCCCACAGTGACATGGCTACCACAAACCTGCTGCCCACTGTGACATGGCCCCCACAGTGACATGGCTACCACTAACCTGCTGCCCACTGTGACATTGCCCCCACAGTGACATGGCCACCACTGTCCCGCTGCCCATTGTGACATGGACCCAACTGTGACAGGGCCACCACTGACCCGCTGTCCACTGTGACATGGTCCCCACAGTGACATGGCTACCACTAACATGCTGCCCATTGTGACATGGACCCAACTGTGACAGGGCCACCACTGACCCGCTGTCCACTGTGACATGGCCCCACAGTGACATGGCCAGCACTGACCCGCAGCCCATTGTGACATGGACCCTACTGTGACAGGGCCACCACTAACCTGCTGCCCACTGTGACATGTCCCCCCCAGTGACATGACCACCACTGTCCCTCTGCCCACTGTGACATGTAGCCACAGTGACATGGCCAGCACTGACTTGCTGCCCGGTGTGACATGGCCGCACCAGTGACATGGCCACCACTGACCTGCTGCCCTCTGTGACATTGCCCCCACAGTGACATGGCCAATAGTGACCTGCTGCCCATTGTGACATGGCCCCACAGTGACATGGCTACCACTAACCTGCTGCCCACTGTGACATGGCCCCCACAGTGACATGGCCACCACTGACTTGCTGCCCATTATGATATGGACCCAACTGTGACAGGGCCACCACTGACCTGCTGCCCACTGTGACATGGCCCCCTCAGTCACATGACCACCACTGTCCCGCTGCCCGCTGTGACATGGCCCCCACAGTGACATGGCCACCACTGACTTGCTGCCCACTGTGACATGGCCACCACAGTGACATGGCCAGGACTGACTTGCTGCCCGCTGTGACATGGCCCCCACAGTGACATGGCTACCACTGACCCGCTGTCCACTGTGACATGGCCCCACAGTGACATGGCCACCACTGACTTGCTGCCCGCTGTGACATGGCCCCCACAGTGACATGGCCACCACTGACCCGCAGCCCATTTTGACATGGACCCAAATGTGACAGGGCCACCACTGACCTGCTGCTCACTGTGACATGGCCCCCTCAGTCACATGACCACCACTGTCCCGCTGCCCACTGTGACATGGCCCCCACAGTGACATGGCCACCACTGACCCGCTGCCCATTGTGACATGGACCCAACTGTGACAGGGCCACCACTTAACTGCTGCCCACTGTGACATGGCCCCCTCAGTCACATGACCACCACTGTCCTGCTGCCCACTGTGACATGGCCCCCACAGTGACATGGCTACCACTGACCCGCTGTCCACTGTGACATGGCCCCACAGTGACATGGCCACCACTGACTTGCTGCCCGCTGTGACATGGCCCCCACAGTGACATGGCCACCACTGACCCGCAGCCCATTGTGACATGGACCCAAATGTGACAGGGCCACCACTGACCTGCTGCTCACTGTGACATGGCCCCCTCAGTCACATGACCACCACTGTCCCGCTGCCCACTGTGACATGGCCCCCACAGTGACATGGCCACCACTGACCCGCTGCCCATTGTGACATGGACCCAACTGTGACAGGGCCACCACTTAACTGCTGCCCACTGTGACATGGCCCCCTCAGTCACATGACCACCACTGTCCTGCTGCCCACTGTGACATGGCCCCCACAGTGACATGGCTACCACTGACCCGCTGTCCACTGTGACATGGCCCCACAGTGACATGGCCACCACTGACTTGCTGCCCATTATGACATGGACCCAACTGTGACAGGGCCACCACTGACCTGCTGCCCACTGTGACATGGCCCCCTCAGTCACATGACCACCACTGTCCCGCTGCCCGCTGTGACATGGCCCCCACAGTGACATGGCCACCACTGACTTGCTGCCCACTGTGACATGGCCACCACAGTGACATGGCCAGGACTGACTTGCTGCCCGCTGTGACATGGCCCCCACAGTGACATGGCTACCACTAACCTGCTGCCCACTGTGACATGGCCCCCACAGTGACATGGCCACCACTGACCCGCTGCCCATTGTGACGTGACCCAACTGTGACAGGGCCACCACTGACCTGCTGCCCACTGTGACATGGCCCCCTCAGTCACATGACCACCTCTGTCCCGTTGTCCACTGTGACATGGCCCCCACAGTGACATGGCCACCAGTGACCTGCTGCCCATTGTGACATGGCCCCCACAGTGACATGGCTACCACTAACCTGCTGCCCACTGTGACATGGCCCCCACAGTGACATGGCCACCACTGACCTGCTGCCCATTGTGACATGGACCCAACTATGACAGGGCCACCACTGACCTGCTGCCCACTGTGACATGGCCCCCTCAGTCACATGACCACCACTGACCCGCTGCCCACTGTGACATGGCCCCCACAGTGACATGGCCACCACTGACCTGCTGTCCACTGTGACATGGCCCCACAGTGACATGGCCAGCACTGACTTGCTGCCTGCTGTGACATGACCCCCACAGTGACATGGCTACCACAAACCTGCTGCCCACTGTGACATGGCCCCCACAGTGACATGGCTACCACTAACCTGCTGCCCACTGTGACATTGCCCCCACAGTGACATGGCCACCACTGTCCCGCTGCCCATTGTGACATGGACCCAACTGTGACAGGGCCACCACTGACGCGCTGTCCACTGTGACATGGTCCCCACAGTGACATGGCTACCACTAACATGCTGCCCATTGTGACATGGACCCAACTGTGACAGGGACACCACTGTCCCGCTGCCCACTGTGACATGGCCCCCACAGTGACATGGCCACCACTGACCCGCTGCCCATTGTGACATGGACCCAACTGTGACAGGGCCACCACTTAACTGCTGCCCACTGTGACATGGCCCCCTCAGTCACATGACCACCACTGTCCTGCTGCCCACTGTGACATGGCCCCCACAGTGACATGGCTACCACTGACCCGCTGTCCACTGTGACATGGCCCCACAGTGACATGGCCACCACTGACTTGCTGCCCGCTGTGACATGGCCCCCACAGTGACATGGCCACCACTGACCCGCAGCCCATTGTGACATGGACCCAAATGTGACAGGGCCACCACTGACCTGCTGCTCACTGTGACATGGCCCCCTCAGTCACATGACCACCACTGTCCCGCTGCCCACTGTGACATGGCCCCCACAGTGACATGGCCACCACTGACCCGCTGCCCATTGTGACATGGACCCAACTGTGACAGGGCCACCACTTAACTGCTGCCCACTGTGACATGGCCCCCTCAGTCACATGACCACCACTGTCCTGCTGCCCACTGTGACATGGCCCCCACAGTGACATGGCTACCACTGACCCGCTGTCCACTGTGACATGGCCCCACAGTGACATGGCCACCACTGACTTGCTGCCCATTATGACATGGACCCAACTGTGACAGGGCCACCACTGACCTGCTGCCCACTGTGACATGGCCCCCTCAGTCACATGACCACCACTGTCCCGCTGCCCGCTGTGACATGGCCCCCACAGTGACATGGCCACCACTGACTTGCTGCCCACTGTGACATGGCCACCACAGTGACATGGCCAGGACTGACTTGCTGCCCGCTGTGACATGGCCCCCACAGTGACATGGCTACCACTAACCTGCTGCCCACTGTGACATGGCCCCCACAGTGACATGGCCACCACTGACCCGCTGCCCATTGTGACGTGACCCAACTGTGACAGGGCCACCACTGACCTGCTGCCCACTGTGACATGGCCCCCTCAGTCACATGACCACCTCTGTCCCGTTGTCCACTGTGACATGGCCCCCACAGTGACATGGCCACCAGTGACCTGCTGCCCATTGTGACATGGCCCCCACAGTGACATGGCTACCACTAACCTGCTGCCCACTGTGACATGGCCCCCACAGTGACATGGCCACCACTGACCTGCTGCCCATTGTGACATGGACCCAACTATGACAGGGCCACCACTGACCTGCTGCCCACTGTGACATGGCCCCCTCAGTCACATGACCACCACTGTCCCGCTGCCCACTGTGACATGGCCCCCACAGTGACATGGCCACCACTGACCTGCTGTCCACTGTGACATGGCCCCACAGTGACATGGCCAGCACTGACTTGCTGCCTGCTGTGACATGACCCCCACAGTGACATGGCTACCACAAACCTGCTGCCCACTGTGACATGGCCCCCACAGTGACATGGCTACCACTAACCTGCTGCCCACTGTGACATTGCCCCCACAGTGACATGGCCACCACTGTCCCGCTGCCCATTGTGACATGGACCCAACTGTGACAGGGCCACCACTGACGCGCTGTCCACTGTGACATGGTCCCCACAGTGACATGGCTACCACTAACATGCTGCCCATTGTGACATGGACCCAACTGTGACAGGGCCACCACTGACCCGCTGTCCACTGTGACATGGCCCCACAGTGACATGGCCAGCACTGACCCGCAGCACATTGTGACATGGACCCTACTGTGACAGGGCCACCACTAACCTGCTGCCCACTGTGACATGTCCCCCCCAGTGACATGACCACCACTGTCCCTCTGCCCACTGTGACATGTAGCCACAGTGACATGGCCAGCACTGACTTGCTGCCCGGTGTGACATGGCCGCACCAGTGACATGGCCACCACTGACCTTCTGCCCTCTGTGACATTGCCCCCACAGTGACATGGCCACCACTGACCCGCTGCCCATTGTGACGTGACCCAACTGTGACAGGGCCACCACTGACCTGGTGCCCACTGTGACATGGCCCCCTCAGTCACATGACCACCTCTGTCCCGTTGTCCACTGTGACATGGCCCCCACAGTGACATGGCCACCAGTGACCTGCTGCCCATTGTGACATGGCCCCCACAGTGACATGGCTACCACTAACCTGCTGCCCACTGTGACATGGCCCCCACAGTGACATGGCCACCACTGACCTGCTGCCCATTGTGACATGGACCCAACTATGACAGGGCCACCACCGACCTGCTGCCCACTGTGACATGGCCCCCTCAGTCACATGACCACCACTGTCCCGCTGCCCACTGTGACATGGCCCCCACAGTGACATGGCCACCACTGACCTGCTGTCCACTGTGACATGGCCCTACAGTGACATGGCCAGCACTGACTTGCTGCCTGCTGTGACATGACCCCCACAGTGACATGGCTACCACAAACCTGCTGCCCACTGTGACATGGCCCCCACAGTGACATGGCTACCACTAACCTGCTGCCCACTGTGACATTGCCCCCACAGTGACATGGCCACCACTGTCCCGCTGCCCATTGTGACATGGACCCAACTGTGACAGGGCCACCACTGACCCGCTGTCCACTGTGACATGGTCCCCACAGTGACATGGCTACCACTAACATGCTGCCCATTGTGACATGGACCCAACTGTGACAGGGCCACCACTGACCCGCTGTCCACTGTGACATGGCCCCACAGTGACATGGCCAGCACTGACCCGCAGCCCATTGTGACATGGACCCTACTGTGACAGGGCCACCACTAACCTGCTGCCCACTGTGACATGTCCCCCCCAGTGACATGACCACCACTGTCCCTCTGCCCACTGTGACATGTAGCCACAGTGACATGGCCAGCACTGACTTGCTGCCCGGTGTGACATGGCCGCACCAGTGACATGGCCACCACTGACCTGCTGCCCTCTGTGACATTGCCCCCACAGTGACATGGCCAATAGTGACCTGCTGCCCATTGTGACATGGCCCCACAGTGACATGGCTACCACTAACCTGCTGCCCACTGTGACATGGCCCCCACAGTGACATGGCCACCACTGACTTGCTGCCCATTATGATATGGACCCAACTGTGACAGGGCCACCACTGACCTGCTGCCCACTGTGACATGGCCCCCTCAGTCACATGACCACCACTGTCCCGCTGCCCGCTGTGACATGGCCCCCACAGTGACATGGCCACCACTGACTTGCTGCCCACTGTGACATGGCCACCACAGTGACATGGCCAGGACTGACTTGCTGCCCGCTGTGACATGGCCCCCACAGTGACATGGCTACCACTGACCCGCTGTCCACTGTGACATGGCCCCACAGTGACATGGCCACCACTGACTTGCTGCCCGCTGTGACATGGCCCCCACAGTGACATGGCCACCACTGACCCGCAGCCCATTTTGACATGGACCCAAATGTGACAGGGCCACCACTGACCTGCTGCTCACTGTGACATGGCCCCCTCAGTCACATGACCACCACTGTCCCGCTGCCCACTGTGACATGGCCCCCACAGTGACATGGCCACCACTGACCCGCTGCCCATTGTGACATGGACCCAACTGTGACAGGGCCACCACTTAACTGCTGCCCACTGTGACATGGCCCCCTCAGTCACATGACCACCACTGTCCTGCTGCCCACTGTGACATGGCCCCCACAGTGACATGGCTACCACTGACCCGCTGTCCACTGTGACATGGCCCCACAGTGACATGGCCACCACTGACTTGCTGCCCGCTGTGACATGGCCCCCACAGTGACATGGCCACCACTGACCCGCAGCCCATTGTGACATGGACCCAAATGTGACAGGGCCACCACTGACCTGCTGCTCACTGTGACATGGCCCCCTCAGTCACATGACCACCACTGTCCCGCTGCCCACTGTGACATGGCCCCCACAGTGACATGGCCACCACTGACCCGCTGCCCATTGTGACATGGACCCAACTGTGACAGGGCCACCACTTAACTGCTGCCCACTGTGACATGGCCCCCTCAGTCACATGACCACCACTGTCCTGCTGCCCACTGTGACATGGCCCCCACAGTGACATGGCTACCACTGACCCGCTGTCCACTGTGACATGGCCCCACAGTGACATGGCCACCACTGACTTGCTGCCCATTATGACATGGACCCAACTGTGACAGGGCCACCACTGACCTGCTGCCCACTGTGACATGGCCCCCTCAGTCACATGACCACCACTGTCCCGCTGCCCGCTGTGACATGGCCCCCACAGTGACATGGCCACCACTGACTTGCTGCCCACTGTGACATGGCCACCACAGTGACATGGCCAGGACTGACTTGCTGCCCGCTGTGACATGGCCCCCACAGTGACATGGCTACCACTAACCTGCTGCCCACTGTGACATGGCCCCCACAGTGACATGGCCACCACTGACCCGCTGCCCATTGTGACGTGACCCAACTGTGACAGGGCCACCACTGACCTGCTGCCCACTGTGACATGGCCCCCTCAGTCACATGACCACCTCTGTCCCGTTGTCCACTGTGACATGGCCCCCACAGTGACATGGCCACCAGTGACCTGCTGCCCATTGTGACATGGCCCCCACAGTGACATGGCTACCACTAACCTGCTGCCCACTGTGACATGGCCCCCACAGTGACATGGCCACCACTGACCTGCTGCCCATTGTGACATGGACCCAACTATGACAGGGCCACCACTGACCTGCTGCCCACTGTGACATGGCCCCCTCAGTCACATGACCACCACTGACCCGCTGCCCACTGTGACATGGCCCCCACAGTGACATGGCCACCACTGACCTGCTGTCCACTGTGACATGGCCCCACAGTGACATGGCCAGCACTGACTTGCTGCCTGCTGTGACATGACCCCCACAGTGACATGGCTACCACAAACCTGCTGCCCACTGTGACATGGCCCCCACAGTGACATGGCTACCACTAACCTGCTGCCCACTGTGACATTGCCCCCACAGTGACATGGCCACCACTGTCCCGCTGCCCATTGTGACATGGACCCAACTGTGACAGGGCCACCACTGACGCGCTGTCCACTGTGACATGGTCCCCACAGTGACATGGCTACCACTAACATGCTGCCCATTGTGACATGGACCCAACTGTGACAGGGACACCACTGACCCGCTGTCCACTGTGACATGGCCCCACAGTGACATGGCCAGCACTGACCCGCAGCCCATTGTGACATGGACCCTACTGTGACAGGGCCACCACTAACCTGCTGCCCACTGTGACATGTCCCCCCCAGTGACATGACCACCACTGTCCCTCTGCCCACTGTGACATGTAGCCACAGTGACATGGCCAGCACTGACTTGCTGCCCGGTGTGACATGGCCGCACCAGTGACATGGCCACCACTGACCTTCTGCCCTCTGTGACATTGCCCCCACAGTGACATGGCCACCAGTGACCTGCTGCCCATTGTGACATGGCCCCCACAGTGACATGGCTACCACTAACCTGCTGCCCACTGTGACATGGCCCCCACAGTGACATGGCCACCACTGACTTGCTGCCCATTATGACATGGACCCAACTGTGACAGGGCCACCACTGACCTGCTGTCCACTGTGACATGGCCCCCTCAGTCACATGACCACCACTGTCCCGCTGCCTGCTGTGACATGGCCCCCACAGTGACATGGCCACCACTGACTTGCTGCCCACTGTGACATGGCCACCACAGTGACATGGCTAGGACTGACTTGCTGCCCGCTGTGACATGGCCCCCACAGTGACATGGCTACCACTAACCTGCTGCCCACTGTGACATGGCCCCCACAGTGACATGGCCACCACTGACCCGCTGCCCATTGTGACATGGACCCAAATGTGACATGGCCACCACTGACTTGCTGCCCACTGTGACATGGCCCCCTCAGTCACATGACCACCACTGTCCCTCTGCCCACTGTGACATGTAGCCACAGTGACATGGCCAGCACTGACTTGCTGCCCGGTGTGACATGGCCGCACCAGTGACATGGCCACCACTGACCTGCTGCCCTCTGTGACATTGCCCCCACAGTGACATGGCCAATAGTGACCTGCTGCCCATTGTGACATGGCCCCACAGTGACATGGCTACCACTAACCTGCTGCCCACTGTGACATGGCCCCCACAGTGACATGGCCACCACTGACTTGCTGCCCATTATGATATGGACCCAACTGTGACAGGGCCACCACTGACCTGCTGCCCACTGTGACATGGCCCCCTCAGTCACATGACCACCACTGTCCCGCTGCCCGCTGTGACATGGCCCCCACAGTGACATGGCCACCACTGACTTGCTGCCCACTGTGACATGGCCACCACAGTGACATGGCCAGGACTGACTTGCTGCCCGCTGTGACATGGCCCCCACAGTGACATGGCTACCACTAACCTGCTGCCCACTGTGACATGGCCCCCACAGTGACATGGCCACCACTGACTTGCTCCCATTGTGACATGGACCCAACTGTGACAGGGCCACCACTGACCTGCTGCGCACTGTGACATGGCCCCCACAGTCACATGACCACCACTGTCTCGCTGCCCACTGTGACATGGCCCCCACAGTGACATGGCCACCACTGACCCGCTGCCCATTGTGACATGGACCCAACTGTGACAGGGCCACCACTTAACTGCTGCCCACTGTGACATGGCCCCCTCAGTCACATGACCACCACTGTCCTGCTGCCCACTGTGACATGGCCCCCACAGTGACATGGCTACCACTGACCCGCTGTCCACTGTGACATGGCCCCACAGTGACATGGCCACCACTGACTTGCTGCCCGCTGTGACATGGCCCCCACAGTGACATGGCCACCACTGACCCGCTGCCCATTGTGACATGGACCCAACTGTGACAGGGTCACCACTGACCTGCTGCCCACTGTGACATGGCCCCCTCAGTCACATGACCACCACTGTCCCGCTGCCCTCTGTGACATGGCCCCCACAGTGACATGTCAACCACTTACCCGCTGTCCACTGTGACATTGCCCCACAGTGACATGACTACCACTAACGTGGTGCCCACTGTGACATGGCGCCCACTGTGACATGGTCCCCACAGTGACATGGTGTCACGTCCCGCTCAGACGAGGGGGACAAGTGACTCAGATTCCCAAATCCCCAATGGAGCGGACAACAAGTCTCCAAGTCTAAACATTTATTAACTACTCACAATGTACCAATTGAACACACGATAGTTGTCTAAGTATATAGCAAGTTGTGGCAAGCAATATAATATGCCTTGCATTGCTTAATAGGAAAGGGAAAAGAGGGAGATAGAGGGAATGGGGAAATACAGATCACCGGTCTGGGTTTCTGCGCTGATCCTGCCGACGAGGGTTCCGGGAGGCACAGGAGACATCCGTCTTTTTCGCTGGCATCCGTCTTCTTCGCTTCACTGCACTCTCTTTCTCCCGGGCCGCGCGCGCACCCCCTCTTCTTGATTTATACCCACTTTCCTTGGGTCCATCCCCTAGGTCGACCCACATACCTACGTATCCCATGTACGGGGAGGGGTAAGGTGTTTCATGGGATGATGTAATTAGCATGATCATGTTAGCCCTCGTTAGCATATTGAGGGGTGTTAACTTTAATATGCATTTTGTGGATAAGGAAGCAAAGGTCATTCACCGGACAGATGGCCCTTGAAGTTTTGGCCAGGTGCACCAGAGCAGAGCCGTCCTGTCTTCACAGGGCTCCCTCCTCCAGTCCCATCTTGTGTTATTCGGCCAGCCTTATCAGCTTCGACCTCCACAGAATGCACCCTGTGACTCATAGTTTTGTCTTGCGAGTGTTTGAGGCATTTCTTTGATCAGCCTCAACTTTTGCTTTCTCAGGCTGTTTTTCTTAGTTTCTCACAGGCCTGGTTTCTCGTCTCTCACATCCCACCCCGTGACTCAAACACTCCAAGTTCTTCTTTGACCATTGTGATCCCAAAAGGTATAGGGAAAAGGAAGACAGAAGGTGAGAGAACATATAGCTAATTGCTGCAAGGCATACTATTAAAAGCAAAAATTTGCATAATATCACAATACTAATATTTACAAGCCATCTTCCCCACCCCGTGAGTCCTGAGGATCCCAGTGATGTGACCCATGACCCAGGGTTCCATCCATCAAACTAGTCCATCAGTCCATAAAAAGGTTCTCACTTCCCGTTGTTGATCATCTTCATCATGGCACGGTCTCCTCTATAGAGGTGGTGGCATTTTGGATGGGGATGTAGCATTCTCCCTCAGTTAGATTCAGCACACCGCACAGTCCATGTTCCTTCAGCAATGCTAGCCGGATTTTGCAACGCCATCTTAGATGCTTGTTGGGTCTGCACCTTTAATTCCTTGAAGTCATACCTTGTTAGTACATATAATTGCTAAGTTAAATTTTCTAAAACTATCTGAGGTTACACAATCACATTATCAGGTCTATAAGGATTTAAATGGGAATACAATTTAATATTCAGGTACAATTCATTAATGTTTAATTTGTGGGATCAAACCCCTTCAACTAGTCTTTGATGACTGCATCTTGCTGTTGATGGATGTGGTGTTGTAAGGACCACATACAGTTATATGAGCTAGCACTGTAATCTGTTTTGGTATTTGCAAGCACCAGTTTGCAGCCACAGGTGGCTCACAGGCTTCCTTTATTTTGGAGGTGATTCCCAATAAGGTAACTTAAGGCACAGCTCCAGGTTAACCTTCTAATAAGTGAACTCATTAAATGTACCTGTAGAATTTCCTGGATTGTTGATTGTAATTGATTGGCAATGATTTATTCCACACTCAGCAGGTATGATTCCACAAATCATATAATAATGTAAGCAGATTACAAATAATAACTAGCCAATAATGCCTACAACCATTGAAATTGCTAAAAGTAACATAGGTCTCCTGTTGTCCAGGATCGATGTTCTGTAAAACACATATATACATAACAAAACAATGATGGTTAGAAAGAAGGGACAATCCACCTGGTATTGATGCAGTATTCTTTCCCATGGGCATCAGTAGCCACCCATGAACAAATATTGATGGGAGTTTTTAGGGTTAGGGGTACTTGCCCCACGATGGGCAAGTCTACTAGAACAGGTTGCCCAGGATAACGGAGCGGGTTTGCAGGGTCTTTAGTCTCTTTTTTCCTGGCGAGTATGGACAGAGGCTTAGGACAGAACGCGGTAAGTCGTGGGCACCCATTAATTCCCCACCGGCTGTTTATCTTCATTACTGCGTCTGCACCCGTTGTGGCCATCCTGGTTCGAGGGGTTTTAGGGCCTGCTTTAGAAGTCCATTGGTGCGTTCCACAATTCCATTTGCTTGGGGATAGTATGGAGTATGGAAAATCCACTGAATTCCTTCATCTTGAGCCCACTCCTGAACCACCCCGGCAGTAAAGTGACTACCGTTGTCTGATTGGATCGATTTGGGCTTAGGCAAGTAGCTAAACCAACGTTTTAACCCCTTCACCGTATTTTCTGCAGTTGCTCGAGATACAGCTTCTGCTTGAGTTAGGCCCGATACTATTTCCACCCCCACCAATACATAACGTTTTCCCTCAGAGAGCCGGAAAGGGCCAATATAATCCACCTGCCAGGTGTCCCATAGTCCCTTGTTGTCCCTTAGGTGTAGGGGTTGGTCCTTAAGAGGGTTGTGCTCTCCCAGCCGAGTACGACATAGACTACATGCTGAAATAATGGTATTGCACAATTCCCTGGTTACGGACCATCCCCTGCTTATTGCCTCTTTAAACAAATCTTTGCTTCCTGAATGACCCCGCTTTACATGCAGCCATTCCAGTAAGTGTTCCCATTTCTCCTCCTCACCTTCTGTAGCAGTTCTCATCAAACGAGTCATTGAATCCACCTGGTTGTTTAGCAGGTGGGCAGGGTGATTTCCTGACTGGTGTGCAGCAACCCATCCTACTAAAAAGGACTTCCGTTTTGCAATGTTTAAGATTTCCTCCCACTTTTCACGCTGCCACACGGGTACCCGATTTACTTCCCAGTGGTTTTGTTCCCAAAATGTGAGCCATTCGGTACATCCCTTGAATACGGCATAGGAGTCTGTGTAAATAAATACTGGTTCTGTAGTCTCAGCTTCTTTAACAATCACGCTCCATACCGCTGTTAACTCTCCCACCTGAGCACTTCCCTCACCCTCTGTTATGATTCGGTCCCCCGAGTCAACATGCAGTGCTACTGCTCGGTATTTCCATACCTTTCCCTCTCTTCTAGAAGATGCATCGGTGAACCATACATTCTTTAGATGGGTTTCAAATGGGGGAGCAGGTTTTATGTATGAGGGAGGAGGTTCAGGGTGGTCGGAAGGTGGATCTTGTATTTTGAGCACTTTGGGTGCCCCCTCCTCTATCTGATATGTGTGGCAGTAATGATCTAATTGTGCATACCACTTCCTCACTGTGTCTCGCTGCGCAACCCCCACAGGAGGGGGGGTTCCGGCCAGTACTGGTTTCAGGACCTTAAAAGGTCCTCGTAGAATGATTAGTTGCTGCCTTATGATTTTTTCAGCTTCCTGCAAAGCTAGGGTAACCACAAAAAGACCCTTCTCCCAGATCGAGTAACGCTTTTCTGCATCTTTGAAACTGCGCGGATGAAACCCTATAGGGCGAGTGGTACCCTCCGGCCCACGTTGCCACATATGTATGGATAGTCCATGAATTGCAAAACCCCACTCAATTTGGAATGGATCTGTTGGATGTATCGGCCCTAAAGCCTGATATACTCCAGCCTCAAAGATTAACAGCTTTAAGGCTTCTTCATGGACAGGAGTCCAGTCCCAAATAGCCCTTTTGCGTGCCAAATCATATAAAGGACGAGCTATGATGGAAAAATCGGGAATATGTTTCCTCCAAAATACCAGCAAGCCTAAGGCATGTTGCAGCTCCTTCTTATTTTCAGGGCTCTTTACTTCTTCCAGGGTAGTTAAAGTTTCTGGGGGAATACACACTGTTCCTCCCCGCCACCAAATACCCAGAAACTTTACCTCAGAGGATGGGAGTTGTACCTTCTCAGCTGGAATTTGGAGCCCTAAATTTTCTAGGTGGGTGATTATCTCTGTCTGGGTCTGTCCCACTGCAGCAGCATCAGAGCCACCAATCAGAACATCGTCAATATATTGATATATCCTGACCCCTTCCCTTGGAGGGATTTGAGCAAGCTCCTGTGCTAGTGCATAATGAGCGATGGTCGGCGAATGGCAGTATCCCTGGGGGAGACGTGTAAAAGTAAATTGCACACCTTCCCATGTAAAGGCAAAGCGATCTCTGTCTGCCTCCTGTATGGGGACCATAAAGAACATATCTTTCACATCAATAGTTGCTAAGATCTGGTGGGCTTGTTCCTGTATGGTTGCAATCAGTTCAGCTATGTTAGGCACTGCAGCTGTTAGAGGACCTGTATTGGCATTTAATCGCCGATAGTCAATTGTCAGACGCCACTTTCCGTTAGGTTTACGGACTGGCCACACTGGGGAATTATAGGGTGAGTGAGTTGGAATGATTATCCCTTGCTCCCGCAGCTCTGCTATTACCGGAGTGATCCCCTCCCTTGCACCTAACGGTAAGGCGTAAGGTTTCACATTAACAGTTTTAGAAGGAGGAAGCGCAGGCGCTTGCTGTAAAAGTCTTATAGAGGCAGTTGGGGACCCAAATTTCCATTCCCTTCCTTTTGAATCCACCCAAGCTTGTCCCTTCAATAGGTCAAGTCCCAGGATATTTGTGGGGAAATTTCCCAGGATCATCATAGCCTCTGTTGCAGTTTCATTCCCAGGTAACCAGCATTTCACCCGAGCAGTCGGCTGTGGCTTAGAGTCCCCGAAAACATCTGTAACCCAGATCTGCTTTTTGTCAGCAATTATGCCATTCCGCTTGGCAACCTCAGTTTGGAGTGCTGAAATCTGAGCACCCGTATCTACTAGAAATGTAACTGGAGTTTTAAAGGGACCGAGCGGAAAGGTAATCAACAAGTCTCCTTTAGTATTCTCTGTGAGCCTCCTTAAGTGGACCCACCCGCCATCCCCCGGCTCACTTACTGGGGATGGCGCATCCAGTTTCCCGACCCTAAATCAATCAAGTCCTCTTCAGGGGCAGTTGGTGTTTGAGAAGCAATTACCACCATCTCGTTAGTTTCCAGCTCTGTCCCTCCCTTTGCCCGAAAGGTCCGCTCGGTTGGGGGGGGCAGCTTTCTTTTGTCTTTCCAGGCTCGAATGAGCTTTTCTAAAACTGTAGTAGGCATACCATCCATTAACTCTCGGGGAATCCCCTGTCCAATTCCCTCAGTCCACAAGAGGTTTCTCTTTGCTCTTAAAACTTGCGGAGGGGAAGGAGGCGGATTTTCCTGCTGTTCCACTCTGCGTACCGAGGGCTTAGGTTTACCCGTTCCCCTGGTAAGGCCCATTCTCCGGCCATAATTTATTAAGTCCTGAGCTATCTCTCCCCAGGTCATGGCTTCTCCCCCCGCCCGTCTCCCCCCTCGCGGGGCTAATGCATTCCGCAAACGATCTTGTAATTGTACTGCATGTGATTTCAAAGAGTCCGGCAAGCCCCGAATCAGGGGAGTCATTTGATCAGGGTTAGCAATTAATAGCATCGGGGAAGGCTGCTGCGGAACCAAACGCCTGTCATGCATTAATTGGAGACAAGCAGCCTTCTGCAGACTTTCAGTCAAATGATTTACGGTTGGGGTCTCGATACATACTGGATCCCCCCTTTCCAAGGGGTCCAGACCCCCAGCCCAATAAGCAGCTCGTTGAGTTAACGACCACGGCTCTCTCTGGTCGTCAGTAACTAAGAAAACCCCTGGCCCCCAGTAACCCTGGGCCTCATCTTCTGATAACAAAATTCGGTCGCCACCAGTCAAAGATACCCTCCACACGTATTCAGTCTCAGTTTCCTGAGCTCGTCTGGTATATTTCTCCTGAATTTTCGCAAGCTCAGTCGCTGGATATGGTGTAGTTCGAATGGTGACCTGCGGAGCTCTTCCACCCTGACCCTCGGTGGTCTCCGTTTTAATTAATGGTCTTAAATCTGCCCCCTCATTTTCGGGGTAAAAAATTTCTCGGCTTATCTCTAAATCCTTTGTTGGATACAAGGGTCTGGCTGCTGCTTTTGCCAGACTCGTAACTCCCTGTTCACTATCCGGAACAGAGCCGAAATCTGTCCGGTTGCAGGTTTCTTGTTCTTTCCCCTCTTTTTCGGACCGTGAGATTTTTTCTCGGTCCAAGGCATCTAACAGAGCCATGTGAAATCGCTGAGAGGTGTTACGCTCATCAGCTAATTGGCTTTTCAGAACTTCAGTTTGCTCTTGCCAGAGTTTAGCTTTTTGTTCAGTAACTTTACGTTCCTCAACCAATTGATCCTGGAGAGCTTTTACCAGATCTTGTAAGGATTTGATCATTTCCCCTTCTAATTGTTTCTTAACATGTTTATCTTTTGGGGCTGCAGTCAGTGCTGCCCCTAATACAGCGCACACTACAGCTTTTCCTTTGCCTGGTCGCGACCCTTGCACCCCCGCAAGTGCACTGATATAGCTTGCCACTGCTTCTGGATTATGCCAATTATCGTGGGCCCAAACCTCTACTAAAGGAGGAGGACAAGCCTTATACTCCTTCAGTTTCTCAAAAATAGGGGAGCAGTCAAGCACCGACATTTCCTGGCCAGTCATGGCTTGCCACTGCTCGAACCTCTCCTGGCTTAGAGCTGAGAGGTCACTTCCCGATTCTCCCTGTCCTTATCGGATAGAGAATTGGTATCCCTCCGACCCTTTCCCAGTGTATAGCTGAGGGGCCAATTCCCAGTTCTCCCTGTCCGAGTTGGTCGGATAGAGAACCAGTATCTCATAAGACTTTCCGACACCGAAGGGGATCCTGCCGACTACGCCAATTTTAATGTCACGTCCCGCTCAGACGAGGGGGACAAGTGACTCAGATTCGCAAATCCCCAATGGAGCGGACAACAAGTCTCCAAGTCTAAACATTTATTAACTACTCACAATGTACTAATTGAACACACGATAGTTGGCTAAGTATATAGCAAGTTGTGGCAAGCAATATAATATGCCTTGCATTGCTTAATAGGAAAGGGAAAAGAGGGAGATAGAGGGAATGGGGAAATACAGATCACCGGTCTGGGTTTCTGTGCTGATCCTGCCGACGAGGGTTCCGGGAGGCACAGGAGACATCCGTCTTTTTCGCTGGCATCCGTCTTCTTCGCTTCACTGCACTCTCTTTCTCCCGGGCCGCGCGCGCACCCCCTCTTCTTGATTTATACCCACTTTCCTTGGGTCCATCCCCTAGGTCGACCCACATACCTACGTATCCCATGTACGGGGAGGGGTAAGGTGTTTCATGGGATGATGTAATTAGCATGATCATGTTAGCCCTCGTTAGCATATTGAGGGGTGTTAACTTTAATATGCATTTTGTGGATAAGGAAGCAAAGGTCATTCATCGGACAGATGGCCCTTGAAGTTTTGGCCAGGTGCACCAGAGCAGAGCCGTCCTGTCTTCACAGGGCTCCCTCCTCCAGTCCCATCTTGTGTTATTCGGCCAGCCTTATCAGCTTCGACCTCCACAGAATGCACCCTGTGACTCACAGTTTTGTCTTGCGAGTGTTTGAGGCATTTCTTTGATCAGCCTCAACTTTTGCTTTCTCAGGCTGTTTTTCTTAGTTTCTCACAGGCCTGGTTTCTCGTCTCTCACACATGGCCACCACTGACCTGCCGACCACTGTGACATGACCCCCACAGTCACATGGCCACCACTGACTTGCTGCCCGCTGTGACATGGCCCCCACAGTGACATGGCTACCATTAACCTGCTGCCCACTGTGACATGGACCCAACTGTGACAGGGCCACCACTGACTTGCTGCCCACTGTGACATGGCGCACATAGTGACATGGCCACCCCTGACCGGCTGCCCACTGTGACATGACCCCACAGTGACATGGCCACCACTGACCTGCTGCCCAGTGTAACATGTCCCCAAAAGTGACATGGCCACCACTGACCTGCCGACCACTGTGACATGGCCCCCACAGTGACATGGCCACCACTGACATGCTGCCCATCGTGACATGGCCACAACAGTCACATGACCACCACTGTCCCGCTGTCCACCTTGACATGTCCCCCACAGTGACATGGCCACCAGTGACCTGCTGCCCATTGTGACATGGCCCCCACAGTGACATGGCCACCACTGACTTGCTGCCCATTGTGACATGGACACAACTGTGACAGGGCCACCACTGACTTGCTGCCCACTGTGACATGGCCCCCACAGTGACATGGCCACCACTGACCTGCTGTCCACTGTGACATGGCCGCCACAGTGACATGGCCACCACTGACTTGCTGCCCATTATGACATGGACCCAACTGTGACAGGGCCACCACTGACCTGCTGCCCACTGTGACATGGCCCCCTCAGTCACATGACCACCACTGTACCACTGCCCACTGTGACAGGGCCCCCACAGTGACATGGCCACCACTGACTTGCTGCCCACTGTGACATGGCCCCCTCAGTGACATGACCACCACTGTCCCACTGCCCACTGTGACATGGCCCCCACAGTGACATGGCCACCACTGACTTGCTGACCACTGTGACATGGCGCCCATAGTGACATGGCCACCCCTGACAGGCTGCCCACTGTGACATGGCCCCCATAGTGACATGGCCACCACTGACCTGCTGCCCACTGTTAAATGGCCCCCACAGTGACATGTATGTCACGGTCCACTCGTTGGACTCGTGATGGTTCGTTTGCTACGATCTCGAAAGTGCGAAATTAAGGTGACCAACATGAAAGGGGATAGCAGTAATCAAAGAGTGAAACTTTATTGTGTTGCCTGTGAAGCGGCACGCGATAGTTAGAGATGGGTGAAAGAAAGGAGAAAAGTAAAGTTAAGTTTAGAGAGAGGGAAGAGAGAGGTTATAGCTACCAGCGCTGATCTCACGACGTCCTCACGGTCCCGGGTCCAGCTGAGGCTGCGTCGTCGATCGTCGTGGTCCTTGGTGGGGAAGCTTCCCATTTTCATTGTCCAGAAGTCATCTTTTATGCTCAGTAACACACCTTGCTCCACCTCTGCCTCAGGGGTCTCCGCCCTTCTCGAGCGAGGCTACCGCGCATGCACGGGGAGGAGTGTCTGAGGCGTGGTCAGTCTTGGAGGCGGGTAACCTTCAACCAGGCGTTGTGTTTTGGTATTATAATGAAACAAAGTTCGTCTAAGGTTCATGATTGCTCCATCGATGTTATGGCAACAGTCACGATCCATCTTTTTTGACAATGGCTATGCAATTATCTCTAACAGCTCCGGCTAGGCCCAGGTACCGAACAATAGCACAACACTCTTTGTATTACACGGCTCAGGCACCAAAGAACAGCACTGCACTGCCTGCACCACACGGGTCAGTGCTCAGGAGAACAGCACAGCATTGGCTGTGCCACACAGTTCTGCATTCAGGAGCCTTTGCACCACATTCCACTCCAAGGATCGGCAACTGTGTTCCAAAGAGGCCGTTGTCGGGTCCCTCACTGTCCATGTCCCGGACAACAATGTTGAGACAATGCTGATCATCTGACCGACTCTTACACATGGCCACCACTGACACGCTGCCCACTGTGACATGGACCCAACTGTGACAGGGCCACCACTGACACGCTGCCCACTGTGACATGGCCCCCACAGTGACATGGCCATCAGTAACCTGCTGCCCACTGTGACATGGCCCCCACAGTGACATGGCCACCACTGACTTGCTGCCCACTGTGACATGGCCCCCACAGTGACATGGCCACCACTGACCTGCTGCCCATTGTGACATGACCCCCACAGTGACATGGCTACCACTAACCTGCTGCCCACTGTGACATGGCCCCCACAGTGACATGGCTACCACTAACCTGCTGCCCACTGTGACATGGCCCCCACAGTGACATGGCCACCACTGACCCGCTGCCCATTGTGACATGGACCCAACTGTGACAGGGCCACCACTGACCTGCTGCCCACTGTGACATGGCCCCCTCAGTCACATGACCACTACTGTCCCGCTGCCCACTGTGACATGGTCCCCATAGTGACATGGCCACCACTGACCCGCTGTCCACTGTGACATGGCCCCACAGTGACATGGCCAGCACTGACTTGCTGCCAACTGTGACATGACCCCCACAGTGACATGGCTACCACTAACCTGCCGCCCACTGTGACATGTCCCCTCATGTGACATGGCCACCACTGACCTGCTGCCCATTGTGACATGGACCCAACTGTGACAGGGCCACCACTGACCTGCTGCCCACTGTGACATGGCCCCCTCAATCACATGACCACCACTGTCCTGCTGCCCACTGTGACATGGCCCCCACAGTGACATGGCTACCACTAACCTGCTGCCCACTGTGACATGGCCCCCACAGTGACATGGCCACCACTGACCTGCTGTCCACTGTGACATGGCCCCACAGTGACATGGCCAGCACTGACTTGCTGCCTGCTGTGACATGACCCCCACAGTGACATGGCTACCACAAACCTGCTGCCCACTGTGACATGGCCCCCACAGTGACATGGCTACCACTAACCTGCTGCCCACTGTGACATTGCCCCCACAGTGACATGGCCACCACTGTCCCGCTGCCCATTGTGACATGGACCCAACTGTGACAGGGCCACCACTGACGCGCTGTCCACTGTGACATGGTCCCCACAGTGACATGGCTACCACTAACATGCTGCCCATTGTGACATGGACCCAACTGTGACAGGGACACCACTGACCCGCTGTCCACTGTGACATGGCCCCACAGTGACATGGCCAGCACTGACCCGCAGCCCATTGTGACATGGACCCTACTGTGACAGGGCCACCACTAACCTGCTGCCCACTGTGACATGTCCCCCCCAGTGACATGACCACCACTGTCCCTCTGCCCACTGTGACATGTAGCCACAGTGACATGGCCAGCACTGACTTGCTGCCCGGTGTGACATGGCCGCACCAGTGACATGGCCACCACTGACCTTCTGCCCTCTGTGACATTGCCCCCACAGTGACATGGCCACCAGTGACCTGCTGCCCATTGTGACATGGCCCCCACAGTGACATGGCTACCACTAACCTGCTGCCCACTGTGACATGGCCCCCACAGTGACATGGCCACCACTGACTTGCTGCCCATTATGACATGGACCCAACTGTGACAGGGCCACCACTGACCTGCTGTCCACTGTGACATGGCCCCCTCAGTCACATGACCACCACTGTCCCGCTGCCTGCTGTGACATGGCCCCCACAGTGACATGGCCACCACTGACTTGCTGCCCACTGTGACATGGCCACCACAGTGACATGGCTAGGACTGACTTGCTGCCCGCTGTGACATGGCCCCCACAGTGACATGGCTACCACTAACCTGCTGCCCACTGTGACATGGCCCCCACAGTGACATGGCCACCACTGACCCGCTGCCCATTGTGACATGGACCCAAATGTGACATGGCCACCACTGACTTGCTGCCCACTGTGACATGGCCCCCTCAGTCACATGACCACCACTGTCCCTCTGCCCACTGTGACATGTAGCCACAGTGACATGGCCAGCACTGACTTGCTGCCCGGTGTGACATGGCCGCACCAGTGACATGGCCACCACTGACCTGCTGCCCTCTGTGACATTGCCCCCACAGTGACATGGCCAATAGTGACCTGCTGCCCATTGTGACATGGCCCCACAGTGACATGGCTACCACTAACCTGCTGCCCACTGTGACATGGCCCCCACAGTGACATGGCCACCACTGACTTGCTGCCCATTATGATATGGACCCAACTGTGACAGGGCCACCACTGACCTGCTGCCCACTGTGACATGGCCCCCTCAGTCACATGACCACCACTGTCCCGCTGCCCGCTGTGACATGGCCCCCACAGTGACATGGCCACCACTGACTTGCTGCCCACTGTGACATGGCCACCACAGTGACATGGCCAGGACTGACTTGCTGCCCGCTGTGACATGGCCCCCACAGTGACATGGCTACCACTAACCTGCTGCCCACTGTGACATGGCCCCCACAGTGACATGGCCACCACTGACTTGCTCCCATTGTGACATGGACCCAACTGTGACAGGGCCACCACTGACCTGCTGCGCACTGTGACATGGCCCCCACAGTCACATGACCACCACTGTCTCGCTGCCCACTGTGACATGGCCCCCACAGTGACATGGCCACCACTGACCCGCTGCCCATTGTGACATGGACCCAACTGTGACAGGGCCACCACTTAACTGCTGCCCACTGTGACATGGCCCCCTCAGTCACATGACCACCACTGTCCTGCTGCCCACTGTGACATGGCCCCCACAGTGACATGGCTACCACTGACCCGCTGTCCACTGTGACATGGCCCCACAGTGACATGGCCACCACTGACTTGCTGCCCGCTGTGACATGGCCCCCACAGTGACATGGCCACCACTGACCCGCTGCCCATTGTGACATGGACCCAACTGTGACAGGGTCACCACTGACCTGCTGCCCACTGTGACATGGCCCCCTCAGTCACATGACCACCACTGTCCCGCTGCCCTCTGTGACATGGCCCCCACAGTGACATGTCAACCACTTACCCGCTGTCCACTGTGACATTGCCCCACAGTGACATGACTACCACTAACGTGGTGCCCACTGTGACATGGCGCCCACTGTGACATGGTCCCCACAGTGACATGGTGTCACGTCCCGCTCAGACGAGGGGGACAAGTGACTCAGATTCCCAAATCCCCAATGGAGCGGACAACAAGTCTCCAAGTCTAAACATTTATTAACTACTCACAATGTACCAATTGAACACACGATAGTTGTCTAAGTATATAGCAAGTTGTGGCAAGCAATATAATATGCCTTGCATTGCTTAATAGGAAAGGGAAAAGAGGGAGATAGAGGGAATGGGGAAATACAGATCACCGGTCTGGGTTTCTGCGCTGATCCTGCCGACGAGGGTTCCGGGAGGCACAGGAGACATCCGTCTTTTTCGCTGGCATCCGTCTTCTTCGCTTCACTGCACTCTCTTTCTCCCGGGCCGCGCGCGCACCCCCTCTTCTTGATTTATACCCACTTTCCTTGGGTCCATCCCCTAGGTCGACCCACATACCTACGTATCCCATGTACGGGGAGGGGTAAGGTGTTTCATGGGATGATGTAATTAGCATGATCATGTTAGCCCTCGTTAGCATATTGAGGGGTGTTAACTTTAATATGCATTTTGTGGATAAGGAAGCAAAGGTCATTCACCGGACAGATGGCCCTTGAAGTTTTGGCCAGGTGCACCAGAGCAGAGCCGTCCTGTCTTCACAGGGCTCCCTCCTCCAGTCCCATCTTGTGTTATTCGGCCAGCCTTATCAGCTTCGACCTCCACAGAATGCACCCTGTGACTCATAGTTTTGTCTTGCGAGTGTTTGAGGCATTTCTTTGATCAGCCTCAACTTTTGCTTTCTCAGGCTGTTTTTCTTAGTTTCTCACAGGCCTGGTTTCTCGTCTCTCACATCCCACCCCGTGACTCAAACACTCCAAGTTCTTCTTTGACCATTGTGATCCCAAAAGGTATAGGGAAAAGGAAGACAGAAGGTGAGAGAACATATAGCTAATTGCTGCAAGGCATACTATTAAAAGCAAAAATTTGCATAATATCACAATACTAATATTTACAAGCCATCTTCCCCACCCCGTGAGTCCTGAGGATCCCAGTGATGTGACCCATGACCCAGGGTTCCATCCATCAAACTAGTCCATCAGTCCATAAAAAGGTTCTCACTTCCCGTTGTTGATCATCTTCATCATGGCACGGTCTCCTCTATAGAGGTGGTGGCATTTTGGATGGGGATGTAGCATTCTCCCTCAGTTAGATTCAGCACACCGCACAGTCCATGTTCCTTCAGCAATGCTAGCCGGATTTTGCAACGCCATCTTAGATGCTTGTTGGGTCTGCACCTTTAATTCCTTGAAGTCATACCTTGTTAGTACATATAATTGCTAAGTTAAATTTTCTAAAACTATCTGAGGTTACACAATCACATTATCAGGTCTATAAGGATTTAAATGGGAATACAATTTAATATTCAGGTACAATTCATTAATGTTTAATTTGTGGGATCAAACCCCTTCAACTAGTCTTTGATGACTGCATCTTGCTGTTGATGGATGTGGTGTTGTAAGGACCACATACAGTTATATGAGCTAGCACTGTAATCTGTTTTGGTATTTGCAAGCACCAGTTTGCAGCCACAGGTGGCTCACAGGCTTCCTTTATTTTGGAGGTGATTCCCAATAAGGTAACTTAAGGCACAGCTCCAGGTTAACCTTCTAATAAGTGAACTCATTAAATGTACCTGTAGAATTTCCTGGATTGTTGATTGTAATTGATTGGCAATGATTTATTCCACACTCAGCAGGTATGATTCCACAAATCATATAATAATGTAAGCAGATTACAAATAATAACTAGCCAATAATGCCTACAACCATTGAAATTGCTAAAAGTAACATAGGTCTCCTGTTGTCCAGGATCGATGTTCTGTAAAACACATATATACATAACAAAACAATGATGGTTAGAAAGAAGGGACAATCCACCTGGTATTGATGCAGTATTCTTTCCCATGGGCATCAGTAGCCACCCATGAACAAATATTGATGGGAGTTTTTAGGGTTAGGGGTACTTGCCCCACGATGGGCAAGTCTACTAGAACAGGTTGCCCAGGATAACGGAGCGGGTTTGCAGGGTCTTTAGTCTCTTTTTTCCTGGCGAGTATGGACAGAGGCTTAGGACAGAACGCGGTAAGTCGTGGGCACCCATTAATTCCCCACCGGCTGTTTATCTTCATTACTGCGTCTGCACCCGTTGTGGCCATCCTGGTTCGAGGGGTTTTAGGGCCTGCTTTAGAAGTCCATTGGTGCGTTCCACAATTCCATTTGCTTGGGGATAGTATGGAGTATGGAAAATCCACTGAATTCCTTCATCTTGAGCCCACTCCTGAACCACCCCGGCAGTAAAGTGACTACCGTTGTCTGATTGGATCGATTTGGGCTTAGGCAAGTAGCTAAACCAACGTTTTAACCCCTTCACCGTATTTTCTGCAGTTGCTCGAGATACAGCTTCTGCTTGAGTTAGGCCCGATACTATTTCCACCCCCACCAATACATAACGTTTTCCCTCAGAGAGCCGGAAAGGGCCAATATAATCCACCTGCCAGGTGTCCCATAGTCCCTTGTTGTCCCTTAGGTGTAGGGGTTGGTCCTTAAGAGGGTTGTGCTCTCCCAGCCGAGTACGACATAGACTACATGCTGAAATAATGGTATTGCACAATTCCCTGGTTACGGACCATCCCCTGCTTATTGCCTCTTTAAACAAATCTTTGCTTCCTGAATGACCCCGCTTTACATGCAGCCATTCCAGTAAGTGTTCCCATTTCTCCTCCTCACCTTCTGTAGCAGTTCTCATCAAACGAGTCATTGAATCCACCTGGTTGTTTAGCAGGTGGGCAGGGTGATTTCCTGACTGGTGTGCAGCAACCCATCCTACTAAAAAGGACTTCCGTTTTGCAATGTTTAAGATTTCCTCCCACTTTTCACGCTGCCACACGGGTACCCGATTTACTTCCCAGTGGTTTTGTTCCCAAAATGTGAGCCATTCGGTACATCCCTTGAATACGGCATAGGAGTCTGTGTAAATAAATACTGGTTCTGTAGTCTCAGCTTCTTTAACAATCACGCTCCATACCGCTGTTAACTCTCCCACCTGAGCACTTCCCTCACCCTCTGTTATGATTCGGTCCCCCGAGTCAACATGCAGTGCTACTGCTCGGTATTTCCATACCTTTCCCTCTCTTCTAGAAGATGCATCGGTGAACCATACATTCTTTAGATGGGTTTCAAATGGGGGAGCAGGTTTTATGTATGAGGGAGGAGGTTCAGGGTGGTCGGAAGGTGGATCTTGTATTTTGAGCACTTTGGGTGCCCCCTCCTCTATCTGATATGTGTGGCAGTAATGATCTAATTGTGCATACCACTTCCTCACTGTGTCTCGCTGCGCAACCCCCACAGGAGGGGGGGTTCCGGCCAGTACTGGTTTCAGGACCTTAAAAGGTCCTCGTAGAATGATTAGTTGCTGCCTTATGATTTTTTCAGCTTCCTGCAAAGCTAGGGTAACCACAAAAAGACCCTTCTCCCAGATCGAGTAACGCTTTTCTGCATCTTTGAAACTGCGCGGATGAAACCCTATAGGGCGAGTGGTACCCTCCGGCCCACGTTGCCACATATGTATGGATAGTCCATGAATTGCAAAACCCCACTCAATTTGGAATGGATCTGTTGGATGTATCGGCCCTAAAGCCTGATATACTCCAGCCTCAAAGATTAACAGCTTTAAGGCTTCTTCATGGACAGGAGTCCAGTCCCAAATAGCCCTTTTGCGTGCCAAATCATATAAAGGACGAGCTATGATGGAAAAATCGGGAATATGTTTCCTCCAAAATACCAGCAAGCCTAAGGCATGTTGCAGCTCCTTCTTATTTTCAGGGCTCTTTACTTCTTCCAGGGTAGTTAAAGTTTCTGGGGGAATACACACTGTTCCTCCCCGCCACCAAATACCCAGAAACTTTACCTCAGAGGATGGGAGTTGTACCTTCTCAGCTGGAATTTGGAGCCCTAAATTTTCTAGGTGGGTGATTATCTCTGTCTGGGTCTGTCCCACTGCAGCAGCATCAGAGCCACCAATCAGAACATCGTCAATATATTGATATATCCTGACCCCTTCCCTTGGAGGGATTTGAGCAAGCTCCTGTGCTAGTGCATAATGAGCGATGGTCGGCGAATGGCAGTATCCCTGGGGGAGACGTGTAAAAGTAAATTGCACACCTTCCCATGTAAAGGCAAAGCGATCTCTGTCTGCCTCCTGTATGGGGACCATAAAGAACATATCTTTCACATCAATAGTTGCTAAGATCTGGTGGGCTTGTTCCTGTATGGTTGCAATCAGTTCAGCTATGTTAGGCACTGCAGCTGTTAGAGGACCTGTATTGGCATTTAATCGCCGATAGTCAATTGTCAGACGCCACTTTCCGTTAGGTTTACGGACTGGCCACACTGGGGAATTATAGGGTGAGTGAGTTGGAATGATTATCCCTTGCTCCCGCAGCTCTGCTATTACCGGAGTGATCCCCTCCCTTGCACCTAACGGTAAGGCGTAAGGTTTCACATTAACAGTTTTAGAAGGAGGAAGCGCAGGCGCTTGCTGTAAAAGTCTTATAGAGGCAGTTGGGGACCCAAATTTCCATTCCCTTCCTTTTGAATCCACCCAAGCTTGTCCCTTCAATAGGTCAAGTCCCAGGATATTTGTGGGGAAATTTCCCAGGATCATCATAGCCTCTGTTGCAGTTTCATTCCCAGGTAACCAGCATTTCACCCGAGCAGTCGGCTGTGGCTTAGAGTCCCCGAAAACATCTGTAACCCAGATCTGCTTTTTGTCAGCAATTATGCCATTCCGCTTGGCAACCTCAGTTTGGAGTGCTGAAATCTGAGCACCCGTATCTACTAGAAATGTAACTGGAGTTTTAAAGGGACCGAGCGGAAAGGTAATCAACAAGTCTCCTTTAGTATTCTCTGTGAGCCTCCTTAAGTGGACCCACCCGCCATCCCCCGGCTCACTTACTGGGGATGGCGCATCCAGTTTCCCGACCCTAAATCAATCAAGTCCTCTTCAGGGGCAGTTGGTGTTTGAGAAGCAATTACCACCATCTCGTTAGTTTCCAGCTCTGTCCCTCCCTTTGCCCGAAAGGTCCGCTCGGTTGGGGGGGGCAGCTTTCTTTTGTCTTTCCAGGCTCGAATGAGCTTTTCTAAAACTGTAGTAGGCATACCATCCATTAACTCTCGGGGAATCCCCTGTCCAATTCCCTCAGTCCACAAGAGGTTTCTCTTTGCTCTTAAAACTTGCGGAGGGGAAGGAGGCGGATTTTCCTGCTGTTCCACTCTGCGTACCGAGGGCTTAGGTTTACCCGTTCCCCTGGTAAGGCCCATTCTCCGGCCATAATTTATTAAGTCCTGAGCTATCTCTCCCCAGGTCATGGCTTCTCCCCCCGCCCGTCTCCCCCCTCGCGGGGCTAATGCATTCCGCAAACGATCTTGTAATTGTACTGCATGTGATTTCAAAGAGTCCGGCAAGCCCCGAATCAGGGGAGTCATTTGATCAGGGTTAGCAATTAATAGCATCGGGGAAGGCTGCTGCGGAACCAAACGCCTGTCATGCATTAATTGGAGACAAGCAGCCTTCTGCAGACTTTCAGTCAAATGATTTACGGTTGGGGTCTCGATACATACTGGATCCCCCCTTTCCAAGGGGTCCAGACCCCCAGCCCAATAAGCAGCTCGTTGAGTTAACGACCACGGCTCTCTCTGGTCGTCAGTAACTAAGAAAACCCCTGGCCCCCAGTAACCCTGGGCCTCATCTTCTGATAACAAAATTCGGTCGCCACCAGTCAAAGATACCCTCCACACGTATTCAGTCTCAGTTTCCTGAGCTCGTCTGGTATATTTCTCCTGAATTTTCGCAAGCTCAGTCGCTGGATATGGTGTAGTTCGAATGGTGACCTGCGGAGCTCTTCCACCCTGACCCTCGGTGGTCTCCGTTTTAATTAATGGTCTTAAATCTGCCCCCTCATTTTCGGGGTAAAAAATTTCTCGGCTTATCTCTAAATCCTTTGTTGGATACAAGGGTCTGGCTGCTGCTTTTGCCAGACTCGTAACTCCCTGTTCACTATCCGGAACAGAGCCGAAATCTGTCCGGTTGCAGGTTTCTTGTTCTTTCCCCTCTTTTTCGGACCGTGAGATTTTTTCTCGGTCCAAGGCATCTAACAGAGCCATGTGAAATCGCTGAGAGGTGTTACGCTCATCAGCTAATTGGCTTTTCAGAACTTCAGTTTGCTCTTGCCAGAGTTTAGCTTTTTGTTCAGTAACTTTACGTTCCTCAACCAATTGATCCTGGAGAGCTTTTACCAGATCTTGTAAGGATTTGATCATTTCCCCTTCTAATTGTTTCTTAACATGTTTATCTTTTGGGGCTGCAGTCAGTGCTGCCCCTAATACAGCGCACACTACAGCTTTTCCTTTGCCTGGTCGCGACCCTTGCACCCCCGCAAGTGCACTGATATAGCTTGCCACTGCTTCTGGATTATGCCAATTATCGTGGGCCCAAACCTCTACTAAAGGAGGAGGACAAGCCTTATACTCCTTCAGTTTCTCAAAAATAGGGGAGCAGTCAAGCACCGACATTTCCTGGCCAGTCATGGCTTGCCACTGCTCGAACCTCTCCTGGCTTAGAGCTGAGAGGTCACTTCCCGATTCTCCCTGTCCTTATCGGATAGAGAATTGGTATCCCTCCGACCCTTTCCCAGTGTATAGCTGAGGGGCCAATTCCCAGTTCTCCCTGTCCGAGTTGGTCGGATAGAGAACCAGTATCTCATAAGACTTTCCGACACCGAAGGGGATCCTGCCGACTACGCCAATTTTAATGTCACGTCCCGCTCAGACGAGGGGGACAAGTGACTCAGATTCGCAAATCCCCAATGGAGCGGACAACAAGTCTCCAAGTCTAAACATTTATTAACTACTCACAATGTACTAATTGAACACACGATAGTTGGCTAAGTATATAGCAAGTTGTGGCAAGCAATATAATATGCCTTGCATTGCTTAATAGGAAAGGGAAAAGAGGGAGATAGAGGGAATGGGGAAATACAGATCACCGGTCTGGGTTTCTGTGCTGATCCTGCCGACGAGGGTTCCGGGAGGCACAGGAGACATCCGTCTTTTTCGCTGGCATCCGTCTTCTTCGCTTCACTGCACTCTCTTTCTCCCGGGCCGCGCGCGCACCCCCTCTTCTTGATTTATACCCACTTTCCTTGGGTCCATCCCCTAGGTCGACCCACATACCTACGTATCCCATGTACGGGGAGGGGTAAGGTGTTTCATGGGATGATGTAATTAGCATGATCATGTTAGCCCTCGTTAGCATATTGAGGGGTGTTAACTTTAATATGCATTTTGTGGATAAGGAAGCAAAGGTCATTCATCGGACAGATGGCCCTTGAAGTTTTGGCCAGGTGCACCAGAGCAGAGCCGTCCTGTCTTCACAGGGCTCCCTCCTCCAGTCCCATCTTGTGTTATTCGGCCAGCCTTATCAGCTTCGACCTCCACAGAATGCACCCTGTGACTCACAGTTTTGTCTTGCGAGTGTTTGAGGCATTTCTTTGATCAGCCTCAACTTTTGCTTTCTCAGGCTGTTTTTCTTAGTTTCTCACAGGCCTGGTTTCTCGTCTCTCACACATGGCCACCACTGACCTGCCGACCACTGTGACATGACCCCCACAGTCACATGGCCACCACTGACTTGCTGCCCGCTGTGACATGGCCCCCACAGTGACATGGCTACCATTAACCTGCTGCCCACTGTGACATGGACCCAACTGTGACAGGGCCACCACTGACTTGCTGCCCACTGTGACATGGCGCACATAGTGACATGGCCACCCCTGACCGGCTGCCCACTGTGACATGACCCCACAGTGACATGGCCACCACTGACCTGCTGCCCAGTGTAACATGTCCCCAAAAGTGACATGGCCACCACTGACCTGCCGACCACTGTGACATGGCCCCCACAGTGACATGGCCACCACTGACATGCTGCCCATCGTGACATGGCCACAACAGTCACATGACCACCACTGTCCCGCTGTCCACCTTGACATGTCCCCCACAGTGACATGGCCACCAGTGACCTGCTGCCCATTGTGACATGGCCCCCACAGTGACATGGCCACCACTGACTTGCTGCCCATTGTGACATGGACACAACTGTGACAGGGCCACCACTGACTTGCTGCCCACTGTGACATGGCCCCCACAGTGACATGGCCACCACTGACCTGCTGTCCACTGTGACATGGCCGCCACAGTGACATGGCCACCACTGACTTGCTGCCCATTATGACATGGACCCAACTGTGACAGGGCCACCACTGACCTGCTGCCCACTGTGACATGGCCCCCTCAGTCACATGACCACCACTGTACCACTGCCCACTGTGACAGGGCCCCCACAGTGACATGGCCACCACTGACTTGCTGCCCACTGTGACATGGCCCCCTCAGTGACATGACCACCACTGTCCCACTGCCCACTGTGACATGGCCCCCACAGTGACATGGCCACCACTGACTTGCTGACCACTGTGACATGGCGCCCATAGTGACATGGCCACCCCTGACAGGCTGCCCACTGTGACATGGCCCCCATAGTGACATGGCCACCACTGACCTGCTGCCCACTGTTAAATGGCCCCCACAGTGACATGTATGTCACGGTCCACTCGTTGGACTCGTGATGGTTCGTTTGCTACGATCTCGAAAGTGCGAAATTAAGGTGACCAACATGAAAGGGGATAGCAGTAATCAAAGAGTGAAACTTTATTGTGTTGCCTGTGAAGCGGCACGCGATAGTTAGAGATGGGTGAAAGAAAGGAGAAAAGTAAAGTTAAGTTTAGAGAGAGGGAAGAGAGAGGTTATAGCTACCAGCGCTGATCTCACGACGTCCTCACGGTCCCGGGTCCAGCTGAGGCTGCGTCGTCGATCGTCGTGGTCCTTGGTGGGGAAGCTTCCCATTTTCATTGTCCAGAAGTCATCTTTTATGCTCAGTAACACACCTTGCTCCACCTCTGCCTCAGGGGTCTCCGCCCTTCTCGAGCGAGGCTACCGCGCATGCACGGGGAGGAGTGTCTGAGGCGTGGTCAGTCTTGGAGGCGGGTAACCTTCAACCAGGCGTTGTGTTTTGGTATTATAATGAAACAAAGTTCGTCTAAGGTTCATGATTGCTCCATCGATGTTATGGCAACAGTCACGATCCATCTTTTTTGACAATGGCTATGCAATTATCTCTAACAGCTCCGGCTAGGCCCAGGTACCGAACAATAGCACAACACTCTTTGTATTACACGGCTCAGGCACCAAAGAACAGCACTGCACTGCCTGCACCACACGGGTCAGTGCTCAGGAGAACAGCACAGCATTGGCTGTGCCACACAGTTCTGCATTCAGGAGCCTTTGCACCACATTCCACTCCAAGGATCGGCAACTGTGTTCCAAAGAGGCCGTTGTCGGGTCCCTCACTGTCCATGTCCCGGACAACAATGTTGAGACAATGCTGATCATCTGACCGACTCTTACACATGGCCACCACTGACACGCTGCCCACTGTGACATGGACCCAACTGTGACAGGGCCACCACTGACACGCTGCCCACTGTGACATGGCCCCCACAGTGACATGGCCATCAGTAACCTGCTGCCCACTGTGACATGGCCCCCACAGTGACATGGCCACCACTGACTTGCTGCCCACTGTGACATGGCCCCCACAGTGACATGGCCACCACTGACCTGCTGCCCATTGTGACATGACCCCCACAGTGACATGGCTACCACTAACCTGCTGCCCACTGTGACATGGCCCCCACAGTGACATGGCTACCACTAACCTGCTGCCCACTGTGACATGGCCCCCACAGTGACATGGCCACCACTGACCCGCTGCCCATTGTGACATGGACCCAACTGTGACAGGGCCACCACTGACCTGCTGCCCACTGTGACATGGCCCCCTCAGTCACATGACCACTACTGTCCCGCTGCCCACTGTGACATGGTCCCCATAGTGACATGGCCACCACTGACCCGCTGTCCACTGTGACATGGCCCCACAGTGACATGGCCAGCACTGACTTGCTGCCAACTGTGACATGACCCCCACAGTGACATGGCTACCACTAACCTGCCGCCCACTGTGACATGTCCCCTCATGTGACATGGCCACCACTGACCTGCTGCCCATTGTGACATGGACCCAACTGTGACAGGGCCACCACTGACCTGCTGCCCACTGTGACATGGCCCCCTCAATCACATGACCACCACTGTCCTGCTGCCCACTGTGACATGGCCCCCACAGTGACATGGCTACCACTAACCTGCTGCCCACTGTGACATGGCCCCCACAGTGACATGGCCACCACTGACCCGCTGTCCACTGTGACATGGCCCCACAGTGACATGGCCAGCACTGACTTGCTGCCCACTGTGACATGGCCCCCACAGTGACATGGCCACCACTGACTTGCTGCCCACTGTGACATGGCCCCCACCGTGACATGGCCACCACTGACCCGCTGCCCATTGTGACATGGCCCCCACAGTGACATGGCTACCACTAACCTGCCCCCCACTGTGACATGGCCACCACAGTGACATGGCCACCACTGACCCGCTGCCCATTGTGACATGGACCCAACTGTGACAGGGCCACCACTGACCTGCTGCCCACTGTGACATGGCCCCCCCAGTCACATGACCACCACTGTCCCGCTGCCCACTGTGACATGGCCCCCACAGTGACATGGCCACCAGTGACCTGCTGCCCATTGTGACATTGTGATAGACAGTAAACTGTTTGTTCATCAAATTCCATTAAAGATACTGGGAGCTCGTGACATGTTATTCCATAAACTATGTAGGCCTAAGCTTAATCTTAACTATTACACTGTGTAACAACTAACTGACTGTAAGTGCTTATCTAAGTTGAAATGCTGAAGCAAGTACTCCTACTGTGCAAAAGACTGAAAAGAGGGAGAAAGGGAAGAAGGACAAAGGGGAAAAAGACAAAGGGGAAAAGAAGAAAAAAGAAGAAGAAAAAAAAAAAAAAAAAAAGGGGTAGTGTCTATATTCTGTAAGGTATAAACAAAAGCTTTGTGAGCCACTCTCAGGAAATCAGGAATACGAGGAGTTGGTGACACGAGGAAGACCCGGATGGAGCGACCCCCTAGCTGCAAAGTGCGCAGACGCAGGGTACACCTCTCAGAGAGACCCGATAACGGAAGGCGGAGGATATAAAAAAGACGGACCCTCGGGAAGTGAGTGCGTGCTGTTGGTGGAGCAAGGACTCCCCGGCCGCCCAGCGCTGTTTTGCTTATTGCCGCTTGCTAAAATAAATAGTTGAAATTTAATTTGTCCTAACTTGCATCATTTTGGCAAGATAGTCTGTAACAAAATTGATGCTGTGACTCGGATAGAGGCAATCTGGTGGGAAGCCCCATACGGGGAGGCACGCCCTGCTGAGTTCAGCGGCCCCGACTGAGTGCTATCACATCACGCCCTCTACCGACAAACTCCAAGTCTCGGCAACAAGCAAAAGAATACCGGTAACCCCGTAATCTTTGTGCACGAAGCCCCGGACGAAGACGCAGGGTTGCGTGAGTATAGGCCGGTTATCCGTTCGGTTGGGGTTGGGTTTCCCGGAGCGTGGTGTGTGAGACGCCCAGCAGGGCGAAGCGAGTGCGGACCCCTCGGTAGTGCAGTTCCCATATCCCGCGAGGGACTGGGTCACAAAAAGGGGGAAAACGAATTGTGTGAGTGTGTGAAGGCGCTCCGGAAGATGGGACAGAAGAAGAGCAAGCTTTCTGATCCCATGGGTGATTTGGTACCCAAGGTGAGGTGCCCCCAAATACCACCAGATAGCCCTTTAGGCTTGATGTTAAACCATTGGGAAGATTACCCCTCTAGGCGGGGTAAGGACAAAGCAAAAATGATTTATTATTGTATGGAAGTTTGGGGAGGGAAACAAATCAGAGGCGACCATCTCTATTGGCCTGTTTTTGGGTCCTTTGAAGAATGGGTCTGCCAAGCCCTAAACATTTATGTCAACTCAAGGGAACCCTTTAATTTGGAGGAGAGTGAATATGCACAGGTATGGATAGCATCAGATACCCAAATAAATCTATATCCTTTAAAAGAAAAAGTTAAGAAAAAGAAGGTACGTGATGAGGACGAACCTCCCACCTCTCCTCCTCCTTACATACCTCCACCCCCACCTCCGGTGCCTTCACCTCCTCCGACTGCGCCAGAGGACCCAGAGAATTCAGATTCCCCACCTGAATCCCCGAAAGAACCAAGACGAATAACCCGTAGTCAAACTAGAATGGGGTGGGGTGACAGTAGCTTGTACCCCCTAAGGGAAGTTGCGATGGGAGGACCCCAACCTGGCATGGGATATGTGACCGTCCCTCTTAATTCAGGGGACGTCAGAGAATTTAAGAAAGAGATGGGGAATCTATTGGAGGATCCCTTAGGTGTGGCGGAGCGGGTGGATCAGTTTTTAGGACCAAACATCTATACCTGGGATGAAATACAAGCCATAATGGCTATACTATTCACTGTCGAAGAAAGGGACATGATCAGGAGAGCAGGAATGAGAATTTGGGACCAACAGCATCAGCAGGGTCCAGCAGCAGACGTAGAATGGCCTCTAAATCAACCTAATTGGAATAATCAAAATGAAATTGATAGAGGCCATATACAAGACCTGAGGACAATTGTAATCCAGGGTATAAGAGAATCAGTCCCTAGAGGACAAAATATAAACAAAGCTTTTAGTGAACATCAGAAAAAGGATGAAACCCCTACTGAGTGGTTAGAGAGACTGAGAAAAAATCTTCAGCTTTACTCAGGACTGGATCCTAATACCCCAGTGGGACAAGCATTGTTAAAAACACAATTTGTGGCAAAAGCATGGACAGATATTAGAAAGAAGCTAGAAAAAATAGAAGATTGGCAGGATCAGGGATTGGATGAATTACTGAGGGAAGCACAGAAAGTCTATGTCCGAAGGGAGGACGAGACTCAAAAAAAACATACCAGAATGATGGTAGCTGCGATAAGGGAAGGACAGAGAGTGAACGGTGCTGGGAGAAAACAGGAAGGTCAAAGAACAGGCTATAGATCAAAGGAACCGGAGAGAGAGAGAGGGAGTATTGTCTGCTTTTATTGCGGAAGAAAAGGTCACACAAAGAAGAGCTGCAGAAAGAGAATGATGGATGAGAGAATGTTTAAAGAAGATTAGGGGTGTCAGAGGCTCTATTTGCTGGGGACCCGAGAACGAACTGAGCCCTTGATAAAGTTAAAAGTAGGTCCTTGGCAACAGGAAGTAGAATTTTTAGTAGATTCAGGAGTGGAAAGATCTACCGTTCAATCATTGCCCCAAGGGTATAAGATTTCATCAGAAAAAGTACAAGTAGTTGAGGCGAAAGGAGAACCATTCGGAGTACCGGTAATTAAAGATGTACTCCTTGAAACAGATTCTAAAGTGGGGGTGGGATCCTTGTTGTTAGTGCCTGAGGCAGATTATAACCTACTGGGGAGAGATCTAATGATTGAATTAGGAATTAGTTTGGAAGTAACAGAACACAAACTTAAAATCAAACTATGCCCCCTACGGATTGAAGATGAGAGTAAAATCAACCCTGAAGTATGGTACACTCCAGATACGGTAGGAAAATTGAATGTTGAACCTTTTATGGTAACCATCCGGGATCCTGAGGTACCGGTGAGGATTAAGCAATATCCCATACCTCTGGAGGGAAGACAAGGATTAAAACCAGAAATTCAGAGATTAATAAAGCAGGGATTATTGGAACCCTGCATGTCCCCTTTTAATACTCCCATTTTACCTGTCAAGAAGGCAGATGGGGGGTATAGATTAGTCCATGACCTAAGGGAAATTAACAAAAGGACTGTAACTAGATTCCCCGTAGTAGCTAACCCACACACTCTCTTAAGTCAATTAGACCCGAACGACCGGTGGTACAGTGTAATAGACTTGAAGGACGCTTTCTGGGCATACCCCCTAAAAGAGGAATGCAGAAACTATTTTGCTTTTGAGTGGGAAGACCCAGATACCCACAGGAAAACTCAACTCCGGTGAACAGTCCTACCCCAAGGTTTCACTGAATCCCCAAACCTGTTTGAGCAAGCTTTAGAACAAATTTTACAGGATTACCAGATAGGAGATACCCTTACCCTAGTTCAGTATGTAGATGATCTTTTAATAGCAGGGGAGGATGAAGAAAGGGTTCGGGAAGAAAGCATCAAATTGTTAAATTTCCTGAGCTTAAAGGGACTGAAAGTGTCAAAATCCAAATTGCAATTTGTTGAAAAGGAAGTTAAATACCTAGGGCATCGATTAAGCCAAGGAACTAAGAAATTGGATCCGGAAAGAGTTAAAGGGATACTTTCCCTACCAAGTCCAAAAACTAAGAAACAAGTCCGGCAGCTATTAGGGCTATTTGGATATTGTAGGCAGTGGATTGAAGGGTATAGTGGAAAGGTAAAGTTTTTATACACCAAAATAACTAAAAATGGATTATTAAAATGGACTCAGGAAGATGATCAACGGTTAAAAGAACTAAAAACTGAATTAGTAAATGCTCCTGTTCTGAGCTTGCCCCACCTAAAGAGACCATTTTTCTTATTTGTCAACACAGAGGAAGGAACTGCATTTGGAGTATTAGCCCAGGAATGGGCAGGAAAAAAGAAACCAGTAGCATATATTTCAAAATTACTGGACCCCGTAAGTCGGGGATGGCCTACGTGTCTACAAGTTGTGGTGGCAGCCGCTTTGTTAATTGAGGAAGCGCATAAAATAACTTTTGGCAGTGAGTTAAAGGTACTATCACCCCATAATATCAGAGGTGTGTTACAGCAAAAAGCAGAAAAATGGATAACCGATGCTAGACTGGTAAAATATGAGGCAATCCTTATTACATCCCCCTACCTGACCCTTGAAACAACATCGTTACAAAATCCAACTCAATTTTTGTACGGAGAACCTAGTCAAGATCTTTTTCATGATTGCCTCCGTAACATCGAGGAGCAGACTAAGATAAGACCAGATTTGGAAGAAGAGGAATTAGGGAAAGGAGAAAAATTATTTGTAGATGGATCCTCTCGAGTGGTAGAAGGAAAAAGAAAATCAGGGTATGCCATAATTGATGGAAAAACTTTTAAGGTGATAGAATCAGGACCCTTGAATCCCAGCTGGTCAACACAGGCATGTGAATTATATGCAATATTAAAGACTTTACAATTATTAAATGGAAAAGTGGGAACTATATACACCGATTCTAGATATGCCTTCGGAGTAGTACATACCTTTGGGAAAATATAGGAAGAGAGAGGCCTAATCAATTCTCGGGGGAAGGACCTAGTACACCAGGAGTTAATATCACAAATTTTACAAGCTATACGAGGGCCCAGCGAAATTGCGGTAGTACACTTAAAGGGACACCAGAGGGGGCTAAATTCTTTAGTACGGGGGAATAACCTTGCTGATCAAGAGGCAAAGAGAGCAGCGCTATTAGCACTGCACTTGGATGATCCGATAGAGGACAGAAAGCGGTGTGTTAATTGTGGAGATAATTACCTCCCCTGTTATGGTTGCTGGAAAGAATTCGGAGTAGACGGCATAGAATGTGTATGTGAAAGACCAGGGTTTAAGTGGTGCTTTTTTCATGGAAAATCCTATGAACTTTTAAGTTTTACTGTTCAAGAACAAGCAAAATTAAATCAAATGGGAATTAAACAGAAAGCTAATGGAAAATGGGAACTCCCAGACGGCTGAGAAGTTCTCCCAAAACCCATAGCTACCAAGATAATGCAGCAATTCCATAAAAAACACTCATTGGGGAACTCAGGCATTAGTGGATCAATTTGCAACTAAATACATGTACATTGGAATATATGATATAGCCAAACGAGTGACAGGAGAATGTCTCGTTTGTCAAAAAGTAAATAAACATCAAATAAGAAAGCGAGTATATGGGGGGCGAGAATTGGCTCATAGACCTTTTACAAGAATACAAATAAACTTTACTAAATTACCAAAGGTGGGGAGGTATAAATACTTACTAGTAATTATAGATCATTTAACCCAATTTGTAGAAGCCTTTCCCACAACCCGAGCCACAGCTCACACAGTAACAAGGATATTACTTGAAGAAATTATACCTCGGTATGGAGCAATAGAAGCAATAGACTCAGACAGGGGTCCACACTTTGTACCCAGAGTAGCCAAAGAGACTTTGGCTGCCCTGGGTACACAGTGGCAATACCACACTCCGTGGCACCCGCAGAGCTCAGGAAAAGTTGAACGTATGAATGGAGAAATAAAAAAACAACTTACCAAACTAATGTTAGAAACCAAAATGTCATGAGTAAAGTGTCTCCCTTTAGCTTTGTTAAATATCAGAACTCAACCCCGAACTGATATAGGCATTTCTCCCTTTGAAATGCTATATGGGATGCCCTATGATTTAGAAATACCACCAGATCACCCCCAACTTGAAGAATTAAAGATAAAATCCTATCTGATACAACTAATGGCAAGGAGAAAACAACTGCAGGCCCGGGGGATGGTAGTACAAAGGCCTCCATTGGATGTGGCCATGCATCAAATCCAACCAGGAGATAAAATACTAATCAAATCATGGAAAAAATCTTCTTTGACCCCCCGTTGGGAGGGACCCTATGTTGCTCTTATCACTACAGAAACTGCTGTTCGGACTGCTGAGAAGGGGTGGACACACGCAAGCCGAGTAAAGGGACCTATACAGGATCCGACCTGGAAAGTGACCAGCCCTCCTGGGGATCTACGAGTCACCCTTCAGAAAACCTGAAAAAGCTCTCTACACATTGTGAGATAAGAACCTACGAAGGACTCGATGAGTGAGACCCTGATATTTTGTCCAATTGAAACTTGTATTTGTTTTCCTTTTATATGCATAAAGTGTAATGTATGTAAAGAAGGCTGGAGGATTCATAATGCACATGGAACAAATCTCCGGTCTAGTTGTAATCAGTGTTATCAATGAGAACGGAGATTAACTAATCAGACCTTAAAAAAAAAAAAAAAAAAAAAAAAAAAAAATTGGAGTAAAAACGGGAAAATATTTACTAAAGGGATAAATCCCGAAAGAAAGTGCACTCACCCTAATTGGCCTACTGAAGATCACCCTCAGATCCTAAGGGTGATCTGTAAAAAGCAGATCCCCTGGGTCCCCTATCGTGAACTCGAGGTCAAAGTTAAAAACTGGGAGACCTATGTGTCCCAGAGTAGAGGCAAACGTACCCCTGAAGAATACGGCTGCTGCCGAGAAGATGAAACACCCTACTGCTCTAAACAACAGAGTAGGCAGAGGAAGCAGAGACGTACCAAAGTGGGGAAAACTTTACTGCCCTACTCTGAAGAAAAAAGGGCCTCTGAGGGAGAAGGGCCAGACGAGAGTGCCAAACATCCTGATACAAAAGAGACTAAGAAAAAATATGCAAATCTATAGAATCCTACCAGCTTTCTATTGGAACTATTGGATAGTCTGACTAGGTGTATTAGCTACAATGAATACACTACCAGGATGGGCTAAAATAACTAACCAATCCCACCAACCTTTTGAACATACCATAACAAACCGAATTATATGACCTTGGACAGACGCTTATTATGGACATACAGGAAGTATGGATGCAGATTTGTATGGGACAGAGTTAGCAACTGCCATACTAAGCAATAACCTAACACTCCAAACATATAAATGGGAGAATTCATCCCATACCTGGACAGCTAAAAAAGGAGATGAGATACAGATAGGCTGCAGAGTGTTCAATGTGAATATGATAATAAGTCGACACCCTTTAATTCAAACCATTCGTCAGCCCCCTTTTACTCAAATCGTTATCAGAGACAAAACGGAATCTAAAATAGCTCAAACCCATTGTGAGTCAGAGACCTGTTGGTATGCATTTACTGCAACCCAACCAGTGTCCATAGTTTGTTTGGAAGAGACCAAGTCAAGGGATCAAGCTATATCTTTCCGATTTGCATTGAACATACAGGAGGAAACTACAACAACCACAACTCATGCTCCCAAAGAGACTACTCAAACTACTCATACTGTTCCAACACAACCAACAGTCGTACTAAACCCAAGAATCTTTGAAATTAGACCATATACAATTAGAAATACAGGTCAACAACAAATGCTGTTTAACCCAGCATGGTCTCTCAAACAAGTCAAATTGCTGATGCAAAATAATGTTTCAAATATTCAGCCAGCCTGTTCACCTTTCCTAAAGACTTCTTACGAAGGATGGACAACCTGGCTGCAAAAACAAACTCCTCACACAAAAAGAACGCAGAGAGACTTAACCGGTACTTTGGGAACAGGATTGGGAGTTTTAAATAGTATTGATTCGGAGGTGATAATGAACAAATTGGCTACCTCAATTAGTGAGTTAACTAGTATACAACGACCTTTGCGATCGTCCTTATTGGCTTTGGGAGCTAACCAGTGGCTGTTGTCAAATATATTACCAAAAGGGGAAAAGATAAATATAAAGGATCATGAATTGATTACAGATGCACTCAGTGTACTCCAAAATAACCTATCTTTAGCTCTCAGCTGCATCCAGGCTCAAATATGGATGCAGTCGATAGCTGCCTCAATTATAAGAAAAGGTGAAGAAGGTATTCTTCCTACTGAAATTCGGAGAATAATTTGGGACAGTGCTACTAATTTTGAAAAGAAACTCCAATCCTGGTGGAAGCTGGTAAACTTTACCTATGACCCCATCACAAACACAGCTACTACCTTTATACTCACTATTTACAATGCCACCATATACCAAATTTATCCTGTCATTGCATTAGGGCTGAATCACAACGGGACCATACTCTATCCTTCTGAGCATAGAGTATGGGCCCGAAAGGTGAACAAAAAATGGCAAACTGTCAATCTAGAGTCTTGCATTGTACGGGAACAACAAGGATTCATTTGTGAAGGCAATGCAATTGAGGCACAAGATATTTGTTTAGATACTGAACAGAATATTTGTCATTTTGAAGTCCATCCCAATGAAAATCCTAAAACAGTACTTATATATATTGACAAAGGTTGTGTATGTTTGAGGACGGTTTGTGAATTCTTAACCGTAGACAAAGTCATAGTAGAGACTAAAAATTATTCAAATCTCTGTGTTTGCAATTTCACAAAGATAATCGGATGTGACTTTTCCTATTTAGCCCCGGTCATGTCCCACCAACTCCTGCAATCCAATTATACGTTAATACATAATCTACAACCTACACCCATTGGAATAAATCTCACTTTGGTTAAGCAGTTACTTCAACACAAAGACTTAGTTAAAATTTTAGAGAAAGTTAAAGAAAGTGGACAAAAAACTCTAATAACTGTTCATCACAATGTGGAAGAAATACACCAAGTCTTGGAAAGAGCAAAAAAGAATGCAGAACATAGCTGGTGGGACACCCTTTTTGGATGGTCACCTACTGCTACAGGCATCTTGAATAAGTTGTGTCACCCCATTGTGGTTCTCTTGATATTAATCTTAATCAGTTTGACTTTGTCAATAATATTATATGTCATAACTTGGAGAATGATGCAACGGGTAACATATCTAATGTCTGTCACCCGTCCAATACTCATTAAAACCAAAAACGACCAATTAGATGATAACTTTAAATTGAAAAAAACTCTCCTATTAAGTCAACAAGAATTACAACGATTTGATAAACAAAATGATAAAAAGAAAAAGGGGGGATTGTGATAGACAGTAAACTGTTTGTTCATCAAATTCCATTAAAGATACTGGGAGCTCGTGACATGTTATTCCATAAACTATGTAGGCCTAAGCTTAATCTTAACTATTACACTGTGTAACGACTAACTGACTATAAGTGCTTATCTAAGTTGAAATGCTGAAGCAAGGACTCCTAATGTGCAAAAGACTGAAAAGAGGGAGAAAGGGAAGAAGGACAAAGGGGAAAAAGACAAAGGGGAAAAGAAGAAAAAAGAAGAAAAAAAAAAAAAAAAAAAAAAAGGGGTAGTGTCTATATTCTGTAAGGTATAAACAAAAGCTTTGTGAGCCACTCTCAGGAAAGCAGGAAATACGAAGTGTTGGTGACGTGAGGAAGACCCGGCTGGAGCGACCCCCTAGCTGCAAAGTGTGCAGACGCAGGGTACACCTCTCAGAGAGACCCGATAACGGAAGACGAAGAATATAAAAAAGACGGACCCTCGGGAAGTGAATGCGCACCGTTGATGGAGCAGGGACTCCCTGACCGCCCAGCGCTGTTTTGCTTATTACCGCTTGCTAAAATAAATAATTGAAATTTAATTTGTCCTAACTTACATCATTTTGGTAAAGTAGTCTATAACAGATATGACCCCACAGTGACATGGCTACCACTAACCTGCTGCCCACTGTGACATGGCCCCCCCAGTGACATGACCACCACTGACCCGCTGCCCACTGTGACATGGCCACCACTGTGACATGGTGTATTGGTCTGACCTTGGCTAAATGCCAGGTACCCACCAAGTCACTCTATCACTTCCCCCACTTTCCCCTTTTTTTCTCAACAGGGCAAAGAGGGGAAAGAAAATAAGATAGGAAAACAAAACAACCTTTGTGTGTAAAACAGAAGCAGTTAAATATAAGCAAAGCGAAGCAAAGGTCCGCGCGCGGAAGCAAAAAAAAAGAAAACAGATTTATTCTCTACTTCACATGAACAGGCGATGTCGGGCCTTCTCAGGAAGCAGGGCTCCAATACGCGGAGTGGTTGCCTCGGAGGACCAAGGGTGACCCCCCCCCGCCCGCCCCCTTCCACCAGTCTCCCAGCTTTATACTGAGCAGACGTCATATGGTCTGGAATATCCCTTTGGTCAGTTCGGGTCAGCTGTCCTGGTTGTGTCCCCTCCCGAGATTGTGCCCACCCCGTCCCACTGTGTGTGGGGGAAATGTCAGAAAGAGCCTTGGTGCTGTGTAAGCACTACTCAGCAATAGCCACAACACCAGTGTGCTATCAACACCCTCCCAGCTCCCAACATAAAACACAGCACCATGAGGGCTGCTACAGGGGAAAACCAATTCTGGCTCAGCCAGACCCGGTACAGTCTCCACCCCTTATTCCATACCATTTACGTCATGCCCAGGTCCCACATAACACTCATTTATTCATTCCGTAAGCTTTCTTCGCTCCTCCAGATGTTCAGTGACTTGGCTCCCATCTGTCAAGATGGATGTTCAGGACAGGAGCAGTATGTTTGACTGTTGGACTCCAGCACCGGCTAGGTTTGGGTCATCATCGCACGTATCTGGTTCACTCTTCGTCATTCCTACTTCCTCCATCACTTCCTGCAACATACAACTCAACCCACAGATAATTTTTGCCCCAAGGTTAAATCTCCTTGAGGCACACACTGAGTAGCCCCATTCTCCCGCATTACCCACCAAGCACATCCAGCTCCCTGAGCAAAAACAATCCCACGAGTGGGTTTGCCTTTTCCCAAGGGAGGAGCAATCCACACTGCCTTCCCCAGCCATTGCCCTGTGTGTACTACAGGGACCTTATCTCCTCCCACGGTATGAAGGGGGTTTGTTTGGGCAGGACCAGGACGGTTAACAGATCCTCTGGTGTTAATTAGCCAAGTGGCTTCTGCTAAATTTATATCCCAGTGTTTCCATCCCCCATTGTCCAATGCTCTCAACATAGTCTTCAACAGTCCATTGTATCTTTCAATCTTTCCAGATGCTTGTGGGTAATAAGGGATGTGATATACCCACTCAATGCCGTGTTTCTTTGCCCAGGAGTTTATGAGATTATTTCGAAAATGGGTCCCATTGTCTGATTCGATTCTTTCAGGAGTACCATGTCGCCATAAAATTTGCCTTTCAAGACCTAAGATGGTATTTCGGGCAGTGGCATGATTTACAGGGTACGTTTCGAGCCAACCAGTAGTTGCTTCCACCATGGTGAGTATGTAGCGCTTGCCTTGGCGTGTTCGTGGCAATGGTCCAATATAGTCAATTTGCCAGGCCTCACCATATCGAAAACTCAGCCATCGCCCTCTGTTCCAGGGAGACTTTACTCGTGTGGCTCGCTTGATTGCAGCACATGTTTCGCATTCATGAGTGACCTGTGAGATGGCCTCCATGGTCAGGTCCACCCCTCGATCACGAGCCCATCTGTATGTTGCATCTCTCCCGAGATGCCCGGATGTTTCATGGGCCCATCAAGCTACAAATAGCTCACCCTTGCGCTCCCAGTCCAGGTCCAGCTGAGCTATTTCAATTTTAGCAGCCTTGTCTACTTGCTCATTGTTTTGATGTTCTTCGGTGGCACGGCTTTTGGGCACGTGGGCATCTACATGACGTACCTTTAGAGCCACGTTTTCCACTCGGGCAGCGATGTCCTGCCACAGTGCAGCAGCCCAGATGGGTTTACCTCTGCGCTGCCAATTGGTCTTTTTCCACTCCTGTAGCCACCCCCACAGGGCGTTAGCCACCATCCAGGAGTCAGTGTAGAGATACAGTACTGGCCACTTTTCTCGTTCAGCAATCTTTAGGGCTAGTTGGATCGCTTTTACTTCTGCAAACGGACTTGACTCGCCCTCTCCTTCAGTGGCCTCAACGACTTGTCTTGTGGGGCTCCACACAGCAGCTTTCCACTTTCGATGGTTTCCTACCACACGACAGGATCCATCAGTAAACAGAGCATACCGCCTTCCATCTTCTGGTAACTCGTTATATGGTGGTGCTTCTTGGGCACGAGCCACTTCCTCAGGCAGTGCTCCAAAATCTCTACCTTCTGGCCAGTCCATGATCTCTTCCAGGATTCCTGGACGGTTGGGCTTTCCCAGTCGAGCTCGTTGCGTGATTAACGCTACCCATTTACTCCAGGTAGCACTGGTTGCATGGTGTGTAGAAGGGATGTTTCCTTTGAACATCCAATGTAGTACAGGCAATGGCGGTGCCAAGAGGAGCTGTGCTTCTGTACCAACAACTTCGGAAGCGGCTCGAATCCCCTCATATGCTGCCAGTATCTCCTTTTCAGTTGGAGTGTAGTGGGCTTCTGATCCTCGATATCCCCAGCTCCAAAATCCTAATGGCTGACCCCGAGTTTCACCTGGTATCTTCTGCCAGAGGCTCCATGTGAGGCCATGCTCCCCAGTTGATGTGTAAAGTACATTTTGCACATCTGGTCCTGTCCGAACAGGCCCAAGAGCTACCGCCCGAGCTATCTCTGTTTGATGTGCTCAAAGGCTTGTTGTTGCTCAAGACCCCACTCAAAATTTTTCTTTTTTTGGGTTACTTGATAGAGAGGGCTCACCAGCTGACTGTAACCTGGAATGTGCATCCTCCAAAATCCCACAAGTCCTAAGAAAGCTTGTGTTTCCTTCTTGTTGGTCGGTGGAGACACAGCTGCTATCTTGTTGACAACCTCCATAGGCACATGGCGGCGCCCATCTTGCCATTTTATTCCCAAGAACTGAATCTCCTGTGCTGGTCCCTTGACCTTGCTTTTCTTTATGGCAAACCCAGCTCTCAGAAGAATCTCAATTACTTTTTGTCCTTTCTTGAACACTTCTTCTGCCTTGTTGCCCCACACAATGATGTCATCGATGTATTGTAGATGTTCAGGGGCATCACCCTTTTCCAGTGCAGTTTGAATTAATCCATGACAAATAGTGGGGCTGTGCTTCCACCCCTGGGGCAGTCGATTCCAGGTATATTGGACACCCCTCCACGTGAAAGCAAACTGTGGCCTGCACTCTTCTGCCAAAGGAATTGAAAAGAATGCATTGGCGATGTCGATTGTGGCGTACCACTTGGCTGCCTTTGACTCCAGTTCATATTGGAGCTCTAACATATCTGGTACAGCAGCACTCAGTGGTGGCGTCACTTCGTTCAGGCCACGATAGTCTACTGTCAACCTCCACCCTCCGTCAGACTTTCGCACTGGCCATATTGGGCTATTAAAAGGCGAATGTGTCTTACTAATGACACCTTGGGTCTCCAGTTGACGGATCAGTTCTTGGATGGGAGCCAGAGAGTCTCGGTTCGTGCGATACTGCCGTCGGTGCACGGTCCTCATAGCAATTGGCACCTGTTGTTCTTTAACTCGCAACAGTCCTACAACAAAAGGATCTTCTGAGAGGCCAGGCAGATTAGACAACTGTTTGACCTTCTCTGTGTTCACACTGGCCACACCAAAAGCCCATCGGTATCCTTTTGGGTCTTTGAAATACCCCCTCTTGAGGTAGTCAATGCCCAAGATACAAGGGGCTTCTGGGCCAGTTACAATGGGATGTTTTTCCCACTTGTCCCCGGTCAAGCTAACCTCGGCCTCCAGTACTGACAGTTCTTGACATCTGCCTGTCACTCCTGAGATCCAGATGGGTTCTGGCCCTCTATAACCTGATGGCATTAATGTACACTGTGCCCCAGTGTCGATCAAAGCCTGGTACTTCTGTGGATTTGATGTGCCAGGCCATCGAATCCACACTGTCCAATACACCCGATCATCCCTTTCCTCCTCCTGGCTGAAGGCAGGGGCCCTCTATTCCTGTTCTTGGTCAGAGTATTCACTGTCTGACCCTTGCCGTGCCAGGCCGGAAACTCCTTCATCAGGGCCAAGGGAGGTGATCTCAGTCTTCCTGTATCTGGGAGATCGCTGATTACTTTCTTGCGGTCTCACACCAGCTACATTAACAACCTTCTTGGATGTCTTCTTCTTGGCAGGAGTCTTTCCTCGCAATTCACGTACACGAGCTTCCAACTTGAAGGTGGGTTGACCATCCCACTTCCTCATGTCCTCCCCCTGGTCACGCAGGAAGAACCAAAGTTCGCCACGTGTCATGCGCCTAGGTTTCCCTTTCCCTCTGACTGGGGTGGAAGAGAACTGATTTCTTGGGGTGCTCCTGACATCTAAGGCACTCGCCCGTAGAGATGAGGAGGTACCAAGACTCTCTTCAAAGTTCTGAAGCCAGGAAGAGACTGCCTCCACAGTTGGCGTACATCTTAGTCCTTCTCCCACATCCATTTCCGGATAGTACATCGCAGCCAAGCCGGCAGAATACGAGGATGGTGCACCTTTAATCACCTTCCTCCACATGGCCCGTGTGCACAGGACATCCTCTGGATTTTTAGGGGCTTCATCATTATCTGGATCACTATAGATGACTTCCAGCACTGCTAATTCTCTCAGGTACTGGACACCTTCATCCGCAGTAGCCCACTTCCCTGGGGAGTTGTCCGTAAGATCTTCCTTGAAAGGATATCTTGCTTTAACACTTGAAAGGAGCCGTCTCCACAGACTGCAAATTCCTGTTTCTTTTCCAATTCCCCTTTCAATTCCTCGATCTCTAGCAAGGGAACCCAGCTGTTGGGCTTCCTTACCTTCCAGCTGCTGAGCATCAGCCCCATTATCCCAGCATCGAAGCAGCCAGGCAGCAATCCGCTCACCTGGCTGGCGGCTATAGTCTTTCCGCAGATCTCGCAGTTCTGATGATGTCAGGGACCGGGTAGTTTCTGCCTCCTGTTTGAGTTCTGTTATTCCCTCTTCTGACCCCTTTGCTGAAGGACCCGCTTCTTCCTCCTCTTTCTCGTCCATTATTAATCGAGGGTATGGACCTGTTGTTCTCCTTGTCCACTGTTTCTTTTTTACTACTGGCGCAACCTCTGCTGTTGTTGTTTTTGTTTGAGTTCCCATTTCTGCCACAGTCCTTTGAGAGCACTGAACTGCAGCTCGATAAGCACAGGCCAGGCCCCAGTACAGCGCTAGGAGTTGCTGATTTTCATCGGGATAGACAAGGCACCCTTCTATCAGGTGTTGTGTCAATTTTGCAGGGTTGCTTGCCTGTTCAGGGGTAAGATCCCAGGCTACAGGAGGTGATAACCGTCCGAGGAATCTGCCCAAATCCTTCCACTCCCCCTGCCACCCAGGGACAGGCCGCCTCAGGGCACATTTCGGTATTCTTTCACCCAAAATTTGCTTTCTCTTACACCAAAAACCTAACGAGCTCCACACAGCCCACAATAGGCAAATAGCATTAATGAACAGGATCAAAGAGCTAACATAAGGATTAATAAGTACTTCGGGAGCTTGCAGAATAAAACCACTCATGATGTTCCCAATTTCTTCCTGCATGTTCCCAAGCTTAGCAAAATAAAGATAAGCAGAGCAATAAACAAACCCGTGACCAGCACAAGAGCTTGTCGCTTAATAACTGCTATAGCTATAGCACAATTAATATAAAACTGCCATTGTCCCGCCCCACGTTGGGCGCCAAAAAAGACTGTGGTGGTTTGACCTTGGCTAAATGCCAGGTACCCACCAAGTCACTCTATCACTTCCCCCCCTTTTCCCCTTTTTTTCTCAATAGGGCAAAGAGGGGAAAGAAAATAAGATAGGAAAACAAAACAACCCTTGTGGGTAAAACAACAGCAGTTTTAATATAAGCAAAGCGAAGCAAAGGTCCGCGCGCGGAAGCAAAAAAAGAAAACAGATTTATTCTCTACTTCCCATGAACAGGCGATGTCGGGCCTTCTCAGGAAGCAGGGCTCCAATACGCGGAGTGGTTGCCTCGGAGGACCAAGGGTGACCCACCCCCTTCCTCCTTTCTCCCAGCTTTATACTGAGCAGACGTCATATGGTCTGGAATATCCCTTTGGTCAGTTCGGGTCAGCTGTCCTGGTTGTGTCCCCTCCCGAGATCGTGCCCACCCCGTCCCACTGTGTGTGGGGGAAATGTCAGAAAGAGCCTTGGTGCTGTGTAAGCACTACTCAGCAATAGCCACAACACCACTGTGCTATCAACACCCTGCCAGCTCCCAACATAAAACACAGCACCATGAGGGCTGCTACAGGGGAAAACCAATTCTGGCTCAGCCAGACCCGGTACACATGGCCAGCACTGAATTGCTGCCCACTGTGACATGGTCCCAACAATGACATGGCCACCACTGACCCGCTGGCCACTCTGACGTGGCCCCCAGAGTGACATGGCCACCCGTGACTTGCTGCCCACTGTGACATGGCCCCCACAGTGACATGTCTGTCACGGTCCACTCGTTGGACTCGTGATGGTTCGTTTGCTACGATCTCGAAAGTGCGAAATTAAGGTGACCAACATGAAAGGGGATAGCAGTAATCAAAGAGTGAAACTTTATTGTGTTGCCTGTGAAGCGGCACGCGATAGTTAGAGATGGGTGAAAGAAAGGAGAAAAGTAAAGTTAAGTTTAGAGAGAGGGAAGAGAGAGGTTATAGCTACCAGCGCTGATCTCACGACGTCCTCACGGTCCCGGGTCCAGCTGAGGCTGCGTCGTCGATCGTCGTGGTCCTTGGTGGGGAAGCTTCCCATTTTCATTGTCCAGAAGTCATCTTTTATGCTCAGTAACACACCTTGCTCCACCTCTGCCTCAGGGGTCTCCGCCCTTCTCGAGCGAGGCTACCGCGCATGCATGGGGAGGAGTGTCTGAGGCGTGGTCAGTCTTGGAGGCGCGTAACCTTCAACCAGGCGTTGTGTTTTGGTATTATAATGAAACAAAGTTCGTCTAAGGTTCATGATTGCTCCATCGATGTTATGGCAAGAGTCACCATCCATCTTTTTTGACAATGGCTATGCAATTATCTCTAACAGCTCCGGCTAGGCCCAGGTACCGAACAATAGCACAACACTCTTTGTATTACACGGCTCAGGCACCAAAGAACAGCACTTCACTGCCTGCACCACACGGGTCAGTGCTCAGGAGAACAGCACAGCACTGGCTGTGCCACACAGTTCTGCTTTCAGGAGCCTTTGCACCACATTCCACTCCAAGGATCGGCAACTGTGTTCCAAACAGGCCGTTGTCGGGTCCCTCACTGTCCATGTCCCGGACTACAATGTTGGGACAATGGTGATCATCTGACCGACTCTTACATATGGCCACCACTGACACGCTGCCCACTGTGACATGGCCCCCACAGTGACATGGCTACCACTAACCTGCTGCCCACTGTGACATGGCCCCCACAGTGACAAGGCCACCACTGACATGCTGCCCACTGTGACATGGCCAGAAAAGTGACATGGCTACCACTGACCCGCTGCCCACTGTGATATGGCCCCAAAAGTGACATAGAGAGGAGGAAGACAGGAAGAGAGAGGAAGAGAGAGCAAGAGAGAAGGGGATAGGCAGTGAGAAGCAGCAGGCGGAAAGGGGACAGAGAGAAAGAGAGACAAAAAGAGAGGAAGAAGAGAGAGGAGGAAGAGAGAGGAGGAAGAGAGAGGAGGAAGAGAGAGGAAGAGGAGAGAGGAGGAAGAGAGAGGAGGAGGAGAGAGGAGGAAGACAGAGGAGGAAGAGAGGGGAGGAAGAGAGAGGAAGAGAAGAGAGGAGGAAGAGAGAGGACGAAAAGAGAGGAGGAACAGAGAGGAAGAGCAGAGAGGAGGAAGAGAGAGGAGGAAGAGAGAGGAGGAAGTATGAGGAGCAAGAGAGAGGAGGAAGAGAGAGGAAGAGGGGGGAGGAGGAAGAGAGCGGAGGAAGAGAGAGAAGGAAGAGAGAGGAGGAAGAGAGAAGAGGAAGAGAAAGGAAGAGCAGAGCAGAGGAAGAGAGAGGAGCAAGAGAGAGGAGGAAGAGAGAGGAGGAAGAGAGATGAAAAAGAGAGAGGAGGAAGAGAGAGGAGGAAGAGAGAGGAGGAAGAGAGGGGAGGAGGAGAGAGAAGGAAGAGAGAAGAAGAGGATTGAGGATGAAGAGAGAGGAGGAATAGAGAGGGTTAGAGAGAGGAGGAAGAGAGAGGAGGAAGAGAGAGGAGGAAGAGAGAGGAAGAAGAGAGAGGAGAAAGAGAAAGGAAGAAGAAAGAGGAGGAAGAGAGAGGAGGAAGAGAGAGGAAGAGGAGAAAGGAGGAGGAGAGAGAGGAAGAGGAGAGTGGAAGAAGAGAGAGAAGGAAGAGAGAGGAAGAAGAGAGAAGAAGAGGAGTGAGGACGAAGAGAGAGGAGGAAGAGAGTGAAGGAAGAGAGAGGAGGAAGAGAGAGGAGGAAGAGAGAGGAGGAAGAGAGAGGAGGAAGAGATAGGAAGAAGAGAGAGCAGGAAGAGAGAGGAAAAAGAGAGAGGAGGAAGAGAGAGGAGGAAGAGAGAGGAAGAGGAGAGGGGAGGAGGAGAGAGAAGGAAGAGAGAGGAGGAAGAAAGAGGAGGAAGAGAGTGGAAGAAGAGAGAGGAGGAAGAGAGAGGAGGAAGAGAGAGGAAGAGGAGAGAGGAGGAGGAGAAAGGAGGAAGAGAGAGGTGGAAGAGAGAGGAGGAAGAGAGATGAGGAGGAGAGAGGAGGAAGAGAGAGGAGGAAAAGAGAGGAGGAGGATAGATGAGGAGGAAGAGAAATGAGGAAGAGAGAGGAGGAAGAGAGAGGAGGAAGAGAGAGGAGGAATAGAGAGGTGGAAGAGAGAGGAAGAAGAGAGAGGAGGAAGAGAGAGGAGGAAGAGAGAGGATGAGGAGAGAGGAGGAAGAGAGAGGAAGAGAGAGGACAAAAAGAGAGGAAGAAGAGAGTGGAAGAGCAGAGAGGAGGAAGAGAGAAGAGGAAGAGAGAGGAAGAGGAGAGAGGAGGAAGAGAGGAGGAAGAGAGAGGAGGAAGAGAGAGGAGGAAGAGAGAGGAAGAGGAGAGAGGAGGAAGAGAGTGGAGGAAGATAGAGGAGCAAGAGACAGGAGGAAGAGACAGGTAGAGGGGGGAGGAGGAAGAGAGAGGAGGAAGAGAGAGGAGGAAGAGAAAGGAGGAAGAGAGATGAGGAGGAAGAGAGATGAGGAAGAGAGAAGAGGAGGAGAGAGGAGGAAGAGAGAGGAGCAACAGAGAGGAGGAAGACAGCGGAGGAAGAGAGAGGAGGAAGAGAGAGGAAGAGAAGAGAGGAGGAAGAGAGAGGACAAAAAGAGAGGAGGAAGAGAGAGGAAGAGCAGAGAGGAGGAAGAGAGAGGAGGAAGAGAGTGAAGGAAGAGAGAAGAGGAAGAGAGAGGAAGAGGAGAGAGGAGGAAGAGTGAGGAGGAAGAGAGAGGAGCAAGAGAGAGGAGGAAGAGAGAGGAAGAGGGGGGAGGAGGAAGAGAGAGGAGGAAGAGAAAGGAAGAGCAGAGAGGAGGAAGAGAGAGGAGCAAGAGTGAGGGGGAAGAGAGAGGAAGAGGAGAGAGGAGGAGGAGAGAGGAGGAAGAGAGAGGAGGAAGATAGAGGAAAAAGAGAGAGGAGGAAGAGAGAGGAGGAAGGGAGAGGAGGAAGAGAGAGGAGGATGAGAGAGGAGAAAGAGAGAGGAGGAAGAGAGAGGAGGAAGAGAGATGAGGAGGAGTGAGGAGGAAGAGAGAGGAGGAAGAGAGAGGAGGAAGAGAGAGGAAGAAGAGAGAAGAAGAGGAGTGAGGACAAAGAGAGAGGAGGAAGAGTGTGAAGGAAGAGAGAGGACGAAAAGAGAGGAGGAAGAGAGAGGAAGAGCAGAGAGGAGGAAGAGAGAGCAGGAAGAGATAGGAGGAAGAGAGGAGGAAGAGAGAGGAGGAAGAGAGAGGAGGAAGAGAGAGGAGGAAGAGAGATGAAAAGGAGAGAGGAGGAAGAGAGAGGAGGAAGAGAGAGGAAGAGGAGAGAGGAGGAGGAGAGAGGAGGAAGAGAGATGAGGAATACAGAGGGGGAAGAGAGAGGAAGAGGAGAGTGGAGGAAGAGAGAGGAGGAAGAGAGAGGAGGAAGAGAGAGGAAGAGGAGACAGGAGGAATTGAGAGGAGGAAGAGAGAGGAGGAAGAGAGAGAAGGAAGAGAGGAGGAGTAAGAGAGAGGAGGAAGAGATATGAAGAGGAGTGAGGAGGAAGAGAGAGGAGGAAGAGAGAGGGGGAAGAAACAGTAGGAAGAGTGATGAGGAAGAGCGAGGAGGAAGAGAGAGGAGGAGGAGAGAGTAGGAAGAGAGAGGTGGAAGAGAGAGGAAGAAGAGAGAGGAGGAAGAGAGAGGAGGAAGAGAGAGGAAGAGGAGAGAGGAGGAAGAGAGAGGAGGAGGAGAGAGGAGGAAGAGAGAGGAGGAAGAGAGAGGAGTAAGAGAGAGTAAGAAAAGAGAGGAAGAGGAGAAAGGAGGAAGAAGAGAAAGGAGGAAGAGAGAGGAGGAGATGAGATGAGGAAGAGAGAGGAGGAGGAGAGAGGAGGAAGAGAGAGGAGGAAGAGAGAGGAGGAAGAGAGAGGAGGAAGAGAGGGGATGAAAAGAGAGGAGGAAGAGAGTGGAAGAGCAGAGAGGAGGAAGAGAGAGGAGGAAGAGAGAGGAGGAAGAGAGAGGAGGAAGAGAGAGGAAGAGGACAGAGGAGGAAGAGAGTGGAAGAGGAGAGAGGAGGAGAAGAGAGGAAGAAGAGAGAGGAGGAAGAGAGTTGAGGAGGAGAGAGGAGGAAGAGAGAGGAGGAAGAGAGTGGAGGAAGAGAGAGGAGGAAGAGAGAGGAGTAAGACAGGCGAGGATGAGAGAGGAGCAAGAGAGAGGAGGAAGAGAGAGGAGGAAGAGAGAGGAGTAAGAGAGAGTAAGAAAAGAGAGGAAGAGGAGAAAGGAGGAAGAAGAGAAAGGAGGAAGAGAGAGGAGGAGATGAGATGAGGAAGAGAGAGGAGGAGGAGAGAGGAGGAAGAGAGAGGAGGAAGAGAGAGGAGGAAGAGAGAGGAGGAAGAGAGGGGATGAAAAGAGACGAGGAAGAGAGTGGAAGAGCAGAGAGGAGGAAGAGAGAGGAGGAAGAGAGAGGAGGAAGAGAGAGGAGGAAGAGAGAGGAAGAGGACAGAGGAGGAAGAGAGTGGAAGAGGAGAGAGGAGGAGAAGAGAGGAAGAAGAGAGAGGAGGAAGAGAGATGAGGAGGAGAGAGGAGGAAGAGATATGAGGAGGAGAGAGGAGGAAGAGAGAGGAGGAAGAGAGTGGAGGAAGAGAGATGAGGAAGAGAGAGGAGGAGGAGAGAGCAGGAAGAGAGAGGAGGAAGAGAGAGGAGGAAGAGAGAGGAAGAAGAGAGAGGAGGAAGAGAGAGGAGGAAGAGAGAGGAAGAGGAGAGAGGAGGAAGAGAGAGGAGGAAGAGAGAGGAAGAGCAGAGAGGAGGAAGAGAGAGGAGGAAGAGAGAGGAGGAAGAGAGAGGAGGAAGAGAGAGGAAGAAGAGAGAGGAGGAAGAGAGAGGAGGAAGAGAGAGGAAGAGAAGAGAGGAGGAAGAGAGAGGACGAAAAGAGAGGAGGAAGAGAGAGGAAGAGCAGAGAGGAGGAAGAGAGAGGAGGAAGAGAGAGGAGGAAGAGAGAGGAGTAAGTGAGAGGAGGAAGAGAGTGGAAGAGGAGAGAGGAGGAAGAGAGAGGAGGAAGAGAGAGGAGGAAGAGAGAGGAGCAAGAGAGGGGAGGAAGAGAGAGGAAGAGGGGAGAGGAGGAAGAGAGAGGAGGAAGAGAGAGGAGGAAGAGAGAGGAGGAAGACAGACGAGGATGAAAAAGGAGCAAGAGAGAGGAGGAAGAGAGAGGAGGAAGAGAGATGAGGAGGAGAGAAGAGGACGAGTGAGGAGGAAGAGAGAGGAGGAAGAGAGAGGATGAAGAGAGAGGAGGAAGAGAGAGGAGCAAGAGAGAGGAGGAAGAGAGAGGAAGAGGAGATAGGAGGAAGAGAGAGGAGGAAGAGAGATGAGGAGGAGAGAGGAGGAAAAGTGAGGAGGTAGAGAGAGGAGGAAGGGAGAGGAAGAGAAGAGAGGAAGAAGAGAGAGGACTAAAACAGAGGAGGCAGAGAGAGGAAGAGCAGAGAGGAGCAAGAGAGAGGAGGAAGAGAGTGGAGGAAGAGAGAGGAGGAAGACAGACGAGGATGAGAGAGGAGCAAGAGAGAGGAGGAAGAGAGAGGAGGAACAGAGATGAGGAGGAGAGAGGAGGAAGAGTGAGGTGGAAGAGAGAGGAGGAAGAGAAAGGAGGAAGAGAGAGGAGGAGATGAGATGAGGAAGAGAGAGGAGGAGGAGAGAGCAGGAAGAGAGAGGAGGAAGAGAGAGGAGGAAGAGAGAGGAAGAAGAGAGAGGAGGAAGAGAGAGGAGGAAGAGAGAGGAAGAGGAGAGAGGAGGAAGAGAGAGGAGGCAGAGAGAGGAAGAGAGGAGGAAGAGAGAGGACGAAAAGAGAGGAGGAAGAGAGAGGAAGAGCAGAGAGGAGGAAGAGAGAGGAGGAAGAGAGAGGAGGAAGAGAGAGGAGGAAGAGAGAGGAAGAGGAGAGAGGAAGAAGAGAGAGGAGGAAGAGAGAGGAGGAAGAGAGAGGAAGAGAAGAGAGGAGGAAGAGAGAGGACGAAAAGAGAGGAGGAAGAGAGAGGAAGAGCAGAGAGGAGGAAGAGAGAGTAGGAAGAGAGAGGAGGAAGAGAGAGGAGGAAGAGAGAGGAAGAGGAGAGAGGAGGAAGAGAGAGGAGGAAGAGAGAGGAAGAGGAGAAAGGAGGAAGAGAGAAGAGGAAGAGAGAGGAAGAGGACAGAGGAAGAAGAGAGTGGAAGAGGAGAGAGGAGGAAGAGAGAGGAAGAGAAGAGAGGAGGAAGAGAGAGGATGAAGAGAGAGGAGGAAGAGAGACGAGGAAGAGAGAGGAAGAGAAGAGAGGAGGAAGAGAGAGGACGAAAAGAGAGGAGGAACAGAGAGGAAGAGCAGAGAGGAGGAAGAGAGAGGAGGAAGAGAGAGGAGGAAGTATGAGGAGCAAGAGAGAGGAGGAAGAGAGAGGAAGAGGGGGGAGGAGGAAGAGAGCGGAGGAAGAGAGAGAAGGAAGAGAGAGGAGGAAGAGAGAAGAGGAAGAGAAAGGAAGAGCAGAGAAGAGGAAGAGAGAGGAGCAAGAGAGAGGAGGAAGAGAGAGGAGGAAGAGAGATGAAAAAGAGAGAGGAGGAAGAGAGAGGAGGAAGAGAGAGGAGG